>BTPG01000005.1:19210968-19298468 GCA_036245525.1 Semisulcospira habei
TAACAATTGAAGTAACAAGATAAAAATTACATAATGTCTAGTTACGCTAACCTCGCTGCTGAATGTACATTTGGCGCGAAGCACCATATGTGCATGTAAACAAGAGAATCTCCGATATTTCTGTACACACAAGCTTGACACTTGGCGAAATACTTTCTTAAGTGGGTGGCGCCCCCATCCGGGTCTGCCCTGGGGGACTCGGGTGGGGTTAAGTACTTTTTAGTTCCCATGGTCACCCTGGTCAGCCCACAGGTGGGTTTCCCCTCTATTCTGGGCATGTGTTTCTGTCTACCCTGGTCCATTCACCGTATTTCCTTTTTAACTCTCCCGTCTGCACTTCTGTAGCTCTTGATATTGATGTGTGTTGTGTCTGTGTCCATCACCTTATTTCCTTTTTAAATTCTCCCACGTGTGCTGCCTATAGCTCTTGATTGGCCCCACCTGGTCTGCCTGGGGACTTGGCAGGGTAACTACTTTTTAGTTCCAGGGTCACCCTGGTCAGCCCACAGGTGGGTTTCCCCTATTCTGGTCCCCACCGGGTCTGCCCTGGGGACTGGGTGGGTTAGGTATTTTTAGTCCCGGTCACCCTGGTCAGCCCCACAGGGTGGGTTTTTCTCTCTATTCTGGGGCATGTGTTTCTGTCTACCCTTTGTCCATTCACCTGTATTTGCCTTTTTTAAAACTCTCCCTACTGTCTGCACTGCCTGTAGCTCTTGATATTGGATGTGTGTTGCTAAATGGTCTTAGCTTTATTTAGGCCCCATGTGTTAGGTTTATTTAACGTGTTTGACCGGCTGGCGACATACATTCAATGTTCTGTTTCTTTATTTTTTTTTCACAAGTAGTGCAGGCACGTCCTGAGAAAGCCTTGTTGCTGTCGGGACGTTAAGCAATGTACAATCAATCAATCAATCTATTCTGGGGCATGTGTTTCTGTCTACCCTTGGTCCATTCACCTGTATTTTCCTTTTTTAAACTCTCCCTACTGTCTGCGCTTTCTGTAGCTCTTGATATTGTATGTGTGTTGCTAAATGGTCTTAGGTTTATTTAGCGTATTAAACCGGCTGGTGACATACATTCAATATTCTGTTTTTTTTTGTTTTGTTTTGTTTTGGGTTTTCTTTTGTTGGTTTTTTCACAAGCAGTGCAGGCACATCCTGAGAAAGTCTTTTTGCTTTCAGGATGTTAAGGAATGTACAACTAATCTTGATATTGGATGTGTGTTGCTAAATGATCTTAGGTTTATTTAGCATATTAGACTGGCTGGCGACATACATTCAATATTCTGTTAATTTTTTTTTTTTTCACAAGGAGTGCAGGCACGTCCTGAGAAAGTCTTGTTGCTGTCGGGATGTTAAGCAATGTACAACCATTAAGTGGGTGGCTAAGAGAGCCTCCAAGCATATTGTAATTGAATGTCTCATTGAAGACATAACCGTTTATAGGAAGTCGGTTGACCAAGATTAGAGACCGTTATTTTTGTCATAAAATACTTGAACCTTTTCATATAGCTGGTTTGGAGAAAGACATTGGATGAGTTCGTTAGCCAGCTTTGTATCCTATCAACTTCTTTAGTAATAATTAATTATTTTCAGAAAAGAATTAAAACACTAAAAAACCTTTACTTCTACTTCTAGAGAAAGTCAGACAATGGCGGTGACGTAAAAGAGACAACTCCGTCACCACACGGACACTGACATAATACTCTAAATATGACATCATTCTCTCTCATGCACACAGCTCTTTTTCTCACACAAACATGCGCGCATCTCCAGGAGGAATAGATCCTCATGCGCCCTCCAGGCGCATGAGGATGTTTGCCTCTTGAAGATGTTTGGAGCCCGCACGCATGCACACGCACACACATTGACGCGCTTTCAGAAGAGCATTTAGGTGAGCCGTATACTTGGTATATCATGTAGCTAGGTAACGTCAACCTGCTTTCACATAAATTATAGCAAGACTGAAATTGTACTGTGAAGTTCTAGTGTTGTCACCATTTTCTCAAGCCTATGAAGCGAATGTGAAACTCGTATCACTAAAGCCCCCACCCGGGTCTGCCCTGGGGGACTTGGGTGGGGTAACTACTTTTTAGTTCCCAGGGTCACCCTGGTCAGCCTCACAGGGTGGGTTTTTCCCTCTATTCTGGGGCATGTGTTTCTGTCTACCCTTGGTCCATTCACCTGTATTTGCCTTTTTAAAACTCTCCCTACTGTCTGCGCTGCCTGTAGCTCTTGATATTGGATGTGTGTTGCTAAATGGTCTTGGCTTTATTTAGGCCCCATGTCTTAGGTTTATTTAACATATTGGACCGGCTGGCGACATGCATTCAATGTTCTGTTTAGTTGTTTTTTTTTCACAAGCAGTGCAGGCACGTCCTGAGAAAGTCTTGTTGCTGTCGGGAAGTTAAGCAGTGTACAATCAATCATAACACTAAAATATGAAATAACGTAAAACTAAAACTTACGTCATGACGTTCAACAAATCAATGATGCGTATGCCCTGCACCCCTTATAGAACTCGCTGATGCACTGGCAGATCTGCGAGACGTTTTCAATAAGAGATAATTCAACATCAGAATCAGGTCAAAGACAAAAGGTAGAGGCCATTGGCAGCAAGGACAGCTCTCCTATAGAAGGGACTTTGTGGGTTATGGTTCATCCCATCTTGTTTGTTTTTTTAATTATTCGCTTTGACCATTGTTTTTATGTAGCCTAGATCTAAGATAATTTCTCTGTCAACGATATTTTGTTTCTGTTGCTAACTTGTATTTTCATGTACTAGCTTTAGTCAAGTAGGAACTTTACAAAAGAACATTTAATAGTGTGTTCAGGAGACTTTTTTGTCAGGGAGGTTCGGGTCTGGATGAGGCCACTGGCGCGGCCTTTAGATGCCTTGGCGACAGGCTTCACCCGTGCTGAGCCATTGTCCATTTTGTAGCTGTGTTATTGTACTTTGTGGAATGAGTAAATGTGAGCAGCACCTGAGGTGGCAAAACTAATTGCCCTTTAAGGGATAAATAAAGTTTTTTTAATTGAATTTGAATTGAAAACAGTTAAATGTTTTGTCTTGTTTTATGCATTTTTTTTCATTAATTTTGTTATTGTTTATAAAACTTGAATTTTGGCACGCATGCAATCACATATTGATCTGGATTTTCCAGAGCGACCCATCAGCAGATTTGTCTAAAGGCTCCTTGGACAGAGATGATCGTTCATCCACAGCGGTTGAGTGCAGTACCCCCATCCTGCAAGAACACAACTATACTTCATGTAAGTGTTTTTAACCCCTTTTCTGCCAGTGATCACAAATTTCACGTCTGAAACAACTGCACATTGACATTCTCGTATGAAGAACACAGATGTAAATGGGACAAAATAGACAAAGAACTTAGAACTAGTAAGAATAAAAGACATTAATGCTCATGAGCACCTGTGACTGCTGGAGACTGCTGGGTAGACCTAGATGTAAGTTACATCTGTTGGCAAAGCAGGCACAACCCTTGAGCTGCCGAAGAGGATGCTAGTTCTCTTTGTGAATTATGGGAATACAGCCGTGGCAATAAGTGAGTCAAGTTTGAATGGCAACAGTTTTAAAGTTAACCAGATAATGTTTCTGATAATGTTGTCTCAGATGCACAGAATTTAGTCTTTGCCTACGGATGTCAACTTCAGCCGCTGTGAGACTACTTATGCTAGAACAATATCAGCAGTGAGATCCGCCCAGCCAAGGTTCATTTGTGTGTGTGTGTGCGCTTGGCTATTTTTAGCGCAGTTTGTGTCAGTACAAGGTATTAGCTGGCATGCGTACTGAGATGAACTCTGAGTATATAATACAGAAAAGTTAGTAGGCAAAGAGTTAACTGCTGATGCGAGCTGCGATTTCCTTGTCGATAGTACCATCAGAAGAGATGATGCTCCCCAGGTATCTGAACTGGTTGACAGTCTTCAGCTCGGTGCCTTCAATATACACTTTGGGTGGGGGTGCTCTTGTGCCTGGGGCTGGTTGGTGCAGGACCTCGGTCTTGTTGAGACTGATGGTGAGGTCAAACAGTCGAGAGGTTTCCGTGAACCTTTTGACGATGGTCTGGAGGTCAGACTCTGTGTGCACCATCAGCGCACAGTCATCGGCAAACAGCGCCTCAAAGATCAGTCTCTCGGTGGTCTTAGTCCTGGCGTTCAGTCAACGGAGGTTGAAGAGAGAGCTGTCTAGTCTGTACTTCAGGTACACTCCCTTCTCAAGGGCGCGTACTGCATGGGTCATAGCACACGTGAAGAACAGGTTGAACATCACGGGGGCAAGAACATATCCTTGTTTCACACCATTGGAAATGTCGAAGGGTGCGGATGTGTAGCCGTTTGACTGGACAACTCCTACCATTCCATCATGGATGAGGCGGATGATGTTGGTGAACTTCCTGCGGCAGCCGAGCTTCTCTATTCACGGTGTCGAATGCTTTGGTCAGGTCTATGAAGACGGCCTAGAGATCCATGTGCTGCTCAATGCATTTCTCCTGGACCTGTCTCACAGAGAAGACCGTGTCGACTGTGCTGCGGCCGGGTCTGAAGCCACACTGAGCATCTGGAAGTGCTTCCTCAGATACAGAGCTGATTAGGTGGTTGAGGATGACTCTTGTGGGGTTCTTGCTAGCGATGGACAAGAGTGAGATCCCTCAGTAATTGGCACAATCTGCTTTGCTGCCCTTGTTCTTGAACAGGGAGACGATTGTAGCATCTCTGAATTCCTGTGGCATGTTCTCTGCCCAGATGCATGTCAGAATGTTGAAGGCATCAATGGTCTCAGGTCCAGCTGCTTTGAAGAGCTCTGCAGGGATGCCGTCCATGCCTGCAGCCTTGCTGGAGCTAGTCTGGTTGATCGCTTTCTTGACCTCGTCCAGGGTGGGTGGGAGGTCAAGGTCATCCAGTGTTGGCTTCTGAGGAATCATGTCCAGGGCCGCGTGCTCGACAGTGGAAGGTGTGCATTTTACTAACCAGACAAAAAATTTTCCAGAACCTAGCCTGAGCATTGCTGTAGTGCCAATTAAGGTGGCCTAGGAGGCAAAGTTTCTGGGGGTCATCTTTGACAAAAGACTGACCTTCTGCAAACATATTAATTACCTTAGAACCTCTTGTCAGAAGGCCCTTGACGTTCTTCGTGTCGTTGGTCATACTGACTGGGGTGCAGACCGCATTGTCTTACTTCGACTGTACCGGTCCCTTATTCGGTCCAAACTGGATTACGACTCTGTGGTATATGGCTCAGTTTTCAAGTCTGTTCTACAGCGTCTGAACATAATCCACCATCATGGTCTGCGCATATGTCTGGGAGCCTTCAGGACATCTCCAGGTCCTAGTCTGTATGCTGAGGCAGGGGAGCCTTCTCTCAAGCTCCGCCGCATCCGCCTCATGCTCAGCTACGTTCTGAAGCTGAAGGCCCATCCAGACAATCCTGCCTATGATTGTGTTTTTAACCCGTCGTTTGCAGAAATTTACGATGCCCATCCGGGAGCTGTCCGTCCACTTTCCTTCCATGTCCGACCTCGTCTGCAGGCGGCAGGAGTGGACCTGGACAAAGTTTCGGAATCTCTGCAACACATCACTCCACCCTGGCTATTAGTACCAGTTCCTGACATCTTGCTGGACTTGACCGCCCACAAGAAGGATTGTACTCCACCAGCCATTTACCAACAGAGCCTCAATGAACTCCTTTCAATTTTTCCTGGCTATTGTCGTATTTATACGGATGGGTCCAAGTCTGAGGATGGGAGAGTGGCTGCGGCTGCAGTGTCTTCTCGCCATCCTAGACGCCCATTTAAGCTCCACCTCCCTGACCATTCCTCTGTATTTAGTGCAGAACTGCAGGCAATTCTGCTGGCACTCAAGCATGCCTATCAGTCTCGGAAAAGGAACTTCCTGATTCTGTCTGACTCTCTTTCTGCCCTGCAGGCCCTTCAGCGAGCGGGAACAGACCACCCCCTGCGGTGCAGATTAGAGAGCTTTACGCGGACTTGATGAAGGAATATTATGACATCATTTTTGGGGGGTCCCAGGGCATGTGGGCATCGAAGGCAACAAGATCGGAGATTCTGCTGCCAACAGTGCCCAAAATGACCCTGTCCCTGACACACAGACTGTTCATAGTAATTTTAAACCTGTGATTAGTGCGTACATAACGCCCAAGTGGCAGTCCGAGTGTGACAAAGAGGAAGGAAACAAGCTGCATGAAGCTCTTCCTACGGTGTCCGACAGTCTATCTCATTGCTGCGGCAGCCGCCGTGAGGAGACTGTCCTTACTTGGCTCCACATCGGGCACACGTATGTTACGCACTCTTACTTATTAAAACAGGATGGGCGTCCATGGTGTTTTGCCTGTGACGAGCAGTTTTCTGTTCGACACTTTTTGCTGTATTATGCCGATCTCATTGACACCAGATATAAACACTTCACAGCAGACTCCTTGAAGGTTTTGTTCTGGGACGTTCCCCCCGGACAAAATCTTCAATTTCTTGAGAGAATGCAATATTTTTAACAAGATCTGAGCATTCATAGACTATACATGTGAATTTCACTATTTTGCCCTTTTTGAGAGTCTGTAGACGTTTCTTTTAAAGACTCATGCGACATTTTAGCCTGACATATTTTTAAGTTATATTTACATCATGTCATGACCTTGCTTTTAGTCTGGCTGACCAGACTTTTACCCATCCCACCGTGAGATGGCCTTAGTTGCCTGCTTGGTGTTAAAGCCAAATAACTATGGAAGGCAGGTTGAGCAGATTTGGGAAGTGTTCTCTCTAGTGCTCAGTGATGCTGCCTTTGTCCTTCAGCAAGATGAAGCCGTCGGAAGAAAGGAGAGGGGTTGTGTTGGGTCTGGCAGGGCGGTAGACAGCTTTTATAGCGCTGAAAAACTCATTCGAGTTGCTGGATTCAGTGAAGTGTTGAATATGGCATTTTCTGCGTGTACATGTACAGAATATGGAATGCTCACACAGTTTGTGCTGCCACTCGCATGAGAGATCACCTGTTATCAAATACCATCAGTTAGGTGGCTACAGCCAACTAAATTATGGTCTTTGATGACATGAGTCATGACACTTTTTGCTCTACAAAACTTTGTCTTGAAAGAACACCTGTCTTGTAAGTATAAGACCACATTTTTCTTGCAAACTAAGTTGGTTGCTCAAAACAGGTGCTACTGTATCATCCACTTGCTGAAGCTCATAGTTTTTCAACCCAATAAACATTAAATGGACATTTCACGTTAGAAGCACCTTCTATTGTGTGTACATGTATTTTGTTTGCAATTACTTTGTAGTTAGTCTGCACACTGTCTTTTTGTGCTGTCTGCTACAGGTACCGTCAATAGCCTCCCCAGTGGTGGACTGTCACTGTCGGCCGTCGATGTCAAATCTGAAGAACTTTCATGCAGTGTGTGTGGAAGAATGTTTCAGAACAGAGAAAAACTGGCTTACCACAGGAAACTCAATCACTTACAGGAGCAGATGTATGTGTGCAGCTCGTGTGGCGTCAAATACAGACTTAAGAGTAGCTTACATAAGCATTATAGAAAGAAACACCCTTTACTGATGAGATTTGTCTGTAAAATCTGTGGTCGAAGATATGCTGAGCAGAAAAGATTGAAACAACATCTTGAAGTCCACGATCCAAGTCTTCAAGTTATGTGTGACCGTTGTGGGAAGGTATTTGGCAATCAGTTAATTTTAAGACAACATCGTCTATATATGCACAGAGATGAGTATAAATGCAAGTTCAAGTGTGAACATTGTGAAGAAACATTTCCATTGCAAGCTGCATTGAATCGTCACAAGAGAACAGAAAATAAGTCTAGACCTTGCCGTTCTTTTCCTGTAGTGAGAGAGAAGAAACCAAAAGTTAAGACAGTGTGCAAAGTGTGCGGTTATAAGTGTGATTGTGCTTCTGATTTGCAACGGCACCTTGGAATTCATGATCCAAATCTTCGCTGTGTGTGTGATCGTTGTGGGCAGGTTTTCTCATCATGGGAGGTTCTCAAACAGCACCATGTATATAAGCATAATGATGTCTATGAAGGCAAATTCAAATGTGAACATTGTCCTGAAACTTTCCCAACAGTGGGTGGTTTGCACCGACACCAAAAGACAGAGGACAAGTCACGACCTTGCCGCACCTTTCCACGATCACGAGTGCAGAAGAAAAGAAACTTGGAGCCTGCGACAAAATCCTTCACTTGTCCTGTGTGTGGAATCAGCATGGCGTCACAGCTGAAGCTGCAGAGACACATGGATTTTCACTCGGGTTTGCGGCCATTTAAATGTGACAAGTGCGGCATGGCTTTTCAGACAAAAGTAAGACTGCAAGTGCACATGGAGACGCACAGCATGAACAGGCGAACATTTCCTTGTGATGTCTGTAGTGTTATCTTCTACAGCAAGAGAAGCTTGCGCCATCACGGCATATTGGTACACTCTGCCCAAGTACCATACGTTTGTGATATCTGCAATAAAGACTTTGCTAGTCAGCCTTTCTTAACGAGGCATATGCGAGAGTTCCACAGCACAGAATCTTCAGACGCTGCAAAGAAGTCCGCCGAATAGAACTCTAATAATGTGAGTACTCATAGAAAGACAGTAGAGACAAAAACAATCAAACCTGTCAAGAAGACCTGTATAAGGTAACCACCCCTCTAAGCAGACTACCCATTTTTGATCTCATGGCCTCCTTTCTGTTACTAATGCTATTTAACCCCATGCCAGCATTTCCCAAATGATGGAGATGTCACCTCACCACTATGTACTACTTGCAGAAGATAAATCGACTATGATAATTCAAGGGTAGTGCCAGATTAGCTTGGTGCCTGCAGGCGCCATGCTAATCTGGCACTATTCTTGAATTATCTTGGTCGATCCATCTCCTGCTCTAGTGCTTTGGGGCTGAATGGGCTAAATGAAAGAGACCACCTGTTTAAGGCAACCATTTTTTGACAGTCCCTTATACAGTTTTGATTGTACCTTATTGCTCATCCAAGATTCAGGTACTTCAGCTTTCAGACCACAGCTGGATATGAATTGACCATGACAGTTAAAGGGTCTGGCCAGATTAGCAGAGCACCTCCTCAGGTACTGAGTTAACGCTTAGGCTGTCAGGACTGGTTTTAGTCGTGATGATGCAGGAACCATCGCAACAGAAACTGCTACCGACAACCAAACTACAACTGTCAGTTTGTATGCTGACTGTAACAATTGTTGTTGTTAGTTTACATGAATTACAGTGGAGTCAAGATGAATTCATACATTGCAGCTGGGATTTTTCAAAACAATCCTGACAATTACAGTTACAACAATTCTTTGAAATGATTCTGCGCTTGCACTAACCCATATCATTCGTAATACACCTGTGTGTGAAATAAGTGTGACTAAAATAGTTCAAGGGCAGTGCCAGAATAGCTTGGCGCCAAGCTACTCTGGCACCACCCTTGAACTAAAGCCATTGGTCTACATCCTAATCTGTAAGTCCTATAATGTAGCTTGCAAATGGCAGTGTACAAATTTGAAGCTTTTAGCTCCAGTATGATTGAATGGGCTAATCATTTTCTTTGTTTTAGTTGTATTCATCTGCTTGGCATGTCAAGTGCTGCTGCTGTGATTCTACAGGTCAGTCTCATTATATTGCGATATCCCAGGGGCAGGATGATTGAGCTTCTATTGAGTACAAATACTGCTGCGCCACCGCATGCACAACTGGCCACAGTACTTACTACAACAGAAGGGAAGAAATGTGCAAAAATCTGGAAGGGTGATGCACTGTGAAACCATCCACCTAAAACCCCAAAAGGAACAAACTCAGTAGACATATTTCCACAAATCTATACCACCTTGTCCGCTGATCAGAACGGATAGTTTGGTATCGAGGCTTTTTTCACAGTTGTGCGTCGTTCTTGCAGACGTTGATTTACTGGGCTCTATCTCAGCCCAGAAATAAGCGTCATGCTCATTTCTGATTGGTTTATGTAAATTAGCGTGTCCGAAAGTATATCTACATTGGTGCTGTGACTTATTTGTAAAGAAATACAAGATGGGATGAACTATAATCCACAAATCTCTTCTGTATGAGAACCATAACCCACACATTCCCTGTTATAAGCAAGCTGTCCTCACTGCCAAGGGTCTCTACCTGTTGTCTTTGACCTGATTCTGATGTTGAAATATATCATTAAATCATATTGAAAAAGCCTCGCAGACTTGCTAATACGTCAGTGAGCTCTGTAAGCGGGCACAGAGCATACGCACCATTGGTTTGTCAAACGTCATTTCTCATGACATAATTTTAGTCTTTACATAATTTTATATTTTACTTGATATGTGTTCAACTTTGCCTTAAAGGCTTGAGAAAAATGGTGACAACTAGAATTTTAAGGTACATTTTCAGCCTTGCTATAATTTGTGTGAAGTGAGGTTGACTTTAACTAGATACATGATTTTCTGCTGTACACATGCATGCTCTTCTGACAGAGCACCGATGTGTGTGTGTGCGTGAGAGAGAGAGAAAAAAAACAAAAACACGTCATATCTGGAGTATTGCGTTGATGTCTGCATGGTGACGAACTTTCTGCTTTTATGTCACCGTCACTGTCTGATTTTCTCCAGAAGTAGAGGATTTTTACTTTTTTTCTGCATATAAATAATTTTTGGCTCACGTGCAAAGCAAAAGTGAGTCTATGTTCTTGGCCAGTTGTCATCCGTCTGCCGTCCGCTATCGTCCATGGTAAACTTTAACGTTGGCATTTTCTCGGAGACTATTCAAGCCACACTCTTCAAACTTGGCCCAAGGATACTTTGTGGCAAGACCTTTCTAAACATACCATTTGAGTGACCTCCCTTATATGTTAAGGTCACAGGGGATCAGGAAATAGGTTAAACATTACCATATTTTGACAAAATTGATTTTTTTCTCAAGTACTCACAACTTCAAACCCAAACTTGGTATAAAGATACCTGATGGTAAGACCTTTCTATGCAAATTTGATTGACCCATTAAAAAAGGTTAAGGGTCACAAGAGCTCAGGAAATAGGTTAAACAAATTGCGGTATTTTGACAAAAGATGTTTTTTTCTCAAACACTGTTCACAAAATCTTTAAACCCAAACTTGGTACAGAGATATCTGATACTAGTGATAGCAAGGCCTTCTTATGCAGGTCACAAATAGCCATTTTCTGACTCCCCAAAAAATTGTTTTTTACAACTTCCATCCCAAACCTTGTACAGAGATACCTGAGGAAAGACCTTCCTATGCATGCTAACATGGATGACCCCTTGGAGCGGTCAAGGGTCACAAGAGACCACCAAATGATATGAAAAATGTATTTTTGTAGAATTTAAGTTTTTTTCCAAGATTTTTGCAAAACCAAATTTGTCTCAAAGGTAGCTGATGATAAGACCTTCATATGCATATTAATTTGGTTTACTACCTTTACGCGGAAAGATCAAGGGTCGTGGGAGGTTGACTAAAATGAAAAATGCGTACATCTTCAGAAAATAGATTTTGCGGGTACAAATGCCAACCCTTATGTTATGTTAGAACACTTGAACACTGGCTTATTTGAGTGACCTGTTGGAAGGTCAAGGTCATTAATTATGGTCATGCATGTGAGCCTTGATCACTTTGCTGTTCTTGTTACTAAAAACGTTTAAAAGACACAAAGCTACAAAGCTCCAATGTCTTTCTATAACCTAGCTATATGATATATCCAACATTTCAAGTGAAGATGACAAAAATTATGGACTCTAATGTGGTAGAAGAACTTTCTATAAACCGTTTTTGGCTGACATGCAAAGCAGTAGTGAGTCTATGTCTGGGCCAGTGGTCGTCTGTCCATTGTCTGTCCATCGTCCGTCTGCCGTCGTCCGTGGTAAACTTTAACATTGTTATTTTCGTAGAGACTATTCAAGCCACAGTCTTCAAATTTGGCCCAAAGATACTTTGTTGCAAGACCTTTTCAAAGTACCAATTTGAGTGACCTCCCTTAAAGGTGAAGGTCACAGGATGAGAAAATAGGTAAAAATTGCCAGATTTTGACATAATTGATTTTTTTTTCAAATACTATTCACAACTGAAAACCCAAAATTGGTTTAAGGATACCTGATGGTAAGACCTTTCTGTGCATACAAATTTGATTGACCCATCGGAAAGGCCAAGGGTCACAAGAGATCAGGAAATAGGTCAGAAACAGCCATATTTTGACAAAAGATGTTTTCTCTCAAATAATTAGTACTATTCACAACTTCAAACCCAAACTTGTTACAGAGATACTTGATAGTAAGACCTTCCTATAAAGGTTGTGGGTAACAATGAGGAAATAGGTCATGAATTGCCATTTTCTGACAAAAAATGTTTTTTCTCAAATACTATTTACAACCTCCATCCCAAACATGGTACAAAGATACCTGATGGTAAGACCTTTCTATGTATACTAATTTGGATGACCCTTCAGAAAGGTCGAGGGTAACAGTGAGGAAATAAGTCATGAATGTCCATTTTCAGACAAAAAAAAGTTTTTTCTCAAATACTATTTACAACTTCCATCCCAAACCTGGTACAGATACCTGATGTTAAGACCTTTCTATGCATGCTAACTTGGATGACATCTTTGAAGGTCAAAGGTCACAAGAGATCAGCAAATGATGGGTCAAGGGTCATGGGAGGTTGACAAAAGTGTGAAATGTGTAAATTTTGAGAAAATGCGGATTTTGCGGGTACAAATGCCAACCCTTTCCTTATGTTGCTTATTTCAGTGACCTGTTGGAAGGTCAAGATCACAAAGGTAATTAATTATGTGGATCGGTCATGTATGGTTCATATGCAGAGCAGTAGTGAGTCTGTGTTCTGTGCTCATTTTGTTAGTTTTATTTTTCTTGGATATCTTGTTGCGTGAGTGTATATGTAAGGGAATGTTGTAGTATGCAAGGTGTATGTATGTTAGTATGTCATTTGTACGGTGCCTAGAGCTTTTCTATCGAAAGTATAGGCGCCTTAAAAATATACATTATTATTATTATTATTATCTTTATTATTATTATTATTATTATTATATGAGCCTTGATGGCTTTGCCATTCTTGTTCAACTCTTAATGTCAGTGAGACACCCAATTTTAATATGCTCAGAGGCTCTCCTAGGCACCCCTTGAACAAAGCACTTTCCCATGTTTCAAGCTTGTACGTACACAAACATCTGAGATTCTCGTGTTTATATACATAAGCACACACACACATACACACACAGCATTTTCTGCCAAAAGTGGGTTCTGCAGCAAAGTTAGCATAACTGGACATGATGTAATTTTTTTCTGGTTACTTTAGTTGAGATTTTCAGACATGCCCGCCTTTGTCACCATGGGGATTCTTTTGAATTTGCTCCACCGTGATCCATCCTAAAAAGTATCATGTATAAGTAGAAGAGACTGAAAAAGTATAGTTTGAAAACAATGGATGCAAAGTAGAACAGAGTGGCTCTTCCATGGCACTCTGCTAAAGGGTTTAGCGCTGGAGGTTGAGAAAGGTGCCCCGCCACACATGCCAGTTGTGCCCCGATTTTGAAGCCGATTCCGATCCGATTGCGATCGGATGACGTCATATATCCGATCCGATCCCAATCGGGTGTCTAGAACCTGCTCTATTTTTCCGATCCGAATCGGCCCCGATTGTAAGTTTCAACCAATCAGAGCGCGTCTCGCAAAGCTTGTCGTTTCAGTTTGAAAATGGCGGAATATCAGTACCACCTTCGTTGCCGATGTTTCGCCCGCCTCTTCCCGATTATGATGCAAAACTGCTGATAATGCAAGCACATCATCATCACTGTCAAAACTAGCAGCCATTTCGCTGAACAGGTACGACCTTGATCTTCGATTCAAACCGGTCAGCTAAAAAAAAGTCGGGGAATTTGTGGCAGTGCACACGTTTTTGTTGTCCGGTCCGATCACACTCCGATTCGAAACTGCTCAAGAATCAGCCTCAAAATCGGGCATGTGTGGCGGGGCCTAAATTTAAAAAGAGGCCAGTGCATGCTAGGATATTTCCAGGCCTTTCTAGATTTTCATGGGTTTCGCACGTTTCCTCCCTTCTGCTGTTGTAATGAGTTCGTACTTGGTTGTGCGCTTGGCAAGTGTGTGAAAAATGCCAGCTTTTTGTAGAATTGTAGTTTTTATCAAAGTTTTTGCAAACTTTTCAATCAAACTTGGTATAAAGGTAGCTGATGATAACACCTTTCTATGCATGCTAATTTAGCCACCCCCTCACAAAGGTGAAGGATCACAGAAGGTTAACAAATTTTTGAAAAATGCATTTATATTTTGAAAAAATCTGGATTTCACTGGTACAAAAGCCAACCCTTATGTTTAGACACTTGAACTTCCCAAGGCCACAAAGGTCACATTTATGTAGATTGGTCATGCATGTGAGCCATAAGGGCTTTGCCGTTCTTGTTTTCTTTCTGTTTTTTTTTTAAATATATTTTTAATGAACTCATGGTTAACGGAATTGTACAGTGTATTTAATAAAACAGTTTTGATGCTTTCAATGTTTTTATCTATTCCATTGAAATTTTACCAAATTTAAGAAATAAAATTCTTACTATGTTTACATTCATTATTCTGTTATTCTTTTTTTCAGGATGAATTTACTGACTGAGGTAAACAGTGCCCCCTCCAGGTGGATCGGGAATATCTCCAAAGAAAAATGATTGGCGTTCTTTTCAGAAATGTGGTGTATTGATCACCGAGGACAGAGTTCCTCCATATAAATGGCAGGACACAATCTTCTTTCATGATTCAGCTAGAAATTGTTTTCATACCAAAAGCATCAGTCAGTCAGAAGGGACGAAAAGTGTGGTATCGTCCACTCCAGCTGACAGCATTGTAAGCAAACACACCGAAAAGTGCAAAAATACATATCTGGATATCTCAGTATGTGCTCTCGCTGACACCTCACAGAAATGCATCGTCCCCACCCATAATGCTTGATTTACGCAATAATGCTGAAAACTCATGCCCTTTTGAGTTACTTGACAATTTTCACAGGTCAGCAGAATTCTGAGTTGCCATGCAATAAGCCATGCAGGTTGTGCCATTCTTGTTTATTTTGTTGCTCACGTTGTTCACCCTTTCAGTCTTGACACATCAGCAGAAGATACATAGACCATAATAGTTAAAAGGTAGTGCCAGAAGATCCTGGTGCCTGTGGGCGCCAAGCAAATCTGGCACTACCCTTGAACTGTCATGGCTTATCTGTCTAGAAATCTGGCATGTATTGAAAAGTCTTAACCATTTTAGCCCTGGGACCCTGCAGCTGATCCATCTCCGACAACTGGTACATAGTCGTTAGGCAACACCTCCAAAATATGATAAATGGGACCTTGGGGCTGTATTGTCAGTCACCCCACCCGGGTCTGCCCTGGGGGACTTGGGTGGGTTAACTACTTTTTAGTTCCCAGGGTCACCCTGGTCAGCCCCACAGGGTGGGTTTCCCTTCTATTCTGGGGCATGTGTTTCCGTCTACCCTTGGTTCATTCACCTGTATTTGCCTTTTTAAACTCTCCCTACTGTCTGCACTGCCTGTAGCTCTTGATATTGGATGTGTGTTGCTAAATGGTCTTGGCTTTATTTAGGCCCAATGTCGTAGGTTTATTTAACGTATTAGACCGGCTGGCGACATAAATTCAATATTCTGTTTGTTTGGGTTTTTTTTTTCACAAGCAGTGCCGGCACGTCCTGAGAAAGTCTTGTTGCTGTCAGGACGTTAAGCAATGTACAATCATGTATTGTCAGTCGTAGTCAGTGGGGTAATGCATTGACAATTTTTTACATGCAGATGTATTGGCATATTGAGTGAAAAATGGGTATAATGTTTATGAGAAATTACATTTCAGCATTCTTTGTGTTTTGTTTGGAGCATTGAATTTGAAAACTAGAATACAGTTAATTTTAGAGTACATTCTTTTACCTTTGTTGGATCTTTAAAAATAAATTGATATATTAATGGTACTTTTGTTTTGCTTTTCAAAATGTTAACTCATATTTGTGTGTACACATGTTTATCTTTTAACCTTCACCAGATCATGCTTTGGACTACACACAAACGATGATGTGGGTCCTACAGGACCCATTATTTTTCAAAGAGCGATTTAACTGGTTATCCCTGTCCTGATGATGTGGGTCCTACAAGACCCATACTTTTTACACTATAGGAAGCATTCTTTGTACTTTTAGTCATCATGGCGGAGAGAAAACGGTCTGAAACTTCTCCTTTTTCCCCCAGAAACTACAGGTGAAAATTCCCCATTTCCAAGAAAATGAACTGAAAATGGTCATTTTGCATGGACTTTGACACCCTTCAAAATTAAAACAACAAAACAAAAAAATAACAAACAAACAAACAATGGAAAAAATTGGGTGAGATGCAATTCTCTCATCTTTGACTCTTCACAAACTGAGGACCAACTTCATCCAGACAGGAATATTCACCTTTTGGACAGTAATATTCACCATCTCTTTAAAAAGTATGGGTCCTGCAGGACCCACACCATCGTTTGTGTGTAGGAAAATTTAGACATTGTTTATTTGTTTATTTTTACATCAATTATTAACATTTTAGCAAAATGTAGTCTTTTATAAGCTTGGATGATTTTTAAAATATCACTGAAATATTCCCAGTAGTTAATGAAATATTTACAATTAAACACCCTTCTGGGTCATCCAGGACCCAGGAAGCACGGTGAAAGTTAATTCAGTGCATCTTTTTTTTTTTCTTTTTTTTTTGTCAGTCTCGGCTGTCTGACAGATTGCAAATTCGCAACGCCTCATAAAAGCCCGGATTGCCAGCAACCAATTGGTTCACAGCTGACAAAATAAAGACAGACTACTAATGACTCTGACAAAGAACTTCAGTCTGACATGACATCTCAACAGATTGTCAATGAATGGAAAACAATGACTTGGACATCACTGATCCAATTTATTGAATTCATTACAGCTGAGTAAAACTGTGCCGACAGTTCAGTTACAGGCCAACCACAGCATTACGCGCTCATGTATACCGCGGTCGGAAATAAGTCGCACAGGTCTCTTTCGTCCACCGGGGATACTCAGTCACTAAGCAAAAGGTCCTCGGGCCGAGGTCAGCCTTAGCTGGCCCGTGCGCGGGCCAGCTAAGGCTGACGTCGGCCCGAGGACCTTTTGCTTTTTTGCACTTCACAAACCTGTCAGGAAATTCAGGACTACAGTATCGCGAATCAGTAAGGCGGTCTGACTTTTTCAATGGCTCCTGTGTACCGTGTTATACCGGAGGCTGACCTGTGAATAATCACAATATACTTGTACCGACAGTAGACAGCTATGACAGAAACATTCAGCCTGTATTTGTGCAAAAACGAAACATTCGTGCTATTGATCGCCTGGTTTTCAAAGCTGATTTGCATGAATATCTTGGCAAACACCCTGATTCCTCTGCGGGACAGTTTCGGAACTCGGGTCTGAGATCACTACTTGACAAGCATGCTCCATATCCTCGCCGTAAAGTGTCATGTCGGACATCCTCACTGTGGTTCAGCGCCGTGGGAGGCAAGCTTCTCCGGGCGGCAAAGAGAGAGCGACGACAAGCTGAGAGACTGTGGCTGTCCACTGGACTTAGCGTGCACAAGCAGATTTTCAGCGCTGCTAAGAAATACTATATAACTCGTCTGGTACTCGGTGGCGAAGACAGCTTTCTTCAATGCCAAGATTGCAACGTGCACCACCAGCAAGCAGCTCTATAATGTGACCAACAAACTGACTGCTAGAAGGGTTCCCATCTCCACTCCTGACCATTTTCTCGCCAGTAGAGCTGCCTGATCAGTTCTCTAATTTATTCAACGAAAAAGTTCAGAACATTCGTGATAGATTTGATGGACTCATTCACAGTCTCCATCACGGTATGACGTTCCCTTTCTTGGTCAGTGACTCTCGTCCTTCAGACCTGTCAATGAACAGGAACTTCATACTGTGCTGAAGAGAACTGCACAAAAAAAAAAAACAAACTTGTGGTTTAGACCCACTTCCAACTGCATTGCTGTACGAATCTATTGATGTTCAGCAGTTATGCTTCCAGTCATGACCAACGTTGTCAATGAGTCCCTGAGGTCTGGTGTTTTTCCGTCGGATTTCAAGTCCACCATTGTTAAACCTTTGCTAAAATAAAAAAAAACAAAAAACCACCCTCTCTAGACCCTAACAATCTACAGAATTACCGCCCTGTCTCAAACCTCCCTTTTCTCTCTAAGATCGTTGAGAAGGTTGTGTTGTCGCATTTTCTCGGCCATCTGAACCTGAATCATCTTATTAGTCCCAATCAGTCTGCTTACCGTGCACACCCCACCCGGGTCTGCCCTGGGGGACTTGGGTGGGGTTAGGTATTTTTTAGTTCCCAGGGTCACCCTGGTCAGCCCCACAGGGTGGGTTTTTCTCTATTCTGGGGCATGTGTTTCTGTCTACCCTTTGTCCATTCACCTGTATTTGCCTTTTTAAAACTCTCCCTACTGTCTGCACTGCCTGTAGCTCTTGATATTGGATGCGTGTTGCTAAATGGTCTTAGCTTTATTTAGGCCCCATGTGTTAGGTTTATTTAATGTATTTGACCGGCTGGTGACATACATTCAATGTTCTGTTTAGTTTTTTTTTTCACAAGCAGTGCAGGCACGTCCTGAGAAAGCCTTGTTGCTGTCGGGACGTTAAGCAATGTACAATCAATCAATCAATCTGCTTACCGTGCAGGTCATTCCACTGAAACTGCGCTTGAAAAAAAGTCTGAATGACCTCCTCGAGGCTCATGATGATGGCAAAGTATCTGTTCTTGCACTGTTAGACCTATCTGCTGCCTTTGATGCGATTGACCATGACATTTTGCTACAACGTCTCTATTCTGTGTGTGGCATTCATGAAACTGCTTTATCGTAGTTCAGATCAAATCTGACGCAGAACTCAATGCATAGTTGTTAATGATAAGCTATCCAGCCCATCCACCGTGTGCTTTGGCGTCCTACAAGGTGTGAGACTAAGATGTGGATGACTTCAAACAAATTACAGTTGAATGACGGGAAAAACTGAGGCCATGATCATTGCTTCCCCGAGGTTGACGAAGACGCTGACACTCCCCCAGTCATTACAAATCTGTGGTGTCACTGTCCCCTTCTCCCTCCGTGTAAAAAATCTGGGTGTCACACTTGATAGTAGCATGTCCATGCGTCTTCATGTGAACAACGTTTGCAGATCCGCCTATACTGAACTGCGACGTATTCCTTCAGTCCATCACTATCTGACACCTGAAGCAACTAAAGTACTTGTATGCGCTTTTGTTTTGTCTAAATTAGACTATTGCAATGCTCTGTTGGCTGGCTGTTCGCAGTGTCTGATTGGCAAACTCCAGAAAATTCAAAACTCAGCTGCTAAGTTGATTCTTAGAGTCCCTAGATCATATCACACCCCATCTGTCTGCTCTTCACTGGTTACCTGCAACAGCTAGGATTCAGTACAAAATCTCATGCATGACTCACAGTTGTATGACCTGTTCCTGCCCACACTACCTTGCCTCTTTTCTCCAGCTGTATACGCCCTCAAGACAGTTTGCGCCCTGCTGCCGACTCCGAATTTTACGTATCCCTCTTGTCAAAACAAAGTCGTTCGGTGAGAGGTCATTCAGGTACCAGATTCCAGTTGTTTAGAATGATCTCCCAAGCGAACTGAGATACGTGGATTCGAGAGAGGCATTCAGGCGAGCCCTAAAGACCCATCTTTTTTCTGTCTGCTCAGAGTTTGATTTGTCACAGACCTGTCATGTTGAAGTCATCTCCGTCTCTATTAGAAGTAGTGTGTGTGCGCGCGCGTGCGTGAGTCCGAGTACGAGTCCGTAAGCGTAGCATTTTTGAATGGTGACTTTATAGCTTGCTTATAGAGTGCGTTGTATTTTGTTTTAGTACTTTTTGTAAATTGCGTTTTTGTAATTAGTTATTTAGTTAATTAGTTATTTTTGCACACTTAGTTTTTGTTAAGCGCCTAGAGCTCTAATGTGAGGTTACGCGCTATACAAGTACTCATTATTATTATAGTAAACCGCCTGTAAGGAATGAGCATGACCCAGATAACTTTAAATGTGTGGTGGTGGTCTGTGATTTTGGACCCTACGGCTGCGTGCCGAAAGGTCCAAACTCACAGAACGGCACACGTGTGTCCCAACTTGTGATCGTTCTGTTAACACCTTCACTGCCATTTGACGCAAATTGTGTTTCTGCAAGTGATGATCGTTAACCCTTTTAGCCCCAGATCCCTACAGCAGGAGATGGCTTGATCATGACAGTTCAAGGGTAGTGCCAGATTAGCTTGGCGCCTTCAGGCGCCAAACTAATCTGGCACTACCCTTGAATTGTCATGGTCAATCCATCTCCTGCAACTGGTAGGCCTACATAGTCGTCAGGCAACACCTCCCAAATTTGAGAAATGGGACCTTGGGGCTAAAAGGGTTAATGAGTCAACGTCACTGAAAGAGCCCCAGCCGTCTCAGGGTCATGGATAGGCCACGGGTGTCAGCAAGACGTAAAGATCCTCATGAGCCCTCGCAACTGAGGATGTATACCTTTTGCAGTTTGCTGGTGTGAATGATTTTCTCAGCAGTGACTGAAGGGGTTAAAACGTGTGACCGCACGGCTTCATGTCGTTGGGCCCAAAGTCACAGATCCGGCACACGCATGTCCCAGCGTCTGATACCGGTACGTTCCGTTGGCGATAATTATTGCGTAGTCTTGACTGTGACCTTGGCGCGAGACAGCGTGGACATATAATACAGACAGACGGAGTAACCTTGTCATCTAAACTACGCCGGCCAAGACTGACCTTTTGCATAGTCCGGAGTTTCCGCCTCAACAAATAAGCGGTCCCAGTCCGTGCTGGTTTTAGTTTTCACAGTCGTCGTTGGTAAGTGTGTTTTATTTAATGAAAACAAATTTATTTTACAAATGAACATTTAACCCTTTTATCCCCAAGATCTCATTTCTCAAATTTTAGAGGTGTTGCCTAATGACTATGTACCAGTCGGCAACACAGTGAGAGTGCTGAGAGACACGGGTTGCAGCGGCATCATTGTGAGAGAGACCTAGTAGCTGAAGACCAGAAACTACAGGAGTGGACAACCCTCACCCTGGCGGACGGAACTGTAAGAATTCTCCTTGCCAAGGTTAGTGTCAACACCCCGTACCTGACAGGAGAAGTCAAGGTGTTATGCGTGAAGACCCCAGTCTACGACCTTATCATTGGAAACGTTGACGGTGCCAGAAACGCAGAGGATCCAGATCCGGAGTCGAGACCTTAAACATGTGCTGTTACCACGAGAAGTCAAGCAAAGAAGAGTCACCAGACCATCCCTCTAAAAGTGGCTGACAACACGGACGCAGCCGTGGTGAATAGGGACAACAAGCTGGTGGAACTACAGAGAGCCGACCCCACGCTTGACAAGTTCCGAGGTCAGACCAAGCCCGTAACACGAAAAGGGAAGGAGGTAACCTTCGAGACCAGAAAGGACATCCTGTACCGGGTATTCAACAGCCTAGGAGACGAGTCTGTCCGTCAAGTGGTGGTTTCTGAACCCCTAAGGATGCAGGTGATGAAACTGGCCCATAATTTCATGTTGGGAGGACACCTGGGAATCAGCAAGACCCTCGACAGGATCCGAGCAGTTTTCTACTAGCCTGATATAAGGGGCGCCGTCACCCGATTCTGCAGGTCGTGCGACATATGCCAGAAGACAATCCCCAAGGGAAAGGTTCCCCTCGAGAAGATGCCACTGATCGATATGCCTTTCAAGCGAGTAGCTGTGGATCTGGTGGGGCCAATATCTCCTCCAAGTGAGGGGGAGCTGGGTAGCTCAGTTGGTAGAGCGTTCGACTCTCGTCCGAAAGGTTGTGGGTTCGAACCCAGCTGGGGTCAAAATTTGTTCAGACCTCTTTTCGGTGCCCCGTCTTTGAAATCACCTTCAGCCCCACCCGGGTCTGCCCTGGGGGACTTGGGTGGGGTTAGGTATTTTTTAGTTCCCAGGGTCACCCTGGTCAGCCCCACAGGGTGGGTTTTTCTCTCTATTCTGGGGCATGTTTTTCTGTCTACCCTTTGTCCATTCACCTGTATTTGCCTTTTTAAAACTCTCCCTACTGTCTGCACTGCCTGTAGCTCTTGATATTGGATGTGTGTTGCTAAATGGTCTTAGCTTTATTTATGCCCCATGTTGTAGGTTTATTTAATGTATTTGACCGGCTGGCGACATACATTCAATTTTCTGTTTAGTTTTTTTTCACAAGCAGTGCAGTCACGTCCTGAGAAAGCCTTGTTGCTGTCGGGACGTTAAGCAATGTACAATCAATCAATCATTGAAATCACCTTCGTGGTGGACAAAAGACGTTAAGCCCTAAACGTTTCACGTTTTTTTTTCCCCCCAAGTGAAGATGATCAGCGCTACATTTTGACCCTGGTAGATTACGCTACAAGATATCCTGAGGCCATACCATTAAAGAAGATCGACACTCCAACAGTGGCAGAGGCGCTCGTGGACATGTTCAGCCGTCTTGGGATTCTTAAGGAGATCCTGAGTGATCTAGGGACGCAATTCGTCTCCGACTGCATGGAGGAAGTCAATCTGCTGTAAACATCCGACACCTCACTACGACCCCTTACCACCCCGTGTGTAACGGGTTGGTTTAAAAGTTTAACGGAACATTGAAAGCTATGCTGAAGAAACTGTGCTGAGCAGCCAAGGTTGTGGCATAGATACATCAATGCCTTGCTCTTTGCATACCGTGAAGTTCCCCAGGATTCGACAGGGTTCTCCCCCTTTGAATTACTGTACGGCAGGACTGTAAGGGGACCCATGCACATCTTGAAGGAGCTGTGGACCAAGGACATCGACGCGCCTGAGGTGAAGCAAATGGTACTCCCTGCAGGTACAGTTCAAATCTCCTCACTCCCCAGATGATCGCTAGGCACTCCTTCTCGATGGTAGAGTAGTTCTGCTCGGCTCCGGTCAACCTTTTGCTGGCGTAGCTCACTGGGTGGAGTTTCCCGCCATCCCCTTACATTAGGATGGCTCCCACTCTGTCGTTGGAGGCGTCGGTCCTCGGGACGAAGGTCTTCGATGGGTCGGGGAGGTGTAGAACGGGCTTCTCGGACAAGATGTCACGAACCGCCTGGAATGCTCGCTCTTGGGCCTCCTCCCATTTCACATTATTGGGTTGTCCTTTCTTCAGCAAGTCAGTCAGGGTTGCTGTGACAGCTGCGAAGTTCTGGATGTACTCTCGGTAGTAGTTTGTCAGGCCCATGAATGAACAAACTTGCGTCCTGGTATTAGGTCGTGGGGCACCATTGATTTTTTCTCACGTCGTCGTCATGTAGCCCTTTCAAGCCTTCACTTAACCGGTGTCCGATGAAGTCTACTTTGCCGGCCCCAAGAATACACTTGCCTGGTCGACATTCGCATCTGACAGACGCTGGAACAGCTCTCGGAGGGCCTTGAGGTGATCTCTCCAGGTCTTGATATGGATCAAGATGTCGTCCCAGTAAACGACCACATTCTGCATATAGTCTAGGATCTTTTTCAGTCCTCTCTTCAAAGTGGCACCACTGTTCACCATTCCAAAAGGCATCTTAAGGAACTCCCAATGACCGTCGGGTATGACGAACGCTGTCTTGTAGATAGCTTTCTCTGCAACCTTGATTTGCCAGTAACCGTTACTTAGGTCAATTTTGGAAAAGAATCGGTCTCCACTGACCCTCTGAAACAGTTCTTCCGCTGTGGGCATTGGCTCTGGGTCGAATACTGTCAGCTTATTGAGTTTGCGGTAGTCCACACATACCCGGTTGGATCCATCTGGTTTCTTTACAATGACTACTGGGAACGCATATGGCGACTTGGACTCCCTGATGACTCCCAGGTCCAACATCTCTTTGATGTCTTTCTTCAGTTCTTCCCTCGTGTTGTAAGGTAGACGATATGGCATACTGCGAACTGGCTCGTTTGACGTTGGAGACAAAACGCAAAGCTTCTTAGAAAAGCGAGTTTTGTAAATAGTGTGCACATTTTGAACCGGATATCATTCGCATGTACACGGCGTTAGGATTTGTGGCGGTGTTTTTGTCATCTTCAAACAACATCAAGAACAGCAGAAGCAGCAGCAACATCAACAACAGCATCCAGAAACAGCGACAACAACAACGTTTTTACAAGGCTGTTGTACGTTGTGATACCGTTACCAGAGAGGTTAGGTTTTCGCCGAACGACTCGCAACAACGAATGAGAGCGAAGTCACAGGGGATAACACCGGACACCGAACATCTCCATTAGGTTAGATCATCATGATCCCCGAGGGCTTATGAAGATCTATGCCTCTTGGAGATGCTCAGAGTGTTACTCGGAGTGCTTCCGCCACACACTAGTTATCCGCAGTGCTTTCGCTCTCGCTCGTTTTTGGGAGTCGTTCGGCGAAAACCTAACCTTACTGCTGTCAAAGACCCACCCTTCACGTACTCCGCGCCCTAAAGAATCTCTTTTACTCCAGTCGGCTGATAAGAACTTCCCATTAAGCAAAGATCCTCGGGCCCACGATGGCCGCAGAGGGCCCACTGCGGCCATCGTGGGACCGATGACGTTTTGCTGCTGGGGTCCTCTGCCCTTCCCCCTTTATTCTCCAAACGATCGACAGAAATCTGAACACATTTTCCATTTTGGGAGTCTTGTGTACTCGCAGATTTTGTGTGTGTGAGCTTTGCGACGAAAGCAGTTGGCCCAGTTCGGTATTGCATACAGCTGCTGCAGATCTGAGTCACGTGTCCTTTCACAAGACGTTTATGTCACCTGCATGATTGACAATGTTCAGCGCTTGCCAGAAACAGTTACTCTCCTGCATAAATCAAGAGTGCTACACATAGACAAATTCCAAGCAGTTAGCTATCGATTAAATGGGGCGCGAATGATGAGTTACGACTTTACCACACCTGAGACTGAAAGCTTTAACACTTTAGTCCATTGCGTTGACTCATTCAAGTCACCCCGCATCAATAGTTGCGAGGGTGTCGAGTAGCGTTGACTTTGCAACAGCTGAGACGGAAAGCTTTAACACATATCCAGCGCCTTAACTCGTTCAAGGCGCCCCGCATCAATAGTTGGAAAAGTGTCGTATAGCGGTTGCCGGCGACAACGCTACACGACACTTTTGCAACTATTGATGGATGACGCATTGACTAAGTTAATGTTACGCACGTCGTATGTCGCCGCTTTAACTCATTCTACCCCAACACCGAAATCCCCCAAATTTTGCCGCTGCTATCTGCAGACAGTACTGCAGTGCAGAACACAGATCGACCATGATAGTTCAAGGGTGATGCCAGAATAGCTTGGCGCCCAGAGGCGCCAAGCTATTCTGGCATCACCCTTGAACTATCATGGTCGATCCATATCTTGCTGTGGTGTGTCTGGGGTAGATTGAGTTAATGCACCGATTGAAACGATGGAAGGTGTACATGCGGTGTTGTTCACGAAGTACATGCCACGCTTTTCGTCGAAAGGGGTTGCAGTTAGCTTCTTTGGCATCAAGACTGAACGACGCACAAAGAAAAGTTCTTTTAAAATTTTATTAATTAACTAATTAATTTATTTTATTTTTGCCAAAAGCGGCACGACAATCAGTCGATTGATTCTGTATTAGCATTACAAGATAGCATTAATCGCAAAGAGTCGACGGAGTCTGACGAAGCCACAGTATTTTGTCGTCAAGACAGCCACCCACACACGCGGCTATTTCAGTGCAGTCAAGGCGACCACTTGCATAATGCGCCCACCCGTCTAAGATCACCCATTTTGGTCCTGTGTTCTTCTTTCTGGTACTTAGGATGACCATGGGAATGGAGGCCTCCTGTCTTGGATGACCACTTTTGGGAGTCCACTGGGTGGGCCCCTCAGCCGGTTTAACTGTATCGTCAGTAGTCAAAGTACTAGAGTATTGCATTAGCTGGTCACGGCAAAATATTCCATACCCACATGGGCTACAGTAGCGGCGGATCGGCAAACGGGTCGATCCGCAGGTAGCTTTGATTATGCCTCGATGGATAAGTGCAGACGTGGATTATCACCATTACGTCTCAGTAAGCAAAGGACATTAGGGCCGGCGTCGCCCGCAGTGGGCCCGCGCACGGCTGTGCGCGGGCTCACTGCGGCCGACGTCTGCCCGAGTCGTCCTTTGCTGATTGGGGAGTGCCTACATCCTCTCTAGTACAAGTACAGTATTCTGCCTTTTAGCCAACACACAGAGTGGGACAAAATGTGGTTGTTAACAGTAACGTCTTGACCTGACCACACTATCTTTGAATGTGTGCTGGTCTGTGATTTTGGACCTTACGGCCAGGACGTACATGTCACTGGTAACGTCTGATATACCTTTAAGTTAATCTAAGAAAAGAAAGTCCGACCTTGACCTGAGATGTGCGTATACAATATCAAAGACAGAAAGTGCAATTTTGTCATCTAAAACACACCCAAGACCTTTCGTGAAGCTAGAAAGTTGCGCCACCACAAATATGTGGACGAAATCAATATTAATATTAGTGTTGACTGCTACAGTTGGGCTCCTCAGTCAAAGTAAGTATGTTTTACTGTATACATAAAAATAATGTATCTACAGTTCTATGTTACTAATGAAATACAGTGTAGCCTGTTTGGAGCAGTCACTGTTTTGCAAGAAAAAAAACTGTCACTAAAAGACAGGTGCTCTCTGTAGAGCCTTGAACGTGTCATGTCACTGAAAACCGTCATTTAGATGGCTATAATCATCAGGTGAACACATGCCTAAATAAAGCAAAACACTTTTCATATTTCTTTTGTTCGAAAGTATGCCTACAAATCGGTATATAATTTAGAGAAAACCCAAAAAAGAGAAACAAACACGCTGAGAAATGACAGTTACAAAATAATTTATTAATATTTCGTTTTTAAAAAAAAAATTTTAATGTGTTTTATTTTCAAAATAGACAAGTATACAGTCGCTACTGATCTTCTCAGTTTATTTAACACATTCGCCAAGCTAATCTGGCACTGCCCTTGAATTATCTTGGTCGATCCATCTCCTGCAAAATTTGGGAAATACGGCCGTCGGGCTGAAGAGGCCGAGTCGCAAAACTCAAAGGGCCTGAAAGATGTTTTTTGTTCCAGTATGTGATGCTGTGGCCAGTGATTCCGTCTCTGGCTGGCCCTTCTTCTTCAATTCCGCTGGTACGTCTTCACGTCCAAAGTTTAGCGGTGTATAGATTCTCATGACGCTCGCCCCTCCCATGCCAGATGTAATAACATCGCTACTGAACGTAACCAGTGAATGCTGCTTGAAATATTGAACGCGATCCAACTGCAAGAGGCATAGATCCTCATGAGCCCCCGCAGTTGCGGGGGCTCATGAGGATCTATGCCTCTTGCTGAAACCACTTTGTGTCCATGTTTCTTGGATGGTTGGGACTCTGTGGCGTCGAGTTAACCCAATACATCCTGAGGCAAAAAGTTTTCAATTGTGTGTATGGTCCTAGGAAGGCTACCATCAAGATCAACCATTTTAATTCAAGGGTCGTGCCAGAATAGCTTGGCGCCCAGAGGCGCCAAGCTATCATTCTGGCACTACCTTTGAATTATCAGGGTCAAATTTATTTCTTCCCACGGTGTATCATGCTGAGAAGATTTAATAAAGAGTTTATAAATATAACGTGAGTCCACTGGCTGTCTCGGTTTCAGGCCTCTGTCGAAGCTACGTTTTTATTTTTATCTCGTGGTTATATCACACAGTCGTCGTAGGCTTTTTGCTGATATCATCTGCACCATGATCATCGTCATCATTGTTATGACTGTGTCGCAGGTCGTCCGAACGTGTTGTTCCTGGTGGTGGATGACCTCCGCCCCAAACTGGGTTGCTTTGGAGAAACTAACATGGTTACACCCAACATTGACCAGCTGGCCAGCAAAAGCGTGCGCTTCAACCGCGCATATGTCCAGGTCAGAAAACGCGTCATTTCTTGCGGTTTACTTTTTTTTTCTTTTTCTTTTTTACGCTGTTAATCCCTTCCATGCCAGTGCCCGCAGAGTGTGCTTTTGAAACCATCGTAAATTCAACGTGAGCTATCTGCAACCGTCAAAGGAACATGGATACAAAGTGGTCTCAGCAAGAGGCCTATAGACCCTCATGAGCCCCCGCAACTGCGGGGGCTCATGAGGGTCTATACCTCTTGCAGTTGGGTGGTAGTCAGTTTTTCTCGACAGTCAAGGAATTAACCGCTTTGTGCGCGCAGCCAACGGTACTGCATACAATATAACCTGTATAACATTCACACAGCTGAAACTGAAAGACAGGTACAATTTGACAAGATATTGAATACAATGATCAACACGCACCATAGAAACAACATAGGAGGGAGAGAAGGGGGTTGAAGAAACAATTCGGTTTCGGAAGCGTTTCATGAGGGAGAGGAGAGAGAGAGAGAGAGAGAATTCTGCAGTGTCGGAAACGTTACGTTGGCTAATGAAAAGTCGCTGACAATTATTGAAACTCCGCTTGGCCGGTGCTGATTATTTAATCTCTCAGTCTCATCACCATCACATCACGTTTGCCGTTTAGTTTGCCCTGTGTGGCCCCAGCCGCAGTTCTTTCCTGACCAGCCGGCGTCCGGACACCACCCACGTATACGATCTGACCAAGTACTGGCGGAAGGTGGGTGGCAACTACACCACGCTGCCACAGCACTTCAAGAACAACGGCTACTACACACAGGGCGCGGGCAAAGTCTTCCACCCGGGTACGGAATACGACATCACAGCAATTTCGCAAATTTAAATAATTTAGTAAATTGTATTCTGAAAATTCCTTTTTTTTCGAATTTAATTACATCGTAATAAATTGCTCTATAATTTTTGCCCTGTAAGGTCGAAAGTCGCAGACCCGAACATATTGGTCGACTTTAAGATGATACAGATTATCAGTCGGCAAGATTATGTCCGTGCGTCAGGTCGTTAACAGAAGTTAACGCAATCAAAGGCGCCCTGCATAAATAGCTGCGAAGGTGTCGTATAGCGCTGTATGACGCAACTGTTGAAACGGGGCGCCTTGAATGCGTTAAGTCCCTTGATAGCGACTCCAATGAATGTTGTGTCTGTCATTCCAGCCACTAACATGGGACATAGCTCCTCTACGCTTCCTTGGTGTTCTTTTTTTTTTTTTTTTTTTTTTTTAAAGTAGCTTAGCAAGGACAGATTGTAAGAAAGGCCTGCGCGCCCAATATCTCAATCCTTGGAAAATAAAGTTTCGTTCGTTCGTTCGTTCGTTCCTATGGCTGCGCTTTTCACTATAATAATTCTTCCTGTTATACTGCATTGCATCTCAGTATCAAAACAATGGGCGTAGCCCGGAAACAGGGAGTAGCGGGTTGAAAATATCACGGTTTGGGATGAAATGGGTGGATTAAAACTTCGGATAAACAACACACTTGCCCAGGCTTTTAATTCACTGTTTGCAAGTTGTTGTTTTTTTTTTATTATTTTTTTTTTTTTGTTTTAAACCTACTTATTACTTCGGGAGAAAACTGTTGACTGTTTGACGGGCAAGGAATGAACAAGTCAAACAGGAGCACACGCATGAGAAGACGACACTGGAAGATATAATTTGACGCGTACAGCCGATATAGGTCAGCCTGAGTATTACATGTTTATCGCGTTATCTGATGAAACGCGCACAGCTCTCTGCCCCCCCCCCCCCTCCCCCCTCACCCCCCCCCCCTTGGTAAGCAAAAGGTTCTATGGCCGACGCCAGCCTTAGATGGCCCGCGCACGACTGTGTGCGGGCCAGCTACGGCTGACGTCGGCCCGAAGGGGCGGTCCGTGGGGCAGTTGTTAAGGCGCCTGCCACCAATGCCAAAGCATGCATGGGTGCGAGGTTCGAAAACGGATTCCGGCTTCGGACTTTTCTCCTCTGGTAAGTGTCACCGTTAATTCGGGCGGACCGTCCGGGGTTCTTTCTCCGGACACTCCGGTTCTTCCACCCCCCCCCCCCCCCCCCCCACACACACACACACACACACTTTGGTACCGGTTTCAGGCCACTTTACAAATTTCAAATTCAAGCGATCAAAAATCTCTGTAACTTCAGTAGCTGAATTGGCCCTTCGTCTGTCTTGTACTGTGTTTGTCTTAAATGGCGTAAATCCGTGTCTGTTACGTGAGTGTGCGTGTTGGGTTTCAGTTCGCGGCGCTTTGAGTCGATTCGCCCAAAAATTGAGAAAAAGCGCCTATATAATAACGGTATTATTATTTTTATTATTATAAGACCTTTTGTTATCAAGTGGCTTTCTTCACGAGTCCACGTAGATTCAGCGATACTGTAACGCAGACGCGAATGCCGTGGTCTGACATGGTTCCCGGGTACCGCGCTATAATACTGAGGTTGACCTAGATTGACTGTAAAGGAGTATGGGGAACATAAAGTTAGGCCTCTCTCCTTTTGAGCACTGCGTTTACCCCTATGTTTACGTCTTTACAGTCACTATATTGTGTAATTTGACTTGCATGTGTGTGTGTTTGATGACAGGCAAATCTTCCAACAACGATGATCCAATAAGCTGGACGGGAGCCTACTTCCATGGCCACCGGGAGACGGATGTACGTTCCCGTATTGTTTGCAGGAATACTCCCCGAACAGCGTTACTCCGGGAGTGCTCCACAAGTACAACGGCTTCTATGTAACCCTTATCATTCGGAATACACCAGTGTGTGAAATAAGTTTGACCAAAATAGTTCAAGGGTAGTGCTAGAATAGCTTGGCGCCTCTAGGCGCCAAGCTATTCTGGCACCACCCTTGAACTAAAGCCGTTGGTCTATATCCTTATCTGTAAGTACTATAATGTAGCTTGCATAATGGTAGTGTACAAAGTTGAAGCTTTTAGCCTCTGTATGATAAGGGTTAAATGAGATGCTCAGTACTGCCAAGTTAGACCCATTTAGGAAGTACGTCACAAGTACAATTCTATTCATATGAGAGGCTTCTTTGATGAAACGCTCTCATTTGATTGGAAATGTGTTTGTGAGGTATTTCCAGGGGAATGCTACCGCAAACGGTACAGGTTATTTTATTGTTATTGTTATTTATTTTTAAAAAATATAATAATAATAATAATAATAATAATAATAATAATAATAATAATAATAATAATAATAATAATAATAATAATAATAATAATAATAATAATAATAATAGTTTTTGAATAGCACTGTTCTCCAGGAAAACACTTGACTCACTGCGCATCCACAATAGCACACCCTCTCTCCGTCTCAGACACACGCACAATTATACACTACTTTAACCCACCCCATCCCCTCCCAATACCTTACATCCACTTTCTTTCAGAATCAGAATAAAAGGCAGTCAACAGTGAGCTAAAGGTGAGCTATATGTTAAATGCCCGAAAGAAAAGAAAAGTCTTTAAGTGAGCTTTGAATTGTGACAATGTGAGCAGATTCCGCATTTTACTTGGCAGGGAGTTCCACACACTTGGGGCTAAAAAGGTGAAAGAAAACTCCCCGACAGTTTTCATGTTAAGCTTCGGTATTTTAAAAAGTTTTTCACTGGAGGAACGGAGGGTACGTGATGGCTGATAAGGTACGGGGGGAGAGATCCGTCAAATCGCCGATAGTCGAAAATTGCAATAATATTATATTATATTATATTATATTATATTATATTATATTATATTATATTATATTATATTATATTATATTATATTATATTATATTATATTATATTATATTGAAGTCATGAGAGTATTCAGCTGTGAGATGCCCTTAGTTGCTTGCTCGGCGTTAAACCCAACTAAATAAGTAAGTTATGAGAACACATGCCACCTGCAAATGTAAGTGGCTGATTAGACCCACTGAGCATGTTAACTTCGTGCATTTTCTGAGCTTCTTCTGATTTAAGGATAACTAATCTCTATTTGACCAGGACTGCCCGACAGCAGATGGCACGATTCAGCACAACGCCGTGTGTCCGGTCAACGTGTCTCAGACTCCCCTGAAAACATTGACGGACATCGAGATCGCCGACTTCGCTGTCAACTGGCTCAGGAACTATTCTAATCACAACTCTGATCGGCCATTCTTCCTCGCTGTGGGCTTCCATAAGCCGCACCTGGTGTGGAAATACCCCGAGGAATACACAGGTACATTAGTCGGAGCAATTGCTATTTTATTTTGTTTATTTTTTTATTTTTTATTATTTATTTATTTATTTATTTATATTATTATTTATTTATTCTAATTTTAATGTTATTTATTTATTTATTATTATTTATTATTATTATTTATATTATTATTATTATTATATTATTTATTTTATTTATTTTAAAAAATATTATTATTGGGTTGGGTTTTTTTCTTTTTTTTTCTTTTCTTTCCTTTTGGGGAGGTGTGTGTGTGTGTGTGTGTGTGTGTGTGGGTGGGGGGGGGGTGGGTGGAGCGGGTGCGGGTCAGGAGGGGGGGGGGGTGTTGCAAGAAGCAGAAATGACACAGCGAAGTATTCATATTAATCGACCATGACAGTTCAGTGGTGCCAGAATAGTTTGGCGCGTAGGCGCGCCAAGTTGTTCTGGCACCACCCTTGAACTATAGCTGTGATATTGGTGCCGTGCCAAATATACTTACTTGTATTTGTACTTGCCGGGCAGCTCTAAAAATTGTTACGCCGACCCTAGGACAGTCTCAATGACTGAGCGTGGTTAGTGGTAGCAGACTGGATCGTATGTGGACTGCAGGTTAGCCCAGAAGGCGTTCACTGAGTGTTTGAAGATTTTGGCGTTCTCTGCAGCCACCACGTTGTCGGGGAGCGAGTTCCAGCTGACACAACTCTGTGAAGTAGGCACGTGACGGCTCTTACGCCTTTCATACCTGGATGCATTGCAAGGGGTGGAGGCCTTAACAAGTTCAGGCATGATATTCCAGTCTTCATGAGATAAACCATTTTTGGGGGGTGTCACATTATTATTTCATGAACAAAAGACAATGTTTCCCTACAAAGTTATAATGACATTTCATTTAATGGGCATCATTTCCCTCCTCTAGCACTGTACCCTCTGGAGAATATCCATCTACCGACAGTACGTACCAAGCCGCCAAACATGCCCCTAGTAGCGTGGTACACGTGTGACGGGCTTTTGGGTCGTCAGGACTTAAAGCGGCTACACTACAAATATCCATATGGGCCCATACCAGATGATTACGCGGTATGTATGTATTGACCTCACCATGAGCCAATGACAGCTTTGTAGAGAGATGCTGACCTGACTCGAATGTAATCTTACTCTCCGCTTCGCGTCACAGATTCCATTTTGTCTCATCAGCACTTCTCACGGTTATTCCGCCACGCTGCTGAATGCAGTTGTATCATCTAAATAAATATTCAGGACGTGTCGCATTTAAAATGTGGCAAGGTTACACAGCTACGAGCTGCACAGGTGAGGGAGAAATGCAGGGCAAATCGCCTTTTAGGGCCCACGAAGGCCGCAGTGGACCCGCGCACAGCCGTGCGCGGGCCCACTGCGGCCTTCGTGGGCCCGAGGACCTTTGGTTTTTGTCTATGCCTCTTGCGATTGTTGGTCCTTGTGTCCCGACACTGAAGACGTTAATACAGGGGTGCGTGTGTTGCAGTTGAAGTGTCGCCAGGCTTACTCGGCAGCCACCAGCTTCACGGACAACAACGTGGGTCGCGTGTTGCAGGCTCTGGACCAGTACGGCTTCGGCAACAACACCATCATCTCCTTCATTGGCGACCACGGTCAGTGGCAGGGTTACTACCTCAAGGTACTACCTCAAGGTTATTAACATAGGTGTAGGATGGGACAGCCATGGGATGATCGTTGCGTTGCACCAAGGTGCTGTTTCTAAGACGTGATCGATTACGCAACGAACACCCCATGTCAGTGGTTAACTCCCTGGAGTCGATGCGCATCAATAGGTGCGGAAGTGTCATATAGCGTTGCCGCCGGCACTTCGACACTTTCACAGCTATTGTTTTGGGGGACCTTTCAGTCATGGGCTGAAAGCTTGCGCAGCGTCAATAGTGCTTACCTAAAGACTCAATCCAGACCAAAAAGGTGACTGCCAAGCGTGTAAAATGCAAAGAAGTACCCAACTGAGAAAGAAACACGCTTAGAAAAGACAGTTACAACACATATTGTGTTGTCGTGCCAGAACGGCTTGGGGCATTTGCCTCGACATAACTTGATGCGCGCTTTGCCCACGCTACAAAGTTTTTTCTTCGTGCCTCACTTCGTGACAGGCTGGTCACTGGCGGATCATGGACAGTGGTGCAAGCAGAGCAACTTCGAGTACACCGTGAGAACACCCCTCCTCATCTCCGTCCCCGGGATGACGCGCCCGCTGAACCAGCGAGGACACAACTTTCCCTTCATCAACCCCCTCACTTCCAAAAACAACAAGTAGGTCAAGCACGGAGGGTTAATTCGTTCTATTTTATCTGGGAGCAGGTTAACCAGCTGACATCAGTGAAAGTCTCGTAAAATATTTTCTTTACCTCCGAGCCAGTTTGAAAAAATGTGTCGACCCTTACAAAGACGCATATATATGCAAGTGCGACACGTTTCAAGTTAGTTAACTCATTTAAGAAAAGCCGTCGCTGGCATCAATGGCTTCGAAAGTGTCGTATAACGTTGCCGGCGGCAACCATATACAACACCTCCGCAGGCGGCTGTTCATGCGGGGCATCTTGAATAAGTTAAGTTATTCGCACCTAGTAATCGGCTTGACAGACGTCTTCGAATAAAGGCAGTGTAGCAGCTGTGGGAAATGTATTGGCCGTGATAGTTTAAGGGTGGTGCCAGATTATTTTGGCGCCTTCTCAGATCTGCCCTGTCTACTGAGACGAAAGACATTAAGGCCCTTGTTTTGTGAAAAGCGAGATTTTTTTTTTATTGTATTGCAATGAAAATGTCGAGTCTCACAAAAATGGACTAACTGTCTTTTGTCTTTACATGGCAGAGGTTTCTGAAGCATTAGTTTGACTGAATGATCTCTTGTGTGCACGCAGCACTGTGAGAGGCCTGGCAACTGACGCTCTGGTGGAAGCGGTGGACCTCTACCCGACCTTGACGGAGCTGGCGCAGCTTCCGGTTCCGGCCACGTGTCCTGAGAAGCCGTACAAGGTGGAGTTGTGTACAGAGGGCGCCAGCCTGGTGCCGGTAATCAAACACGCCATCGATCCCTCCACACCGCTCAACTGGAAGCAGGCGACCTTTAGGTAGGGCTGAGAAAGTCTGTGTTGATGCATGGTGTATTTCCAAGCCGAGTCTTTCCAGTTTCCCCCTATACAAATGTGTATTTGTCTGTGACTCTGGGGTTTTTTTTGCCGGTTTGCATTACTGCTTGGAGACTTAACCCACTTTTTCCCTGACGCCTGGCTGCAATGCGAAATTCACCCAAATGCAAGAGGCAAACCTCATGAGCCTCCGCATAAGCAGAGGCTCATGAGGTTCTTTGCCTCTTGGTGACCCTATTCATATTCTGTCCTTGGATTGGTGGGATTATTGGGTGTTGAATTTGCCCCAAGATAATTGCGTCCACTGGAGGTGAAGGGGTTAACGCCAAAAATCATTTACTGTCAATTCCTGTCAAGTCCGGTCAATTTTGGAAACAATCACATTTCATTCCATGTAGGTCATTACCGTCTGTTTTACACGCACGCACGCACGTGCACACGCACGCACACACAGAAAAACACACACACACACACACACACACACACTCACTCACTCACTCACTCACTCGCATACATACACAGAGACACACACACGCACACACACACACACACACACACACACACACACACACACACACATACACACACATATATGTGCACAATTTCATCTTTTTTGTCACTGTTTGGGCGCATTGATACTAATGAAACAAGATCATCGTATTTATTTTCCAACATACACATTATTTAATATGTAATATTATACATATTAAATAATGTGTATGTTTTGTTTTTTTTAGCCAGTACGTACGTTACGCTCTCGACCCGGCCAGACCGAAGAAAACTCGCCACGACATCATGGGCTACACCATGCGGACCGACCTGTACCGCTACACGGAGTGGGTGGGCTTCAATTTCACAAACAGCACGATGGACTGGAACGTGCTGTACGCGCGCGAACTCTACATGCACACCACGGACCCCGAAGAGGACAACAACGTGGCGGAAGATCCAGACTATTGGGAGCTGATAGTAGATCTGTCCCAGCAACTGAGGAATGGCTGGAGGCAGTACGTTTAACCCATTCAGCCCTGACGCACTACAGCAGGAGATGGGTCGACCATGATAATTCAAGGGTAGTGCCAGATTAGCTTGGCGCCTGTCGGCGCCAAGCTAATCTGGAACTACCCTCGAATTATCATGGTCGATCCATCTGCTGCAACAGGTGCATAGTCGTTAGATGACTCCTCCAAAATTTGGGAAATACGTGCGTCGGGCTGAATGAGTTAAACCATTCACTCATTCGAGACATGGTGCATCGGGATACCCGTCATAAGGGCGTGTTTCCATATAGCTACGTGACAGCAGTTCGGTAGACGATACGGTTAAAAAAAAAAAAAAATGTAGCTGAGCTGCAGGCAGAAAATCGCTTCGTGTGTTTGCATATAGCGGCGTGGCAAGCGGCATCGCGCCCTTAGTACGTTGTTTAGAATTGTTACGATTTGATGTCGCCTACTGAAAGCCACGTTTCCTTCACAGCGGAATTGCGGCGAAATCGCTGTTGAATCGCTCCATGACGCGATACAATTTTGTTCCGCCGCCGTCGCCCGTTTTAGTGTCAGGCATATGGAAACACTCATCCTTTATGTCTTTTCTCGATTCGTCTCGCTGTCGCTGTCGCGTCGCTATATGGAAACACCTCTTAAAGCCGCGTATCCAAAGCAGCACGTCTCAAAACACACTGGTATCGAATGATTAATTCCTTGATCGACCATGATAGTTCAAGGGTCTGTTAAGACCTGACATACAACAGGAGATGAGTGGACCCGCCATGGTATAGTTGAAGTCAGGGGACTAGAATATATTGGCGGCTACCTCGGGCCTACGTCGGCCGCAGTGGGTCCGCGCGTAGCTGTGCGCGGACCCACTGCGACTGACGTGGGCCCGATAGTCTTTTGCTTATTGGGTTTATTCCGTCACCGCACTGGAACTACCACGGTTGATCCGCCTCCTGGTATCTTCAGAAGACAACGGAATTTAGGTTGCAAAAATAGTAAGGCTGACTACTAGATTTCCCACCAAAACGATTCTCTCCCAGTAAGCAAAAGATCCGCGGGACGACGTCGGCCGCCGTTGCCCCGCGCCCGCTGATCTTTGCTTACCTTTCATTCTGTGTATTGTGTACTTTCTAGCACTGAGCAAGATATGACCGCTCTCAAACGTTTGACCTTTAAATGCCTGTTGATGAAGCTTGGATAGGTTGAATGTGTGCTGGTCTGTGATTTTAGATTTTATGGCTCAAAGCCGTAAGGTTCAAAATCACAGACCAGCGCACAATAAAAATAATTGTATGCCAGGCAGATAGCGGAACAACACAAAATACTTGGTCTAAAAAAATTAAAAAAAACTGAGTAAAATTATTTATCCTGTCTCACTTGCTGTTTTTCTTTTATCTGAGTCTTATCTTATTTATATATATATTTTTGTGTGTGTTCGGTTTCCATACCAAAAACCAAAAAGGTGACTGCCAAGCTCGTACAAAACTAAGAAATATGAAACAGCGAAAAAAGAACGCTGATAAGAAAGGACAAATGCAACACAGTTTATTAAATAAACTGTATTTTACTTGCTGAATATGTTTCTTTCTTTGTTGGATATTTTGCCTTTGGTTGTTCGTGTATTTCTTTGTCTTTGTTTATTTCTCTTGCATTATGCGTGTGCAATTCTTACTACACTGAATTATAATGTACAGTCATGTTTTTTTGTACACACTGGTTGTCTCCCTCGATTCGCTACCGCTACAGCGGTAGCAATTCAGGGAGACAACCACTGTGGCACTTGCTTTTGACTTTGCAGAAATAAAGATAACCCATCAAGGACTGAGCGCTTAGAGATAAGAAATTCAAGACTAGAGGTCCAAACACTCGTACACTACACTTGTGTCGGTAACGTGACTAGTGTTAGAAGGGGTTGTGTGGTAACCTTAGTGTAGCCGCCCATTGACTGTCGCTGTGGAAACAAGATGGAAGCTTTAGTGACGGCAGCAGCCGTCCTGCTGACAATTTGTACAGGTAGGTGAGCACTGATTATACTGCAAAGACTTTACAGAAATATATCAAAACGAAAACATGCACTTGCCCAAACGCAAACGCAAAATACAAGACATACACGATACACAAAGTATAAACACATAAACCCTCCCACCCACTGACTCAAGAAACCATTCATAACTGAATATAAATGAAAATAAACAGTATGCACATCTATACGAAAACGTGAACTTCTTATTTTGGCCAGGTTTCTTTAATTGTATACGAGATATCGGCATGACTATCGGTATGTCCTTTCTTATGAAATAAACAATTTGTCGGCAAGAAATTATATATTTTGCAACACTTATAGAGAATAGATGAAAACATTACAAAGTAAACAATAATCAAACACACACACGCACACACGCACGCACACACACACACACACACACACACACACACAAACCACACAAAACAAATGAAAACGAAAGACCACAAGCGTCGCTGCAAAAAGAAACAAAAGCTTAACGCAATAAACACCACCAGCATCATCGCCGACACACTTGCAATATAACGTCCACAACAAAGAAGACCTCATCATTGACCCCCTGGGTGTTAGTGACGATACCGCTCGGCGGAGAAGACGCGTTGTCACGAGTCTTTCCGCCGAGTGGTATCGTCAGTAGCATTCAAGGGGTTAATTTTAGCACCAGCAAACATTTCAGCACAGGATACGCGACAGATTCATGGTCCGCAGGCCCCTCAACACACAACACCTGCATCTTCAGCAACTGACCCAGTGACGTCATGGCTTTCGTCTACGGCCTCGTCAAAACCTAATGTCCTTTTCCTCGTCATTGATGACCTTCGACCCCGCCTGGGTTGCTATGGAGACCGGAATATGGTGACACCAAACATTGATCAGCTGGCAAGCAAAAGTCTACGCTTCGACAGGGCTTATGCGCAAGTACGGTAATGAAGAATGATGATGAGATGAAGCACATCCCAAAGAAGAAAGAAACACTTGGAAACATATATGCAAACAAGTACACAATTTGCAACTTATCTTTTTGTGATGGGAAGATAAGGTGCAAATTGTGTACTTGTTTTCATGTCTAATTTGAAAAAAAAAAGGTCAATTGTGTTGTAGTGCATTCATCATACTACAGTTTTCTCCAGCTCACAAGGCAATATACGAAAACACTAGTGCATTTTTTAAATAACATTTTACAGGTCTGGAGGTCAAAGTAAGTCGTTAAATGAGAGAGCATACTCATCCTAATTTGCCAGATGATGTATGACCAGTATATGTCTTACCACTCTGCTGTAGTCGTTTTGTTGTTGTTTTTTTCCAAATCCGATAGCGCATCCAAAACAACAACAAGATGAGGATTTCATCCCAAAGTCTACCATATGGTTTGGAGCTCACGTGCGTTTTTCTTTTAGGAACATTCAGAGTTGTTCATATTTTTAAGCTTATCCTTCTGATCCAGTTCTCTCCTCTCTAAGCCAACCTCTGATCAACACACACGCCGGCGCACACAAAGAAAGACGGCCACACAATGCTTCCCGCTAATTTTCGCCGCAGACCGAAATGGTGCCTGCATAGGCTGTAGTGACTGCATGGTGACTGCGTAGGCCATAGCATTTTGCTTACTAGGAAGGTCCCGGGCGTTGTCGTACGTTGCCAGCACGCAGCCGCTCAGGGACGAACAGCCGCTTGTTAACAGGGAACCTAACCCTATAATTGTATTTCAGACGTGAAACTGTCCTCAGTATGTCTCGATTTTTTTTTCTTTTCTGTTAAATTGCCTGACCTTTCTTTGACAGTTCCAAATCTTTCTTTCTGCTTACCACTGATGTTTTTTTCCAATTTTCGTGATAGTCAGTTTCCTATCCCACACTGAATTTTGGTTTCACACGTGCAATGTTCCTCTCAATTGCTTGTTATCAACACGTTCGTAAAGTTTCCACCCTCACAAACCGTCTAGTAATTGTTTTACACTGATTTTTCTCTCAGCTTATCACATCAGATCTGTTGAATACTCTGCCCGAACCGTTAGCGGGGTTACTCCCCAGACAGACCTACACGAGGAGTACGACACAAGTAACCTTCCATTCAAATCAGATGTTAAACCTTTTCATCCCGATGCACCCATTGCTTGAAAGAAATTTGACTGATAGTTCAAGGGTGGTGCCTGAGGCGCCAAGCTATTCTGGCACCACCCTTGAACAACTAAAACAGTTGATCTATCTCCTAATCTGTTAAGGTGAAGCATCGGGGAATACGAAGCACCTCATTTAAATAGAAGTGCATGTGTGGCGTACTCCTCAAGTGGGTCTATCTGGATACGGTACGGGTCTGATTTAGCACGTATTTTCCGCTGACGTAGCAAGCGTTGTGTGGCCCGAGCCGCGCCTCCTTCCTGACCAGCCGCCGTCCCGACACCACCCGCGTGCTGGATCTGGAGACCTACTTCCGGAATGTGGCGGCAAACTTCACTACTCTGCCGCAACACTTCAAAGATCACGGCTACCACACGGTTTCCATTGGCAAGATATTCCATCCAGGTAAAGCTGTGTGCTGGCCTGTGATTTTGGACCTTACGGCTCAAACCCGTTACCCCCAAAATCACAGACCAGGACGCAAATGTAACTTTGCCCGAACAAGGATATAGTCATGCTCCTTAGAAATGTGACAAAACGAAGGCAATCAATGACACACCATCACAACTGTAAATTTACATGTTTACGCTTGTATACTCTTGAAAATGCTTAGTCAGCATTTCTTGCTGCGGAACATAAATTAATGTGAGTCATTTGAACTAAACAAGAGTATAACCCGTTCTTCTTCATCTTATTTCGTCCCCAGATGTAATATTCCGATCTTGTCGCGTTATCAAAGTGCATGACTGTACGAAATAAATGAGTTACTTGGGTTTAACGACGAGCAGGCAGCTAAGGCCATCTCACGGCGTGTACAAAATCAAGACCAAAAAGATGACTGCAACATGCAGAGAAGAACTCGACGAAGAAAGAAACTCGCTTAAAAATTGCAGTTATAATACAATTTTGTGTTAAACCCTTTTTCAAAGTAAACATACAAACAAATACACAACAGGCCATTACCGGACATCAGAAGTGGGTCAATCTTGCACGTGTTTTGACAAAAAAAGTGGATTAAAACCTTTTTTTTTTTTTGTTTAGTTGAAACACGTGGCCGTTTTGACCTACTTCTGATTTCCGAACAACGTCTATTTACAACTTAACGTTTTGTGATAGGAAGATGCAACTGACCGTATAGTGTCCATTGAAAATATATTCCAACAAGGTAAGTAAAACTGTATAGTGTATACTGCATTCCTTTGCGATGCTAGCAGGGCATGTCTGGAGTGGGTTGCATGTAGCGTGCTTAAATATAGTGTGTTAAGCTCGCTGACTTAAGGTCTTTCTTGCTTAGTAAAGCTCTTGCTTAGTGCGCGAGTGTTTTCTGTTGCATGGAGCGACTTAGCGATGTGCGTAGCTCCGAACGAGTTCTTAGCGAGCGGGGATAGGTTATTTATAGCTTATGGTGGGGTTCTCCCCTACGTCATCATAGATTGTAGAAATCGGCCAATAAAAACGCACGGTTTTCGCTTCTTCTGACCTAACGGAAACGAAGTAGACAAAACGCCGGTGAAATGGCGGCGATGGAAAACAAGAAGTCAAGAGAGAAAGAATGGCAAATTTTTCGTGCAGGCAACCCTGCTTGTCAATCTAATGTAGACGTACATTAGTTAAGGAGTACCGTGTAGGCTCCCATAGTATGAGGATCTATGTCTCAAGTCTAATGTGGATGTACATTAGTTAAGGACTACCGTGTAGTAGGCTCCCATAGTATGAGGATCTATGTTTCTCTGACAACGGCTGGTGTTGGGTTATACCCATCGGTGTGCAGGGTCAGTTGAATCAGTTATGCAGACTCCTCACCGATAATTCCCAGATGTCCGTGAGACGAGGCTGGGTGGGGGGTCCGTGCGTTCCCACGTACATTTCGTGTTCCTCCTTCTCTATCCTAGATGGAAGGCTGTTTCTGCCACAAGGTTTAAGAGAGTGAATTCACATTTCCGTTCTCGCGTTAACAAGGCAGCTAAGAACTCTTCCTCAGCTAAGCACGCCGCTACGCACGGGGGGGACCGTCCTTAGAATTAAGCACGCCACTAAGCTCGCTCCAGCAGATAAGCACGCTCATGCAACGCACATTTTTAGCTAAGCTTGTGAACTTAGCGCTAAGCAAGAAATTTGCGCGCTAAGCAAGCATATGCAACCCACCCAGGCCGTGACTAATACGTGTTTGGGTTGGCAGGTCCCGCCTCTGGTAACACGGATGACTTCCCCTACAGCTGGAGTACGAAGGCTTACCGCGGGGTGGAGCCCATGAGCTGGGACGAGGTCAGCTATATTCATCTCTATAATATAGGCATAAAGAACATGGGACTAACAAGAGACATAAATCCTCATAAGTCCCCGCAGTTTCAGGGGCTTATGAGGGTTTATGTCTCTTGCAGCTGGGTAGCGTTCGCCTTGCCCCAGCCGTAAAGGAATAAAAAGTTTTAACTGGCTGACATTAAAGCTGAGAAACAGTCAAAAAACTCCGCCCCGCACGTGTTTTAAAAAAACTTTGCAGGACCCAGCGAGGGCCCTGTCTTCGTGAACGTTCGGCTAACTTCGGCAAACCGGTTTGGAACTCAGTTGACTCAGTTTTCAACTGCGTTTGTCGTGCTAGCAAAACTCCCGTGAAAAAGACAGGCCACTTCCTGTATGCAGCGCGGAGTGGTCACCGCGATCACTGATCTAAACCAGCGATATTTCTACTGACAGCAACAGTAGCAGACGACACTCGACCACCCGACGGACAGAGCAGGCCATTTGTGTCTTGCCTGGACGCACACTGGATATGGACCAGGCCGAGCTATCCGTAAGTTACACAGCACAGCCTGAAGCTTTATTCGATATCGGAAGGGTGAGGAAGGAGGGCCGGTTATTTGTCGTTTTGTGTTTGTTGTTATATCTTTTCATCTGGAGTGGCCTACAGCAAAAAAAATTCTCCATACGAAGGGCAGCTACTAAAAATCAGCTTGACCCATGGCGACCTTGTATCTTTTGGCATCTATGTAAACAGTCGATTGTCTCTCTCTCTCTCTCTCTCTCTCTCTCTCTCTCTCTCTCTCTCTCTCTCTCTCTCTCTCTCTCTCTCTCTCTCTCTCTCTCTCTCTCTCTCTCTCTCTCTCATCCAATTTACTGTGTTGGTTGTACATCACAATGCTTCTTTATTTATTTATATTAGCCTATATTGGACTGGAGGTACGTGTTGAAAAAATTCGTTCACAACTACAAAGTGTCAGGAGTCATACTTACAGCATGTACAGCCGTACATTCTGCCATCATAGTCCCCAACGCGTAAAATCCGTGGCTGTTGGTCAGTTTCAAAGTGTCACAGAATCGTCTGCTGTTGTCCGATCTGCTAATCGCGATGATTTCCGTGCAACAGGAAGTGGTCTGTCGTTTTCCGAGAGTTTTGCAAGCTCGGGATACGCAGTTGCCAACTCCGTCAACTGTGTTACGAACCGATTTGACCCACTTAGGGGCAGGGCCCAAGCTGGGTCCTGTAGAGTCTTTTTAAAACACGCGCTGGGCGGGTTTTTCTCATTGCACCTCAGCTTTTTAAGCCCATTTATTTCTGTGTTCCTTATGTGTTTTCAATTTGCCATGGCTTAAGAGACATGAGTTTGTCCAATGGCCGTCAAATGGTTAGCAAAACTTGAATTTAAAGTACCATTACGCGTAAATTTGAAGACACATTTCAGCACGATTTGTGTTTGTTGTGCCTTGTCGACACACCTAATATACTTTAACAGCAGTTGGGGCACGCATCAAAAACACACGCGTAATCGCACTTATTTATTCTGCGCAGCCGTTAGCGTGTCAATCTATTTTTAGTTGTTTCTCCTACTGATAGCGTTGTATTTATAGAACGGAGTGGAGCCATTGTCAGGTTACTTGATATAAAAACAGCGTGCACTGGACTGGATTCTCCCGCCGTGTCTGAATGAACCATAGCTAGACCTGTATGTAGCGTTTCGTAACCATATGTTGCAGAAGTGTATCTTTGAACAGTTACGTCGATGGTGGGCCTTCAAACTCGTGTTTGCGATCAGCAATGACAGAAGATGGATTCCAAACTTTAAAAAAAAAAAATAAAAAAAAAAAAGAATTGGTCAAGCATTTACAATTAGGCAAAGGCGCTTAGCATACAGAGGAAAGAGATCCAAAATCAAAACCAGGACACATTTTAACTAATTCAAGGCGTCCCGCATCAATAGCCGCGGAAGTGTCGTAAAGCGTTGCCTGCAAACGCTAAACGACACTTCCGCAGCTATTGATGCGGGGAACCTTGCATATTAGTCAACGTCCCGTGTCCTTTCAGCCTAACTGCGTGCCCAGTCTGTCTGTGTGCCTGTTTGTTGACAGAGGCACTTGTCCACCATTCAGCCTGTCAGCGAGTCTGTAGTGGGTAAACTGCAGGACACCACCCTCGCCGACAGAGCTGTAGAATGGCTCCACAACTACAGCAAGAACACCGACAACACGCAGCAACAACCACAACCTTTCTTTCTGGCCGTTGGCTTTCACAAGCCTCATCTACCGTGGGTCTTCCCTCAAGAATACTTAGGTCTGTCTAAACGGTCTTGTTAATGTTATCGACCCATTTTAAAAAAATAATAATAATAGTTTTAATGTGTTGTACGGTAGCAAACAATAAAAATAGCGATAATATTGAAATTAAATTATAATAATAATAATAATGATAATAGTGTATTCATACCATATTTTACTATGATATACTATGCTATGATATAATATAATATAATATAATATAATATAATATAATATAATATAATATAATATAATATAATATAATATAATATAATATAATATAATATAATATAATATAATATTCATCATCCAGGACAATTATCATCACTTTGCGGAGCATACTGTTTAACAATTTACTTTATATCATACTTGCATTGGACCTCATTTTCATACTGACGAGCTAAAGAAAAGCGACATTTTTTGTAATCATCGGAAACACCAAAGTGTTTGTCGAAAACACTAAAGTGTTAACGATAATTCCAAAAATGTCGCATTTCTCTTGCTGGTCAGTATATAATTGAGAGAATTTCAATCCTTGTCGTTACTTTAATTCGCATTGCTACCATCGCACATTTAAACCCTGAGTATTACATTAACCCTCTTGTGCATGCAGCCACCAATACTACATGCAGTTATCAGCATGGTGTGTCCATTAGACCTGTACCCGCTGTCCAACATTCATCTGGCGCGGCACCGCACTCGTCCCCCGGGCCTGCCAGACTTCGCGTGGTACGAGAGCAGCGAACTGAGGGGGTTCGGTGACATCATAGCCTTGAACCTCACCTTTCCCTATGACGTCATTAATGACGATTACCAGGTACGTCAGTCACAGTGTGATTTCACTGCGTGGATATCTGATCGCCAAATAAGAGTGTTGATGCTTGGGTGTGTACGTCTTCCTCGTGAAGGCAACAAGGCAGTAAGTACATGTTTATGAAAAGCGAGATTGTTATTGTAACTCAATGAAAATCTTGCTTTTGACAAATTTGGGTTTACTGTCTTTTGGCCCGGCCTCAAGGGGCAGTTGTATATAGATGAATGGCAGTGGTTGACGCGAGGGATGATTCAGTTTCTTTAACCCTTTGACTGCCGGGACAGCGACCAACACCCAATTGCGAGAGGCATAGAACCTCATGAGCCCCCGCAGTTGCTGACCACAAATTGTTTTCGTGGTCCTTGGACGGCTGCGGTTCTTTGACGTTGAATTAACAAAGATATCAGAAACACAAACTGTGTCCATTGGGGGAGAAGCGGTTACATTGGAAAGGTTTGATAGGTCACGAAACAAAACAATCTCTTGTCCCTAATCGCTGCTTTGTCCTGTGATGGCAAAAGACAGCAAGTTCATTTTGTGAAAAGCGAGATTCTCCTTGTAATATTATGAAAATCTCGCTTTCACAAAAACGCTCTTATTCTCTTTTGCTTGGCAGTACTGTGCTTAATACAACGATACCTCGTTTTTATGATAATTAAAGACTGAAAAAAAAAAAAAATAAATGCGACATTTTGTAATCCAAAAATGTCGCATTTCTTTTGTTCGTCAATTATATAATTATATATATAATTATAAAAATGAGGTATCGTTGTATTAAGATGTCACGACATGGGTGGACATTAACAAACTTATGTTAAACCCAGAAAAAACAGAGTTACTACCCGTTGGCTCAGCATACCGGCTTCAACAAATTCACACTGAGTCTCTACGGCATAGATGACACTGATATTCCATTTCAGTCTTCGGTCAAATATCTTGGTGTCAAGCTCGATAAGGCTTTGAGTATGCAGGATCACGTCGGGGAAATCTGTCGTGGTGCTTCATACCGCTCTCAGAGACGCATCGCATCTGTCCGACAGTCTTTCTGAATCTGCCACTGCAAAGTTAGTGAATGCTGTAGTCACGAGCCGTCTTGACTACTGCAATTCTCTGCTGTTTGGTCTTCCATCTGAGCAGATTAGCCGCCTTCAGCGAGTTCAAAATAATGCCGCAAGGCTTGTGAAGCGCAGGCGAAAACGAGACCACGTAACCCCTATACTGAAAGACCTTCACTGGCTTCCAATCCAATCCCGCATACACGCGGCTTAAAGATTGCGACCCTTGCATATCGCCATTTTGATGGTAGTCTTCCGTCATACCTTTCCTCCAGTCTGATCACTTACCAGCCCTCTCGCTCACTGCGTTCATCGGGAGAGAATCTTCTCAAAGTTCCAAAGTACCATCTCAAATCTGCCGGTGAACGCTCTTTCAGATATACTGCTCCTTTAATTTGGAATTCCTTACCGACTGAGCTGAGAAATGCCTATCCCATTACGCAGTTCAAAGCAAAGTTAAAAACTCACCTTTTCTCGCAGACTTTCGTGTGATCTCTACGGTTTTCTGTACACCCCCCCCCCCCCACCCCTGCAGACTCTGTGTGTGTGTGTGTGTGTGCCGGTGTGTGTGTGTGTGTGTGTGTGTGTATGTGTGTGTGTGCCGTGTGTGTGTGTGTGTGTGTGTGTGTGTGTGTGCGCGCGCGCTTCTGTGTGTGTGTGTGTGTGTGTGTGTGGTGTGAGTGTGTGTGTGTTGTGTGCGTGTGTGCGTCGTTTTCGCCTGCGGATTGCATTGAGTTATATTATAAATATGAGAAATGCGCCATATAAATACCATGTATTATTATTATTATTATTATTATTATTATTATTATTATTATTATTATTATTATTATTATTAAGAAAACCTTTCACACATCTGTCTGCCTGATTTTATTTTTTCCTAGCTAAAACTTCGGCAGGCGTACTATGCATCCACGAGTTACATGGATTCGAAGGTGGGACGTGTGCTATCTACGTTACACGACTCAGGGTTCACCAACAATACAATCATTGTCTTCTTTGGTGATCACGGTCAGTATATTATGAATCAGCAACCAAAGGAGTGAGGCAGCAGATTCAGTGCACATACTAAGCACTGGTCAAACAAACAGATACAACGACCCCTTCATTATGGCACCCAACTACACAGTACAAATACCAAGGGAAATTTCTCAGCACTGGAAACAGTTAAATCCCCTGCCCCTTACTTATGCACCCAATCGCCAGCCCACGAAGATTAAGTATTTTCGTAGGATGGGAATAGGGTGCCATGAGGAAGGAGCAGGGATTCACATTTTTGCTTTTCAAGCGCTATTTGCACGTCAGTGTACACTTAGGTCATTGTGATGTCTGCTGCGCAAAAATGAACAAAGGGTCGACCACGAAAACTTAATGGTACTGTCATGTTAGCTTATGTTAATTTACTGTTTGCTTCAGTTTCATTGTCAAACGACGGCTTGACCTAGATTCCCAGAACAAAGGTAGTACCTGATTAACTTCGAGGAAAGCGAATAAATCCTCTGCCTGACGTCGTGCTTAGCATAGACTACAGCTAAACACCGAGTAAGGCCTCATTCTTGGGTAGTGCCACATACGCTTGGCGCCTACCCAGGCCTTTCTTTTGAGGGTAAGCTGACAGTACCCTTAATATAAGATCGAAATCCATCTCCCCTGTGCCCTTGTGGAGAAGCAGAGCAGACCACAGAGCACATCCTTCAGGACTGTGGGAACCACCAGCTGCTGAGGTAGGAGATATGGTCGAAGCCCGCCACTCTACAAGAGAAACTGTACGGGCCTGTGGAGGGTCTACAGAAGACCACAGATTTCATTTTGAGAGCCAAACTCCAAGTGTGACGGCGTTCGAAAAGAAGAAGAAGAAGAAGATCGGAATGGTTTAACTCATTCGAGGCGTGCCGCATACGGATACGCTGCTGTGTAAATTGCTAATGCCGCTAATAAAGTTCATAATTTTTTTTCCACATTCTTGACTTTTGTATGCTTTTGATAGACCTGGGATTTTGGATTAAAGAAATGTATTACATTAATTTCCAGGCTATCAGCTTGGAGAAAACGCCGAGTGGAACAAACACACGAACTTTGAAGTGGCGCTGCGAATACCGATGATGCTCTACGTGCCTGGTGTCACAAGCACCAATCACAGCTTCCCTTACATCGACACTCTCCACTCACAGCCAGCGGGGGACAGCGCAGGTTAGTCGACAATTTAATTTTGTTTATGAGCATCATATTTTCTTTTTACCAAAATATTGCACCAAGGAGCAAGGCGAAAAGGTCTAAGGAAGAAATTGTGTTTGTGTATGCGATTTATTTGGTTAAGTTTGTATGACATTTATGTAGTATAAAATTTGAATGCAAAATACACGTTTTTACAAAAGCAATACAAATCGTCATTTTTTGGCACACAGTAGTAAGAGGGTAACATCTGTGTGCAGGGAGCAGGATGATGGGAGGACTGTTGTTACATGGCAAAATGCAGTATGTCCATTTTTGTACAACAGACATGTTGTACACAAACCAAGGGGAATCACTCAGCGCTGGACAGACAAACAGTTAGATCCCCTAGGGGATCTGTTTGTCTGTCCAGCTCTGAGTGATTCCCCTTGGTTTGTGTACAATTCTGCCAGCGCTAGCCTCAACTGTCTGGCTTGTGAGAATAGACATGTTGTCTTTTGCCAAATAACGGCGAAATTTGTTTCTCGGGGCTCTAAGGTGACAGTGTGCGCGAGGACAACGAAATAGAGAGGAAGGGTAGACAAGAATGAATTTTTATTCTGCCTGTGGGGTTCAGTACAAGATGCTCACTTTACAAGCCGTAAGATCCAAGATCACAGACCAGCACGCGGCGTGTGTTATTATTTCCCCTCATGCAGGTTCAGCGCAAGTTACAAAAGAGCTAGTGGAAGCCGTGGACCTTTTCCCGACTCTCAGCGAGCTTGCCGGCCTGCCCATGCCCGCCGCGTGCCCTCGATCCTCTCTGCTCGTGCCCACGTGCACAGAGGGCACCAGTTTCGTGCCCTTGGTGCGCGCTCATGTGCAGGGCAGTCGCGTGGCGTGGAAGGACGCGGTATTCAGTCAGTACCCACGCTTCAACGACTCCAGCCGCCCTGTCATGGGCTACACTGTCCGCACACATGTAAAGGAAACACTTTACAAGCTTATATTTCTCAGTGTTGGTCTTTGATTTCTTTTTACACTTCGATTCGAAGCCTTAAGATTCAAAATGAGCGACACGCATATTTGCAATAAGAGCATGTTCGCCAACATGGATGTCGCGCTCCGTACAACTGGATCTAATGATGATGAAGAAGCGGCTACACGGAATGAGCGGATGAAAGGACTTTTGATAATTAAAATTGTTGCACAAGCAAATCAGCACACACATAATGATGATAATAATAATATTAATCTATAATAAATAAAGGTGGTTTGTGACTCTGAATCATACAGTTCCCGGGCCGTAGATTCTAAAACCACAAGCCGCGCCAGCACACGATATTGTTATACTGTCATTCCAACTCTGTTTTTCTTAGACACATCGCTACACCGAGTGGGTCAGCTATGATCCAGCGCGGTGCGAACCCAACTTTGACAGGATGTGGGGCCGGGAGCTGTATGATGAGCGAGCAGACCCGGAGGAGTTTACCAACCTTGCGGAAACCACCACATACGCAGACACTGTTACCGAGCTATCACGGGTACTTAGGGCTGGGTGGAAGTCTGTCATGGACAAACATGTTCAGCTGGTCGGTTAGATTGATTCACACTGATTTTAAACCCAGCCATTAACAAATTTGACACGTGCCACATTCGGATACGCGGCTGCATGTCGCGTATCCGAATGCGACACGTCTCGAATGAGTTAAACTAGTCTTGGGGATGTTTGGAATGGACGATGTGTGCGTTCGAGTTGTCATTAAAAAAGAAAGGGTTTAGAAGTGGTGGTGGTAGTGCCGGGGGGTTGGTGGTTGGGGTGGTGAATTGGCTAGAGGGGGGAGGTTGGTATGCGTATTGGTAGGTTTATTATTATAATAAGATAACGAATGAAGATTTCGACAACGTTAAAGTTCTGCTATCCTAATGACTTCAAGGGTTGAGAGACAAAAGTGTATTTTGCATCTCAGCGTTTGAGGTCTTAGGATAACGGCAAAGCTGGATGGACCTGCTGTCAAAGGGTCGGGTACTCTGTTGCATGAGCGAGCTTAAATCCAGCGCAAACAGCTAAGCAATGTGCTCCGCTTGAATGAGCGAGCTTAAATCCTGCACAAGCCACTAAGCTGTAGCGGAGCATCTGGCTTAGTGGACTGCGCAAGATTTAAGCACTCTCATGCAGCTGACCCCGGGCTGCGCTTTCCTTAGGCGGCACCGCATGTCATTGCGTTTCAACACACCAGCTAAGTCGGCATCAGTTGCACACTTGTCACTGTTGTGCCAGTAAATAGTCTCTTTCTTGAGCGCCAAGTATGACTTATTTTGATGATGGATGGATGGAGAGAGCATCATATGGAGCGCACACACGATCGCACGCAAACACTTACACGTGTGCAAACCCACGTACACACCACACCCCTCTACACCCCTCTACACCTCCTTCTCCAGCACTAGGTACCAAGCCGACACTTTAATAAAGCGTGTTGTACATGTACTAGTCTTGTCCATGCGTGTTTCTTGCTCTTTTTTTTTTTTTTTTTTTTTTTTTTTTTTTTTTTTTTTTGCATTTTACAAGTTTTCCACACACTTTTGGGTCTGGATTTTTCCACCCCCGCATTCAGTCTTCTCTCCCTCCGTTTAAAATATGTTTATCACTCATCCCTCACCTAAGCACCACTTTTGGGTCTGGATTTTTCATATCTTGTGTTTTATTCATAAGAACAAACATTATCATTAACCCTTTCGAGACGTGTCGCATCTGGATTCGCGGCCTTAGGCCGCGAATCCGGATGCGACACGTCTCGAAAGAGTTAAAACTGGGCATCTCGAAAGGTGCCAAGCTAATCTGTCACTACCCTTTAACTTGCCTGGCCACTGTCTTCTGTATCTTCACAGTGGGATTTAAATGATATTAGGTAGCACATTTTTTGGGACACAGCATTGACACGCACACACCCGTGTTTTTGTAAATGTTTACTTTTGTTCTTCTATTTTATTAATTCGTGTTTGTATGTTTATGTTTGCATACTGTGTGCCTATTGTAAAGCGCCTAGAGCTCCGTCAGGAGGTTAGACGCTATATAAATATTCATTATTATTGTTATTATTTTTATTATTATTTATTTCCACTTTATCGAATTAATAAATTAGATCACATTCTTGCATTTTCCTGCCGGAACATTTTATTTGCCACTGTAAGTTTGCAGGGTCTGCCTCCAGCCAGCTCGGAGTTTCTGCGACAGCTGGCTGACAACAGCACTTCGGGTCGCGTCACTGGCGAGGTTGTTGGCCTCATCAGGGTCGGCTGTCTGGTCATACAACTCGCTTCCCAACACTGTGTCGAACTGGCCCCTGAAATTCTGCTTGTCATACGACACCCATTCCGTGTAGCGGTACTGGGGGGAAAAATACAATTGAGCGTTGTTAATGTTACGTTGAACATTTAGAGAACACCGCCCCAGTGCAAGTGGCATAGAGCCTCATGAGTCCTCGCAGTTGCGGGGGTTCATGAGGTTCTATGACTCTTGCTGGTCTTATTTTGTATCCGTGTTTTTTGGACGGATAAAGCTCCTTGGTGATGAATTGATAACGATTTCAGAAACACAATTTGCGGCCCTTGGTATTGAGGTGATTGAAAACCCTATACTAAGCTTTTCACACTGACCATTTTGCCATACAAAGTTCATATGCTCATTTTTAATCAAGCCATTATTTCCCCAAAGTAAGGTTTTAATCGTTTTCCTCCTACCTGAAAAAAATCTGAATAAAACAGGCCCAAATTTGCTTTTTCTGTCAGTTCGTATTGCGAAGGAACAGTCTAACTCTTGCAGACGAAAAATAACAAATCTCATCTGACAGTTTTGCTTCCCTCTTTCTTCTCCGCCCTGCGATGCCATCCCCCGTAAGCAACGGTCCTCAGGCCCACAACGGCCGCAGTGGGCCCGCGCGCGGCAGTACGCGGGCCCAATGGGGCCGTTAAGTGCACCAAACGTTTTGTTGTTGGGGATGAAGAAAAGAGCACCATGGATGACAAATGGCGTGACTGTGTACCTGGTCAGTACGAATGGTGTAGCCCATAACAGGGTGGCCAGTGTCAAGAGCTCGCGGGTACTGACTGTACGCTGCGTCCTGTACACAACAAGAAAATAGATATGCGAGTGCCATCAGAATTTTGCACAATGGCAGTTATTACCAAATCAGAATCAGGTCAAACACAGTAGGTTGAGCCCTTTTATAGTAAAGAAAGATGGTAATGTGTATTCACAAAGGGATTGTCTTCATAGGCGTCTGTCAACAATCAAGAGATCAAGGATTCGATCTAGAAAGAGAGACTCTTGCCTTCCAGGTCACGTTGTGTGCGCGGCTCATCACAGACTTGACAAGAGGCACGAGGCTGGTTCCCTCCGTGCACGCAGCCGTGTGAGAGGAGTCTGCAGGGCACGTGGCGGGCACGGGCAGGCCGGCCAGCTCGGTCAAGGTCGCGAACATGTCTACAGCCTCCACCAGCTCGGCTGCAATCAGGCCAGACTGAAAGGTCAGCTTAACCTCTTCACTGCCGGGAAAATGCGAACACCACCCAACTGCACGAGGCATAGATACTCATGCTCCCCCGCAGTTGCAGGGGCTCTTGAGGATCAATGCCTCTTGCTGACACCACTATGAATCTATGTTCCAGGGACGGCTGGGGTTTTATGGCGTTGAATTCACGGAGATTACAGAAACACAATCTGCGTCCATAGGCAGTGAAAGGGTTAATGTCACCGAGCATAGATAATTGCAGTGTCAGGTACCCAGGGAGCCAGGTATCACTTCGGGAGACCTACTCTGGACATGGAATGGCGAGGTCACTAGCTAGCTGTGGTCACATCGCTTTTTTAATTTGGACCATACCTCCTCCAAGCTAAACCGTCGACTGGCTTCTCGAAGCGGTTCTTACAAGCACAGAGCAAAAATAATACAACTGACTTAGTATAACAAGATAGTAATTATACGAAATGTTCACTGGGTTAGTTAGTTAGTAATTAGGGTGTAACGCTGAGTAGGTGACTGAGGCTATCTCACGGCAGGAAGGGAAAAAGTCTGCTCAGCCAGACTAAAACAAAGGTCTTAAAACACGATGCAAATATAATTAAAAAGTATTCGTGGCTAAAAGGACACACATGTCATTCTTACTAGTCCACAAACGCTTGAAGGTCATAAAAACAGTCAGATTCATACAGTCTAAATAAACTTAAATCTTGTTTAAAAAAATGGCTTCCTTCAGAAAGCTGCAGATTTTTTCCGAGGGAACAAAAAAAACCTCCAGAAAATCTGCGGTATAGTGTTCCCGCCTTATGTCAAATGTTCATTGCGCATACTAAGCACGATGTTTGTACTCAGCATGTAATGGTCATATCTGGCTAGATCGTCCCCCTTGCCCCCATTTATTTTTTGCCAAGCGTGAAGGAAGAAATCTGGAAATCTTATCACATTCTACCCCAGGATCGAAATCCCCAAATTTTGAAGTTACCCTCTATATTACAATTCTAGAGACAAATCGAGCGTGATAGTTCAAGGGTGGTGCCAGAATAGCTCGGCGCCCATACGCCTATGGGCGCCAAGCTATTCTGGCACCGCCCTTGAACTATCATGTTCGATCCATGTCTTACCTGTTGTGTGTCGGGGCTGAATGAGGTAATACCTACGCCATTGAATTTGGTCAGAGTAACGCCTTCGTAGAGTGACAGAAACAGGTTTTTATCCTATTGACAGCTACCGACGATACTGTTCAGGCGGGAAGCGCGTCTTTTCTGCCGCCTGGCATCGTCATTAGCAGTCATGTAGTTTACCATTAGCCGTTTGTCTTCAGGGTGCATGGGCAACTAGGCGACCAACACTTCGTGATCTCTCACCTGTGGCTTGCGAGGATCCTGGATTATTGCTCGGCCCTCCCGAATTTGGAGCGAAAGCGTCGATGAACTGAAGGTTATGACCGTCTGACGTCACACCCGGCACGTAGAGGATCATGGGAATGCGCACAGCCACCTCGAAGTTAGTGTGCTTGCACCACTCCCCGTTCTCTCCCAGCTGCCAGCCTGCAGTAAAATGATAACTGGGGATAAGTCTATAGGAAACAAAAGTTCCTCGAGCCGACGTCGGCCTTAGTTGGCCCCCGTATGACTGTGCGCGGGCCAACTAAGGTCAAAGTTGGCCCGAGAAACTGTGCTTATTGTGACGTTAATTTAGAAACTAGAATAAAATGAAGAATAATATAGATTAAAAGCAATAATTAAAGTAGTCATCAGTGGACTAAAATTGATGTTGTGACAACTTCATTACGCCTCCGATTAACATAGACTGCAGAGGACTCTGTAGTTTTGCTGTGGTGCCTGGAATGTGTGTGTGTGTGTGTGTGTGTGTGTGTGTGTGTGTGTGTGTGTGTGTGTGTGCGTGTGCGTGTGTGTTTGCGTGTGTGTAATTCTGTGTACAGTTTTTTTAATTGTATTTTGAAATTTGTAAGGCGCCTAGAGCTTTACCCTAGGTTAGGCGCTGTAGAAATTATTATTATTATTATTATTATTATTATTATTATTATTATTATTATTATTATTATTATTATTAAAAAGACTGTTTCTGTTTCTTGCCCGAGTGGCATGCAAGGGAATTTACCTCTAGTGCCATAAAACACAATTATTATAACAGAGTGTTCGCCCAAGAAGAAAAGCATTAGCGACGCGGAAAGAGATAGACAATGACCACTCAAAAACAGAACCAAACCAAAGCAACCTAAATTAAACAAAACCAAAATAAATAAAACAAACCACAAAATACAGCCAAACCAAACTAAACCAAAACAAACCAAGCCAAACTAAAATGAACAAAAAACAAACTAATCAAATTAAACAATAATAAATTAAGTGAATATGAAATATCGAAGCAACCAACAATCAGACGAACAAATAGACCAACCTATGACCCATCTTTGTCGTATTATCTTTAACGTACCGTGATCTCCCATGAAGACAATGAGTGTGTTCTGGGAGAACCCGTTGTGGTTCAAGGTGTCCAACACACGGCCAATCTGAGCGTCAGTGTAGCTTACGGATGCCGAGTAGGCTTGGCGCAGCTTCAGCTGTCACACACAAAAATGGAAAGCGCCCGCTCATGTAATATTTTGACACGTTTTTTTAGTGAACCTTCGCGCGCCAGGTACATATAGCTTACTGTGTGGATAACATATCAAATTGCGTTTGACGGGCGCCTTTCAAAAAAAAAATGCCAAGAAGCAAAACATTTATGGGATGCTACCTGCGATCTGTCAAGCGTTCAGGCGTGAAAAGTACAGATTAATTGCTGGGAGTTGGCTTTGATTTGGCCGGTTATCTACAGCTGAGGCGTCTCAGTCACGTCCCTGTTAGCCACTACAAGTACAAGTGATAGCTGTGCGAATCAGTACCCTTCCGGCCTGACACACTACAAAAAATAATGTTAACATGTTCACCTGCATGTTGTCCGGGATGTAGTAGGGATCGGTCAGATGAAGACTGGAAACGTCACGAAATGTGCGCAGTTCGGCAAAGTTGGACCAGGCATAGTCCGGGAGGTTGGCGGGTTTGTGGCGATGTTGCGCAAGCTGGATGTGGGACAGGGGGTACAGGGCTGCGGACACGCAAACGAGAAGTATTATATTGTCTGTACACACTGCTCAACACGAGAGTCTGGGTAGCTCAGGTGGTAGTGCGTGGGACCAAAGGTTCCATGTTTAAAACCTACGTCTGGTTCAACGTGTGTGCGCTCTTTTCGGTACCCCGTCTTTTAACTCATTTTGCCCGCGACACACCACAGCAAGATATAGCTTGACCATGATAGTTCAAGGGTGGCGGAAGAATAACTTGGCGCCTGAAGGCGCCAAGCTATTCTGCCACCACCCTTGAACTATCATGATCGATCTGTCTCCTGAATTGTAATGCAGTCATCAGAGGATAACTCCCAAATGTGGGTATTCCGTACCTCGGGCACAACGCGTTAACTCATTCTACCCCAGACACACCACAGGAAGAGAACGATCGACCATGATAGTTCAAGGGTGATGCCAGAATAGCTTGGCGCCCATAGGCGCCAAGCTATTCTGGCATCACCCTTGGACTATCATGGTCGGTCTATGGCCTGCACTGCAATGCAGTCTTCAGAGGACAACGGCAAAATTTAAGGATTTCGGTGTTGGGGTAGAATGAGTTAAACAATAGTGAGGTTTCGTTTGCAACGAACGACTACCGACAACGAACGATGACGTAAGCGCGTTTGATAACCAGTAATCATCTTGTACCATAGCTCTAGCCAAGTAACGAACCTACCCGACTCTTACTATGACATTGCTGGATATTCTAACTTTCTCTTTGAGCCCTGTCATCCGTAAAATTTCAACGGCTGTGCTGATTCAAGTGTGAATAGATTGACTGTAAATTTCAACGGCAGTATCTAATCCAAGTGTGGTGTCTATCTGGCTTGGCGCCTGTATAGGCACCAAGCCAATTAGGCACCAGACTACAATATTTTAAGCTGATGTGCGTGCAGAAATCAGACACTAGTCTTAGGTTCTCAGTGTCAACTCACCTGTGTACTGTTCCGGATAGAGCCAGGGGAGATGAGGCTTGTGGAAACCCACGGCCAGGAAGAAGGGTTGGTTCCCGTGACTCGCGTGGTTCTTCAGCCATTGTACAGCGTTGTCGGCGATGTCCGTGTCCACCAGCTTGCCCCCCGTCTCGTTGACTGGGTGTATGGCAGCAGTATGGTCCTGCATGGTAAGAAACACATATTTAATCACTTCAATGCAAAGATGGTGCGGGGGCTCATGAGGATCTATGCTTCTTTCTGACGTTCTGGAGCTCCATGGCGTAGAACTAACACACCAATACAATAGTCTTCTGTCGGTCTGAATCGGCCTTAGATAATACATCCTAGTTGTTCTGATTGGATTGCCGGCTCAGCTGGATCTGAAGCAGCGTCTTTTGTGACTGCAGAGGCCAATGCGGGAGTGGCAGTCCTTGCTGCAAAGATCTCAAATGTACGTGGTCACTGGTCTGATGGAGTTGTTGCACTCCTTTCTGCGTGCCCGCTTGTCTGCTGCTGCTTTCGTCATCTTCTCTTCCCCTGACTTGAGGTGCTGGTGGAGGATACGTCTCAATTTTGCACGGTCATCCGCAAGACGTTCCCAAGACCCAGTGTCAATGTCCAGTCTCTTATGTCCCTCTTGCAGACATCTACAAATCGTAGCTTTGGGCGATCAGTGTTTCTTCTCCCAGCTGCCAGTTCTCCGCGGAGGATGTCTTTTGGGATGCGGCCATCCTCCATCCGTTGAACGTGGCCGAACCATCGCAGTCTGCGTTGTCTGAGTAGGGTGTACATACTGGAAAGGCCAGCGCGTGACAGGACTTCGGTGTTGGTCACTGTATCTTGCCAAGATATGCCCAAGATACGGCGGATGCTTCTCAGGTGGAAGGTATTGAGTCTTCTCTCCCGTCTGGCATATCTGGTCCATGTCACAATGCCGCACAGCAGTGTGCTGATGACGCAGGCGTTGTACACAGCCATCTTTGTTTTCAGTCACTTTGGGATTTGTCCACACTCGAGTTGTGAGGCGTACAAGAGTCGCAGCAGCCTTCCCGATCCTCTTGTTGATCTCGATGTCCAGGGAGAGCTGGGTGGCTTGGTGGTAAAGCGTTCGACTCTTGTTCAAAAGGTCGTGGGTTCGAACCCACCTGGGGTCAACATTTGTACAGGCCTCTTTTCGGTGCCCCGTCTTTGAAATCACCTTCTTGTTGGACAAAAGACGTTAAGCCCTAAACGTTTAACGGTGTTTTTTTTTCGATGAGCAGAGAGAGGTTATTGGTGATGGTACGTGAACTAGTAGACGACGTCGAGCTCTTAGTTGTCGATGGTGTCTCTGTGTCCTGTCCCAGGATGTTCGTCTTCTTTAGACTGATAGTCAGTCCGAAGTCCTTGCAAGCCTGGAAGAATCGGTCCATCAGTGACTGCAGTTCCTGGTGGGTGTGGGTCGAAACTCATGCATCATCAGCGACAGCTTGTCCCTGATGAGGGCTTCGCGTATCCTTGTCTTGGCTTTGAGGCGGGCAAAGTTGAAAAGCCTTCCATCTGATCTGGTTTGTAAGTAGATTCCTTATGTTGCATTATAGATGGCATGCTTGAACAGGACAGCGAAGAGGATCCCACAGAGGGTAGGGACCAGGACGCAGCCTTGTTTGACTCCGCTGCATATGTCAAAGGAGAAGGACTATACGTTCTATTGGCAGGGGACGAGTTCTGACAAGCAGAGAGAGTACGGAGTATGCTTTGCAGTGAGGAACTACATGCTGAGCGTGATTGAAACAGGCAGTAATGGCTCAGAGCGACTCCTCACTCTTCGCCTCAACACCACCGAGGGCCCCGTTACCCTTGTCAGCGCGTACACACCGACACTGCTCGCCACGCCAGACGCCAAAGATGAGTTCTACGAGAACATCGCAACTATCATTAAGTGCAGATCACGACTCCCGGCCTTCCTGCCTCAGCCAGTTTGGTGTGGGCAAGATGAACGATTGATTGATTGATTGATTGATTGATTATTGGTGTTTGACGCCGAGCAGGCGACTAAGGCCATCTTACGGCGGCAAGAGGAACGAGAATGGGCAACGGCTGCTTGAGATGTGCACCTACCACGGCCTGTGCATCACCAACTCATACTTCAAAACCAAGATTCAACACAAGGTCTTCTGCAGACACCCGCGCTCCAAGCAATGGCACAAACTAGATCTCATTCAGGTCAGGCGCGCCAACTTGCAGAACGTTCTCCACACACGTTCCTACCATAGCGCGGACTGCGACACAGACCATCCTTTGGTGTGTTGCAAGATCAGTCTGCAACCGAAGAAGTTCCACCGCACCAAGCAGCTTGGGCAACCTCGCATCGACGTCAGCAAAATGTCCCATCCCGACCTCGTGGAGCAGTTTGCAGAGGCCTTCCAGAAGGAACATGAAACCTCACAGCCCGGTGACTCACTCTGCCACAGAGAAGTGGGAAACCCTGCAGGACACCATGCACCGCACAGCCTTGGCCACCTTTGGGAAGAGGACTTCAAAGACACAAGACAGGTACGAGGCCAAGTCGACCGAGATGTCCCCCATCATCGTAGCCAAGCTCACCGCCCTAGCTGAGGACTGCAAGGAGCAAGGTCAAACAGACTACCAGGCGCTGTGCCAACGAATACTGAATGGAGCTCAGTGAGAACATTCAGATTGCAGCCCTTACAGATAACATGAGAGGAATGTACGACGGCATTAAGATGGCATTAGGACCATCCCAAAGGCTCGCTTCAAATCCTCCACCGGGGAAGTTATTACAGACAAAGAACAGCAGCTGGAGAGATGGGTGGAACACTATTCTGACCTCTACTCCAGACAGAACGTCGTAACCCCATCAGCACTGAGTGCCTGCCTGTAATATATGAGTTAGATGCCAACAATAGAGGAGCTCAGCAAAGCCATTGACAGCTTGGCTTCAAGCAAAGCTCCAGTCAACGATGGGATCTCTCCGGATCTGGTCAACAACTGCAAGGTCACCCTCCTTCACCTTCTTCATGAGATCTTACTCCAGTGCTGGCAGGAAGGAGAGGTACCACAAGACATGAGCCATCACCCTCTACAAGAACAAGGGCGAGAGAAGAGACTAACAACTACAGAGGCATCTCCCTTTTTAGCATCGTCGGCAAAGTCTTTGCCCGGATCATCTTGATACGTTTGCAGAAGCTTGCAGAGTGTGTCTATCCCGAGTCACAGTGTGGCTTCCGTGCTGAGCGGTCAACGGTAGACATGGTCTTCTCCGTCCGTCAACTCCAGGAGAAGTGCAGGGAACCACATGCCTCTGTATGTCGCTTTTATTGATTTAACCAAAGCCTTCGACCTGGTCAGAAGAGACGGCCTGTTCACGATCCTCTCAAAGATTGGATGCCCGCCCAAACTGCAGAGTATGATAGAATCCTTCCACACCAACATGAAGGGGACAGTTGAACGGAAGCACATCCGAACCCATTGACATATGTAGAACTAACAAAGGTTTAAAAAACAGTCTGCGTCCAGTCAGTGACAGGGAAGGGGCCAACTAAGTCAAGATATATATCGACCGTGATAGGTCATGGATGGTGCCAGAATAGCTTGTCGTCGAATGTCAGAGGAGCATGACAGCCCAAGACACGTACGGCTGCTTGAGCAGTTTCATGTTGAGGTTGTCGATAGTAAAGTGAACGTTTAACCTTGGGGATCAATGCATTAACCCCAACGGTATTGTTAACCCCAACGGCATGCACGCAAGGGTTAACCACTTCACCGCTGAGGAAACCTGAACACGTTCCATCTGCAAGAGACATAGTTCATCATGAACCCCGCAGTTGCGGGGACTCGTGGGGCTCTATACCTCTTGCTGATACTACTTTGTATCCATGATCTTTGCACGGCTGGGACTCTTCGGCGTTGAATTAACTCATTCTACCCCAACACCGAAATCCCAAACTTTTGCCGTTGTCCTCTGAAGACTGCATTGCAGTGCAGGACACAGATCGACCTTGATAGTTCAAGGGTGATGCCAGAATAGCTTGGCGCCTATGGGCGCCAAGCTATTCTGGCATCACCCTTGAACTATCATGGTCGATCCTTATTTTGCTGTGGTGTGTCTGAGGTAGAATGAGTTAAGAAAGGTTTCTGAAACAAGTCTAGGTCCACATGCAGTGAAGAGGTTACTATGACTACAAAAGGACATTGACCTGTTAGCATTTGCGGGCCCACTGTGGCCGTCGTGGACCGGAAAACGTTTTGCTACTGGGGAAAGTACCCTCAATACTTACACTACCAAGAATGTTCAGCGTTGAACGACCACGGTAAAGCTGCACACATCTGTGCTGGTCTGTGATTCTGGACCTTACTGTGTCTGCTTACGGCATGTGATGTATATAAAAATCACAGATCAGCATATTATGTGCATTTTTATGGAGGGACAGGACCAGGAATACTTACACCGCCAGGAATGCCCAGTGTATCGCGACCGTGGTAAAACCGGTCTGTCCAGCTGTAGGGGGCGTCATACGTATTGCCGGAGCTAGTGCCTAGAAAATGACAAACAACAAGAATTATACATTCTTTTGACAACACACAAACAAAAAATCAAAAGCGAACAAATGAACGTATGAACAAACGATCAAACGAATAAACGAACACACTCATTCATAGCTGTGTCTTGGTATATGATATACTGATATACTTTGTCGGAGCGGTGTCCTCTGAACACCCGCGCTTTACTATAGCGACGGGCCCCCAGGTGCAGCTTTGACCGTTGTTTTAGATCTGAGATCGTTTCCCTATCGACGGTATTTTGCTTCTGTTGTTAACTTGTATTTTCATGTACTAGCTTTAGTCAAGTAGGAACTTAACAAAAGAACAATATAATGGTGTGTTCAGGAGACATAGGGCTGTCTTAGCATTCTGTTTTTGTCAGGGAGGTTCGGGTCGGGATGAGGCCACTGGCGCCGGCCATTAGATGCCTTGGTGACGGGCTTCAACCGTCCCGAAACATTATCCATTTTGTAGCTCTGTTATTGTAATTTGTGGACTGAGCGAGTGAGTGAATGTGAGCAGCACCTGAGATGGCAAGACAAATTTTGCTATAGCAACAATAAAGTCATCTTGAATATACATTCTTGCCACTGGCAAGGAAAGTGTAAAACAAAGAAACAACCAATCAACCAACAAACAAATAAAAAGGGCAAAAGTCTGACCTGGGTGGTATATTTTGCCGACGCCATGTGTAGTGTATCCGTGTTCCTTGAAGTACTGGGGTATGGTGGTGAAGTTGCCTCCCACAGTCCGCCAGTAGTCGTCCAGGTTAAACACGTGGGTAGTGTCCGGCCGCCGGCCCGTCAGGAAGGACGCCCTACTGGGGCCACACAGTGCTTGCTGTACAAATGGACAAAGAGACATCACTAGGAGCTAAACCTTATCTCATGGCTAATGTTGACTGGGAGAAGTGTCAAAACTAAACAAACAAACGCGCGGACTTATAAAACGAACAAACAAAGAAACAACCCAGCACGCAAAGGCTATTGGGCCGAAGTCGGCCGCAGTGAGCCTGCGCACTGTAGGTGCGTTGTCCCACTGCGGCCGACGTCGATCTGATGGCCCTTGCCTACTGGGGAACACACACACATTTAAAAAGAACAACAGCAACAACAGGAACAAAAACTACACAGAAACAGGCAAGCAAGCAATTTTTTTTATTACCACCGTCCGTGCGATCAGGCTCTAAAAGTTAGCGGAAGTGGCACTGATCAGCCTGAGTGACTAGCATGTACCAGGAAACATACAGCAGCGGCCTTGCAAAGTGTAGGTGAAGCGGATTATAAACAGCATTAACATTAAATAAGAGACCATTTGCTTTAAAAATAAGAATATTGAGTCGATCCTAACAATAAATAATAAAGTTTAAAATAAGAAATTTGGAAATTGTCCCCTTATGACTACATTAAAGTTCAGGAAACAGATCGACCGTGATAGTTCAAAGTGGTGCCAGAATAACTTGCTTGGCGAGTAATGATTATGTTCAATGATGTTTTTTCTAGGCGCTGTTCTAGGCGCGTAATATAGAGACATACCGATCATGATATGCTCAAGAGTAATATTTTTCTCGGCGCGTAATGTCGGGAAACATATCGATAATGATATGTTCAAGGGTAGTGCCAGAATAGTTTTCTAGGCGTGTAATCTGGGGCCACGAATCGATAATGATATGTTCAGGTGGTGCCAGAATAGCTTGGCGCCTTCAGGCGCCAAGCTATTTTGGCACCACCCTTGAACTATGTCCGTGATAGTCGATCCACATTTTGTACTATATCAGTGGGACAAAGACGCCAACCTGTGCATAAGCCCTGTCGAAGCGGACACCCAGACTGGCCAGGTGGTCGATATTGGGCGTGATCATGTTGCTCTCTCCATAGCATCCCAGCTTGGTCCTCAGGTCGTCCACGATGAGAAACAGCACGTTAGGTTTGTGTGACGAAGCCTGATGCAGCCACTGAGACATGGGGTCATGGCCGCCCTGAGGTGACGGAGTTGTGTCGGACGGATTATGCACCTGACGTTTGGCATGACCTATAGTACATGGCAATGATTATATGCACTGTAATTATGATTCGACATTAATAATAATAATAAGCAGAAGAAGGATAGGAATAATAATAAAGATAGTTCAAACTCTTAATGCGAAATAAAGGTGGGGGGGGGGGGGGGGGGAAGACAAACAAACAAAAAATTAAATTTTTAATTTAGCCGTCCATAATGACACATTTATCCGTCAGCATTACCCTAAATTACTGCCGCAACGATGATAATAAGTTAAATGTAACAGCAAGACAGACTTAAAAATATATACATTAAACTGGACAGTGAATGTGGGTCTATTTACCGCAATATCCCCTTCCCCCTACCTTTAAAATATATTTTATTTTGTGAACAGCAGTTATATATATATGTGTGTGTGCGTGTGCTGTCTTTGTCACCACTACACGAACTTTAAAAAAATTCCGTAGACTAGAATGCACATACAAATGATGTTATCTGGTCAAAGAAGAAGAAATGGTCTTATCTTGTGACAGGAATTGGCCGGTTTAAACAGAGGTCTAGAAGCTATATTTACGTAACTGCGGCGTCACGATGTGTGCTGGTCTGTGATTTTGGACCTTACGGCTTCCAACCATAAGGCCCAAAATTACACCCCAGCACACGTAGGGAGTTTTTAGTCGCTTTATTTCTACCTTTCTAATACAAGCTCTGGTATCCTTCACTATCTGATCAGTTTTTTTATGGTATCTTCTGTAAGCACTACAGAGCCAGTCGACTGTGATAGCTCAAAGGTAGTACTGAATTATCTTCGGACCCGGAACGAGCACGATTAGACTTTTCGACGCAGTTTGAGTAGACAATGACGATGATTGCGCTGATGATGATGTCGATGTCTGCCATATTGCACCGCGACAAATTATGGAATCAATTGATTGATAATAAATGTTTGTCGGATTTTCTGATTATAAATATGGAGACAGTCATAGAACAGCATCAACGACAACCATTCAGCTACCACTACCATCAACGAAATAAACAGACCTACAAGTACTAGCAACAACACAAACAAGTAAAATAAAATATTCCAATAATGACAACAGATGTCTGCCACCACCGACCCCATCACTACCACGACAACAACAGAGGCAAAACAAACAACAAACAAAAGGACGAATGAACGAACCAAGGAATGAATAAACGAATAAAGAAACAAACACTAACCTCTTTTGTGAGCTTCTGCCAAAGTCAGAAACGCCAGAATGGCCAGAACGGTGCGGACCAAAGACGCCATTTCCACACACGCCTAACACGCCTACAGCGAAGTGAAATGACCCTCGAAACGCATTGCGTGACCTTAGAACCTGAGTGCTATCTATCCCGATCAGCTGCAAAGCCAGTGTCTCAGGTACGAGGTTATTCCATTCAATACTGGAATAGTCTACTATTTTATACAACCCTTACCCTTCTCAGTCAATTCACGTGGGAGGGATGGGGGGCAGAGAGAAGGTGCGTGCGTGTTAAGACTCTCACGGTTCGCCAAAATATCAAACAACGGGAGGGGGAGGGGGGGCGTGTGTGAAAACTCGCCAAAATATTAAACGTGTTTGTGTATGTGTGTGTGTGTGGGGGGGGGGGGGGGTCCAAACACCCCAAAAGGGACTTTGTTATAGTATTTTTTAAAGAATTTTGAGCCCGGGGGGGGGGGGGGGGCGGGGCGGATGGGGGGTCCGGAAACCCTGGAAACACCCCCCCCCCAACCCCTCCTCCCCACCAGATCCGCCCTTGGCACTAGTTGAAGTAGTTTTGAATTTCACGTCACTGTAGGTGACGAATCCAAGAGAGTTGCCAGCTTTTGGAATATATATTTATCGTCAAAAGGTTCTTCTGTTGGAAATCAGACAAAAACATGTCGGAGTCCTTTCTGAGAGCAACTTTGGTCTAAGACACCGATTGGAGCTGAAATAGGGTGTATGTTTGCTGTATAACTAAATTAAATGATAACTGATTATCACATTACTAACAATGAACTAACTGCTCATGCTCACAGATACAGTCTTCTTTAATATACGCATCTTATCTACCAGCCTGAGTACTCGTGATTTATTTTGCATAATGGTAAGGCAGTTATTGTTTAATCTTTATGTTAGCGTGTTTCAAGCATTACGTCAATATTAGTTACGGGAGATAAGTCGATCGTGATAGTTCAAGGGTAGTCCCTGATTAACGTGGTGTTTGAGGCGCCAAGCTAATCATCAGTACACTTGAGCTTTCATGGTCGATCTAACTGATAGACAGCAAGTTTCTTTAATTAAAATGCTACAATTGACGATGTCAGATGCTTTTGATAGGTCTAAGAAAACATAACCTGTCATTGGCCGCTGTTCATAGCAGTAAGCCATCCGATAGCTGTGTGAAACAAACGTTTTTGACGAAAGCCAGACTGCATTAAATGAATGAGTTTGTATTTATCTCTCTCTCTCTCTCTCTCTCTCTCTCTCTCGAGAGAGAGAGAGAGAGAGAGAGAGAGAGAGAGAGAGAGAGAGAGAGAGAGACAGACAGACAGACAGACAGACAGACAGACAGACAGACAGAGACAGAGACAGAGAGAGAGAGAGAGAGACAGACACAGAGACAGAGACAGAGACAGAGAGACAGAGACAGAGAGACAAAGAAACAGAGAGAGAGAGAGAGAGAGAGAGAGAGAGAGAGAGAGAGAGAGAGAGAGAGAGAGAGAGAGTATTGTTGGTGCGGGGGTGTGACCTTTTTTTTTTCTTTTTTTTTCTGTCTTTTTTTTTTTTCTTCTTTTTTTTTGGGGGGGGGAGGGGGCGTGGGAGGGGGGGGGGGGGTTGGCGAGAAATCAGTCAATATAGGCGACAAATGCCCTAGTTAGAAGGTGTTCTTTTCATTTTTTTGAGTGCAGGGGTGTTTCTTGAATGTAAAATGAATTTACATGTACATTCTTATTAGTGCTGTTATATTTCATGTTGATTTCCCCAGGACCCTAAGGGACAAGGGAATAAAGAATCATGAATCTTGCTTTACTGCTGCGTACCATAAAAAAAACCAGGATCTTCACGCAGTAAAACAGGCCCGTCTTCATTCCCTGAATTACATTAAGAACGAGACAATAACACACATGCAATACAAGACAATAAAATGCGTATGCAAATATGGTCCCTCTTTATTTTTTCTCGTAATTTAAAAAAAAAAAAAAAAAATTCCTTTTGCTATGTGTAGTGAGACAAAGACAATTCCGTTGTATGGGGTTAACCTCTTCACTCCCAGTGGACGCAGACGGTGTTTCTGTAAAGGCCCCGCCACACATGCCCGATTTTGAGGCCGATTCCCGATCAGTTTCGAATCGGTAGGTGATCGGGCCGGACTCTAAAAAAACGTGTGCACTGCCACACATTTCCCGACTTGTTTAGCCGACCGTCCGGTTTGAACCGAAGATCAAAGTCGTACCTGTTCTGCAAAATGGCTGCTAGTTTTGACAGTGTGATGATGATGTGCTTGCATTATCAGCAGTTTTGCATCATATTCGGGAAGAGGCGTGCGAAACATCAGCAACGGCGGTGGTACTGATCACAACAGGCGTGTTCCGCCATTTGCAAACTGAAACGACGTGCTTTGCGAGACGCGCTCTTATTGGTTGAAGCTTACAACCGGGGCCGATTCGGATCGGAATAATAGAGCAGGTTCTAGACACCCGATTCCCAGCCGATTGGGACCGAATCGGATAATTGACGTCATCCGATCGCAATCGGATCGGAATCGGCTTCAAAATCGGGGCACAACCGGCACGTGTGGCGGGGCCTTAAGAGTCCCTGCCGTCCCAGCCATACGGATACAAAGTGGTGCCAGCAAGATCTAGAGACATAGGTCCTCAAGACCCCCTGCAAATTGCGGGCCTCGTGAGGATCTACCCCATTAGCAAAATGTCTTCGGGCCCACGACGGCCGCAGTGGGCCCGCGCACGGCCGTGCGCGGGCCCACTGCGGCCGTCATGGGCCCGAAGACATTTCGCTTGGGTGAATGTGAATTGGGTGAATGTGACATTCCTTCTGCGATTGGAAAGAAGATACGTAGCGACTGATCTCTCTATTTGGTTTTGTTTGTCTATTTTTTGGGACAAAGTGTATTTACCCGAAATATTAATAAATTGTGTTGTAACTGCCTTTTCTAAGCGTGCTTCTTTCTCCGTTGGGTACTTCTTTGCATTTTACACGCTTGGCCGTCCCCTTTTTGGTCTGGATTGGATCTTGTTACGTTTTCATCGGCAGTCAAGGGGCTAATCTCCGCTACTATGGGGTTCATAAATTATAAACACTGCATTAACATTTTCCTTTTAATTTGAACTATTAATTTATCAGGAATCTTGTACAGCCCATTTCAGTGTCTACTGTAGGTGTGCAGGGTCTGCCTCCAGCCAGCTCGGAGTTTCTGCGACAGCTGGCTGACAACAGCACTTTGGGTCGCGTCAATGGCGAGGTTGTTGGCCTCATCAGGGTCGGCTGTCTGGTCATACAACTCGCGTCCCAATACCGTGTCGAAATGTCCCCTGAAGTGCTGCTTGTCATACGACACCCATTCCGTGTAGCGGTACTGGGGGGAAAAAAATACAAGCATTGCTAAAGTTATGCTTGAACACCTAATGTCCTATTCTAGCCAGTTAATGCCCGAAAAAAGTTCATATACAAATAGGCAAACATATGATTATGGAAGCTGGCAGATTTTCAGGGGTATCTACCACCATTTTTAGTTTTGGGCGAATATTGGGTCAAGTAATGGTCTAACCGTTCTTTTCACGATCGAGCATTATTTAAACCAAATATTCCCAAATTTGCTTCCCCTGTTTATGATCATTCTGAAATATTTGTCTTCTTGGGGAGAAACGGACGGGAAGCTTGCCAGAGAAAGCCTTACCTTGACCCATTACATCCTGATGCTGATTTTTTAACAAATTGCGTATTGTCCCATGAAGGCTGCATTACAGATTAGAGATAGATCAACCGTTTTAGTTCAAGGGTAGTGCCAGAATAGCTTGGCGCCTCAGGCGCCAAGCTATTCTGGCACCACCCTAGAACTATCATAGTCAATTTTATTTCAAGCAATAGTGTATCAGGATGAAAAGGGTTAACACATTCGAAACGTGCTGCATGTGGGCGGACACGTAGCTTTACGCGAACGCGTCTCAAATGAGCTGATAGGATTAGTCCACCTCTTGCAGACGAAAAATATTTATTATCTCCCCTGAAATGCTCGCTTCCCCGTCTGAAATGCTCTGCCCCGTGGTCCCATGAAGAAAAAACACAAACATGTCATGGACGACAAACAGTGTGCGTACCTGGTCAGTGCGAATGGTGTAGTGCATAACAAAATGATTAGTGTTGAGAGATCGCGGGTAGGCTGCGTCCTGTACACAGCAAGAGATCAACAGGGATTGCCATCAGAATCAGACCAAACATCTCTTGGCAGTAAAGACGTCTGTGCAATAACAACATTCCACGCCGAAGTGACCACGGGTTGAAAAGGTTAAGGGGTCATTTTTGCGTGTTACAAGATTCAAGATCCGGTAAAAGAGAGAAATATGTGTCCGTCTCAGTAACAGCACCACCCTCGAATTATCATGGTCAATTTGTCGCCTGAAAGTGTAACCCCAAAAAATCGAGTCTGCCTTCTCAAGTCTACATTACGGTTCAGAAGCTAGTTCGACCATGATCGTTTATGGGTGGTGCCAAGCAATTCTGGCACCACCCTTAAACCATCATGGTCGATTCATATCCTGCTGTAGTGTATCCGGACTGAAAAGGTAATGCAATCTTCAGATGAAACATCTAAACTTGTGAAGTTTGACCTTAACTCATTCGCGGCCAGCCGCATCCGGATGCGCGACATAAGCCGCGCATCCGAATGCGGCTGGCCGCGAATGATTTAAGGCTTGAAGTTGCTTAAAGTTGAAGCAAAAAGTCCTGCGCACCAATGGAATAAGGTCCAGGCTCCGAGTCCGGATTCCCGGGACAGACAGATCCCTACCTTCCAGGTCACGCTGAAGCTAGTGTTGTGTGCATGGCTCCTCATAAGGTCCCGCCACACATGTCGATTTTGAGGCCCATTCTCGAGCAGTTTCGAATCGGAGTGTGATCGGGCCGCCCGGGACTACAAAAACGTGTGCACTGCCACACATTTCCCGACATTTTTTAGCCGACCGGTTTGAACCGAAGATCAAGGTCGTACCTGTCCTGCAAAATGGCTGGTAGTTTTGACAGTGATGATGATGTGCTTGCATTATCAGCATTTTTGCATCATATTCGGGAAGAGGCGGGCGAAACATCGGCAACGAAGGTGGTACTGATTTTCCGCCATTTTCACACTGAAACGACGTGCTTTGCGAGACGCACTCTGATTGGTTGAAGCTACAATCGGGGCCGATTCGTGTCGGAAAAATAGAGCCAGGTTCTAAACACACGATTTCCAGCCGATTGGGATCGGAACTGATATATGACGTCATCCGATCGCAATCGGATCGGAATCGGCTACAAAATCGGGGCACAATCGGGCAAGTGTGGCGGGGCCTATAGACCTGATCAAGGGCACGAGGCTGGTTCCCTCCGTGCACGCGTGCACGTGTGACGAGTCTGCAGCTCGGTTACGGTCGAGAACATGTCCACAGCCTCCACCAGCTCGTCTGTGCACAGGGCAAAGGTCAGTTGTCATTAGGTCCAAGCGAAGCAAACGTAAAAATGTACATTGATATGTATTAAATGTATTAAACCTCTGGAGGCGTTTTTTTTTAATTTTTTTTTTAAAGACATCTTTTTTTCATTTAAGGGCCGAAGGGACATGGATACAAATTGATCTTAACAAGAGGCATAGATCCTCATGAGCCCCCGCAGTTGCGGGGGCTCATGAGGATCAATGTTTCTTGCAGTTGGATCGTGTTTACCTTTCTTTCACGCCAGGGAAGGGTTAACAATTGAATTGCGGAATCTGCCTACATTATCCCAGTTCAAAGATAAAATAAAGACTTTTCTTTTTTTGTCAGGCTTTTAACATGTGTCTTGGCTTGACTTCGCGAACGAAGATTCTATAGGGCTTGCCCACGTCGTCTGCAGGCATTTTCGTGGCTGCGGAGGCCAATCCGGGACAGGCAGGTTCGACTGCAGTGGCTGCAGGGGAAGGTCTGGTCAGGGTTCTGAGTTACGGCAACTCGGTTTTTTCTCCTGAGCCGTTTGTCCTTAAGGTTAGCTCTGCGAGAGTCCTCAAAGGAGACGGCTGCCTTGTAGATGGTGGAGCGCCAGGTGTCACGGTCCGCAGCAAGCGAAGACCACTGGCGGTGGTCGATTTGGCAGGCACTAAGTGACTTCTTGAGACCGTCTTTGTATCTCTTCTTTGGTGCCCTTCTGTCACGGTGTCCAGTAGCAAGCTCGCCGAACAGAGTGATCTTGGGTAGGCGATGATCCTCCATCCTGGAGACGTGCCCCGCCCAGCGAAGCTGTGTCCGCAGCAACAAAGCCTCGATGCTCATAGTTTCTGCCTGTTCAAGGACCTCGACGTTGGTGACATAGTCACTCCAGTGAATGCCCAGGATGGTACGCAGGCAGCGCTGGTGAAAGCGTTCGAGGAGTCGTAGTTGGTTGCGGTAGAGGGCCCAGGACTCGGAACCGTACAGCAGGGTGGTGAGGACGACAGCTCTGTACACACTGATCTTGGTGCCCGTTTTCAGCTGTTGATTGTGCCACACCCGCTTGAAAAGTCGCCCAAAAGCGCTGTTTGCTTTTGCCAGCCTGCTGTCAAGCTCCTTGTCCAGCTTGGCATCTGACGTGATGATGCAGCCAAGGTAGGTAAACTGGTGTACTGACTTCAGTTCAGACTCGCCGATGGTGATGTGGGGAGGGCGATGCTCTACCTTGGGAGCCGGCTGATGTAGTACCTCTGTCTTTTGCAGACTGACCTCGAGTCCAAAGAGCTGGGCAGCATCTGCAAAGCAGGATGTGATGCGCTGCAATGCTCTCTCTGTGTGTGCAACAAGGGCAGCGTCATCAGCAAAGAGCAGCTCACGAATCAGTTGGTCTAGGGTTTTCGTGTGGGCCTGCAGTCGTCTGAGGTTGAACAGGCTGCCATCGAGACGATACCTGATGTACACTGCATCGTCATCGTCGAGGTCTACTGTGGCCTGCTTCAACATCATGCTAAAGAAGATGGTGAAGAGGGTTGGTGCCAGCACGCAGCCCTGTTTCACGCCGTTGATAATGGGGAATGGTTCTGAGAGGTTACTGTTGAGTCTAATCTGGCCTTGCTGGTCCTCGTGGAGCTGGACGATCATGCTTAGGAACTTTGGGGGACAGCCAAGTCGCTCCAGGATCTGCCACATGCCTTGCCTGCTCACAGTGTCGAATGCTTTTGTTAGGTCGACAAACGTTACGTACAGCCCTTTGTTCTGCTCGCGGCACTTCTCCTGAAGCTGTCTCAGCACAAAGACCATGTCGGTGGTACTCCTGTTGGCTCTGAAGCCACACTGGCCCTCTGGGAGGTGGTCTTCAGCGATGGCAGGTACCAGCCGATTCAGGAGCAGCCTTGCGAGAATTTTCCCGGCAATGGACAGCAGGGTAATTCCACGATAATTAGAGCATTCAGATTTCTCTCCTTTGTTCTTGTATAGGGTGATGATGACTGCATCACGGAGATCCTTTGGTAGTGTTCCTTTCTCCCAGCAGCAGTGAAAGAGGTCATGGAGCTTGTTGTGCAGTGCTGGGCCTCCATGTTTCCAGATCTCTGGCGGGATTCCGTCAATGCCTGCTGCTTTGCCACTCTTGAGCTGGTGGATGGCTGTGTGGGTCTCTTCGGCGGTGGGCGGTTCGTCCAATTCAACCTTTAGTGGGAGCTGTGGGATTTGGAGGATGACTGTTTCTTGAACAGTGCGCTCAGCGCCGAAGAGGTCCTGAAAGTATTCTGACCAGCGGTTCAAGATGGAGGTATTATCTGTGAGGAGTGCCTTCCATCGGCGCTTCGCAGGGGACTTTGTACCAGGTGCCTAGGGCCATACACTGCTTTCAGTGCTTCATAGAAGCCCCTGTAGTCACCGTTGTCAGCGCAAAGCTGGGTCCTCTGTGCCAGTCTCGACCACCACTCGTTCTGGAGCTCTCTAAGCTTGAGCTGGAGACTGCTGCAGATGAGGCGAAAGGCAGATTTCTTCACAGGGCAGGAAGGCTGGGCTAGGTGGGCCTGGTGGGCGGCTCTTTTGTTTGCTAGAAGTTCCTGGATCTCCACGTCGTTTTCGTCAAACCAGTCTTTGTTCCTCTTTCTAACAAAGCCCAAGACTTCCACAGAAGATTTTACAATAGCAGTTTTCAGTTGCTCCCAGAGTGTTTCAGGGGAGGAGTCTGCTGGATCAACTGTGTCTTTGAGCATGCGCTGTAAATCTGTCTGAAGGGCAGCTTTCTTGTCATCACGCTGAAGGCTGGCGACATCAAGCTTTTTCTTGAGGGGGCCTCTTTTCTTGGGTTTCAGCTTGAGGTGGAGCCTGAGTTTGCAGCGGACAAGGCGGTGGTCAGTGTGGCACTCTGCACTGGGCATCACTCTGGTGAGGAGGACGTCACTGCGGTCCCTCTGACGCACTAGGACATAGTCGATAAGGTGCCAGTGTTTGGAGCGAGGATGCATCCAGGTCGTCTTTCGACTGTCCTTTTGCTGAAAAGTAGTGTTGGTGATGACCAGTTGCTGCTCCGCACAGAACTCCCAAAAGACGTTCTCTAGCAAGGTTTGCGTAGCTAGACGTGACGTCATTTTTATCTTGTTACTTCTTTGCCAGAATTTCTGCGCCGCACGCCAAAAACGTCATGTGCATGCTCCGGAATGCGCTCCGACCAAGCCCCATTTCAAAGTCTACCGTATTTTTTAAATACGGTAGACAAAAAATGGCATATTTTTAGGATTAACCCATATAATTCGTAAAATTAATCCCAAAAACGTGAAAATATATTTTTTTCAAAAAATATTTAATTATCACTCAAAAAATCTAGAGGTACAATTAGGCATTGAATCGTCTGTGTTGGGTTACTTCGAGGGTTACATCGTGGTATTGTAGTCCAATGAAGATGATTATCAGACCGAGGCGCCGAAGGCGCGGAGGTCTGATAATCAACTTCAGAGGACTACAAACCACACTGTAACCCGAGAAATAACCTAACACAGACGGTTCAATGCGATTGTCGTTCAGTCTAAATTACGCACTATTGAAGCCTCGAGTATGTGTCTGACCTCTGGAGTAAAACGCCAAATATTTCTGACGTCAGACTGAATTTTCTAGGAAATACACAAGGGACGAGACTCTTTGTGCATAGGCTACCATGCCAGGTTGCGCAAACGTGCTTGATGTTTGCCGCTGAAATTTCAAACGTTTACAAGCCGTGCTGCTTCTATGCAGCCAGGGACAAATTCAGAATCTGCAGCAATCAAGTGAGGACTTTTCTCACTGGGTTCAAGTGATAGAACTTCTAAATTTTGAGCGCAGTGAGTACTGCGTAGCAAGCGACTGGAAATACGGTAGGTATGATTTCGTACATGAAGCATGTATTGTTGACGTCTTTCGCCAACCAGTACTGAGCTCATACACGCATTCAATGCGTCACTCGATCTTTTCAACAAAAACTAAAATGTCATAGATCTGTCACATTTTCCTTATTTATTTCGCTTTCTCTCTTACTGCACGAGTGGCAACAGTCTTTGCTTTCTAAACAGCATACGGGTTGACATGGAGCACAATAAAAAGTTTCGAGCTGTTTCGGTTCAGAGTTTGAATTGCGACACATTTGTGTAGCACTTGTGTAGTGTGCTCACCGCTTGAGTAATGCCGAAATAAGTACATTTCGTTTATTTCTCTATCGTCTACCACAATTTGATTTTTGAGTTTTCCGTTTATTTATGATGCAAGGTGCCGGAAACCCCTGATCTAAGCGTTCAGACGAAAGACCTAGGACAGATTCGTGCGCATTACTGAATTGCGGATTGGCCAGCTGATTAAAATTTACAGGTACAGCAATGGATCTAGGAGGTTGGCATTGGGGCATTGAACCCCCTGCGATTTTTAGATGCTGACCAATCACAGTGTCGGAAAATGGAGTGACTGAACGACAATGCTGGCTAAAGAACTCATCCAATATCTCCCTTTTATCTAGCTATACGCAAAATGTCTAGTAAAAGTAAGAAAAATTACGGACTCCAGTGTGGATCAACCGGATTTTGTGAAACGGCCATTTTCTCGCCAATTAGCATCTTAATCAAAACATCTAAAAAATGTCTCGAGATAATTCTATTAGGGACAATATCCTAAAATTTCAAGCTTGTCCGTCCTCAAACGCGGGCTCTAGTCGCTGTCATACACACACACACACACACACACACACACACACACACACGCACGCATGCACGCACGCACACACACACACACACGCGCGCGCGCGCGCGCGCGCACACACACACACACACACACACACACACACGCACACACGCACACTTTGTTGGCTCACGTGCGAAGCAAAAGTCGTCCGTCGTCCGTGGTAAACATTAACGTTGGCATTTTCTCGGAGACTATTCAAGCCACAGTCTTCGAACTTGGCCTACGGATACTTTGTGGCAAGACCTTTCTAAAAATACCAATTTGTGTGACCTGTCACAAAAGTCATTTTCACAGGGGATGAGGAAATAAGTCAAAAATAGCTATCTTTTGACATAATTAAATTTTCTCAAATACTATTTACAACTTCAAACCCAAACTTGGCACTTTTCTATGCATACTAATTCGGTTGATCCATCGGAAAGGTCAAGAGTCACAAGAGCTCAGGAAATCGGTCCAAAATAGTCATATTTTGACAAAAGATGTTTTTGTTTTTTCAAATACTATTCACAACGTCAAACCCAAACTTGCTACAGATACCTGATGGTAAGACCTATCTATGCATACTAATTTGGATGACCCCTAAGAAAACATGGGTTAATTTTCAGTTTTTTTTTTTAAATTTAGCATGCTCAGTGATGCTTAGGTGAAATAGAGTAGTATTTCCATCTCAGCAGGTCTTTACAGTACCCATGCGCTGCCAGGCAACCGCAATATCAAGGACGACAATTGACAACTGGGAGAAAACTCGTTGAAATTATACTCGTTGAAATTGCACCAACGAGTTGATATTAGAGTACCTTTGCGCTGCCAGGGAATCTCAATTATCAAGGACGACAGTTGACAATAGGGAGAAAACTCGTTGCAGTTGCACCAACAAGACGACTTCTAGAGACCATATTTTAGATCCAATTGAAGCATATCATTATGTATATCTATATGTCCAGGATTAGAACCAAAAGTAAAATACACGGCTATCATGGGTCCCCACAAATAAAAGCTAGTGAGAAGAGCGGTATTGGAAATTCGTTCGAAACAATAAAAACTGATGCACAGTTCGAACACGAACTCACACTCGAGCAACCACTTAGAGCAATTAGAGTCTGGAATGAATTAGATTTGGCGTGTGGATAGCGCGGTCCAGGAGTAAACGGTAAAAAAAATCAACTGAGCGTTACTGTCTAGGGTCACCAATGATGCACAGTTTATGCACGGTATTTACATGACGAAGTTCGCACCAATAGAAGTACACATTTAGAACCACAGCCACAATAAATGAAATAAGTGAAGTTACGGTCGCCATCTTGATATTGTTGATTGGAAACAGCGTTTTCAGGTGCTCAAGAAAATTGTCTTCAAAAGCCCAAATTCGATGCCATGTGCTTTAAGTTTTGTCTAAATGAGTACAAAAATGATTAAGACATCGAAAATATACCATTTTTGTACAACAGCATAGACATAAATGCTCAATAATACTCACCGAAACACACTTCGTAGGAAACTTGAATACGACGAAACTTCGCGGAGAGAAATGCGTTTCGTAAGCGACGACTTTTGACCTATCAGCTTGACTCTGCAAATTTGGTGACGTTGTACGCACTTTTCCTTAGGCTACGAACTTCGTTGGCAGCATCTAAGTCTCTCTATTATCTCGCAGCTAATACATTGTGGAGGGCTGCTGGATCCCTGGTGGCGCAAAGAGAACACGCCGTAAAGTCTGTTTCACACCATTGTGACCAGCCAACCGTGAACCCGCCATGAGCCGCCACCAGAACTGTGTCACGCAGCGAAGAAGGTACATCGATTTGTACAGCCGTCGAAACAGTTGCTAAAATCAGATAACTCCTCGTACGTGTGGTCGATCTTGGCCAGCTCAACCCAACGCACAAACAAGTGGGATAATCGTTTGCTAAAAGACAAAAACGACTCCCCTGTTTCCGGCCGATAAGCTCTCAAGCGTTCTCTGAACCCTTCCGCACTACATTGGAATTTTTGTAGCAAACACTCCTTTAAAGTATCATAGTCTACGTTGCCAGAAACGTTCAAACTATGAAAAAAGACTTAACGCCTGACCCTCAAGAACAGAAAAAAGCAAGACGGGCCAGTTCCCAGTTTGGCCAACTCAATGCCTTTTGCTTGAGCTTCAAATCTGCACAGAAAAGCGTCGATCAAATCGACTGATTCCTTAAAAACCGGTAGCCTGTGGAAATTTCTTACACCCCTACCTGCCGAATCACTATCCGCAGAGGTCCTAGCACCTGTTTTTCGTGCTCTCTATCTTTCTCTTCTTTTTCTCTCTGGAATTCTAGTTCCTTCTCGTCTTTCTCTCTCTTAAAGGCGTGTTCTTTATCGTCTTTCTCTCTCTAAAATTCTAGTTCCTTCTCTCTTAAGGCTTGTTCCTTCTCTCTTAAGACTTGCTCCTATCGTCTTTCTCTCTCTGAAATTCTAGTTCCTTCTCCTCTTTCGCTCTCTTAAAGGCTCTCTCTCACTCCCTTTCCTCTCTGTCTTTACATTTCTCAACATACTCTAGTAGTTTGTCCTCCTACAACCCTAGCCTCTTCCCTTGCTTAAAATAAGCCTCTACTGGGTCCGAAGCCATAGTTACGGTAAACAAATTTCAGAACCAGAAAAAAAATATTTAGAACAACAACCAAACACACAACGATATAATGTCTTACTTAAAAGAAGGGCCACAGATTTAAACACACAGACTACACATGAGAGACAGTGACCTAGTTACTGACGTCCAGATGGAACAAACAAAAAAAAAAAAAAAAAAAAAAAAAAAAAAAAAAAAAAAAAAAAACACACCGATAGACAGTAGAGCAATGAACGAAAAATAACGATAACTATACAGAAGGAAGAAAAAAGAAACTAGCTCCTCGTAAGATCCAGAAATCTACCGAAACAAAGGTTCTTACCCCCTAGAATCGGAGAGGGGAACAACTAACACAGACAAACAGACAACCACATAGCAATCATACCCTCCTCTATAGTCCCGACACTAGGACACAGGTTAGCTAACACACTTTCGGGCACTCTAACCAAATGCTAGATGAAGAAAAAATCAGGGTCACCACTGTAATATACGCCGCCAGAATTTCAATGGTCGCACGCACAGACTCACAAACGCAACTGGCCGGGCATATACACAACACTAACTCTCAGTCGGGCGCATACGTGCAGTATGAACGCAAAACATCATTTTTGTGGCCCAACGGGTAATCCTAACTAACAAGAAAACTCTTCGCAACATACACAACTATCAACACTAGCACGTCACACTCACTTCTACACACAATATAACAAGATGAGGATTCCTTGACCCCTCCGCACTACATTGGAATTTTTGTAGCATAGTCTACGTTGCCAGAAACATTCAAACTATGAAACTTACGTGCTTGCAACAGCATGTAAGAGTTGCGAGACTTGAGAATGTACCGGAAAGTTCCGCTCCGCGGCTTGGCAAAGGACGCTATATGCACAACACAATTAGCCTGGGCGCTGCGTGTATTTCGGCATTGGTGTATTATTCATACAAAATAAAATACAAGATTTTATTAACACAAAATCATTGTTAATCAAACGACTGACGTAAAAACGAACGCTAATTTTAACTATTTGAACTATGTTCAGCATTTCCTGTGTGCGACACGATACCGGCATCTTGGCTTGACTTCGCGAACGAAGATTCTACAGGGCTTGCCCACGTCGTCTGCAGGCATTTTCGTGGCTGCGGAGGCCAATCCGGGACAGGCAGGTTCGACCGCAGTGGCTGCAGGGGAAGGTCTGGTCAGGGTTCTTAGTTACGGCAACTCTGTTTTTTCTCCTGAGCCGTTTGTCCTTAAGGTTAGCTCTGCGAGAGTCCTCAAAGGAGACAGCTGCCTTGTAGATGGTGGAGCGCCAGGTGTCACGGTCCGCAGCAAGCGAAGACCACTGGCGGTGGTCGATTTGGCAGGCACTAAGCGACTTCTTGAGACCGTCTTTGTATCTCTTCTTTGGTGCCCCTCTGTCTCGGTGTCCAGTGGCAAGCTCGCCGAACAGAGTGATCTTGGGTAGGCGATGATCCTCCATCCTGGAGACGTGCCCCGCCCAGCGAAGCTGTGTCCGCAGCAACAAAGCCTCGATGCTCATAGTTTCTGCCTGTTCAAGGACCTCGACGTTGGTGACATAGTCACTCCAGTGAATGCTGAGGATGGTGCGCAGGCAGCGCTGGTGAAAGCGTTCGAGGAGTCGTAGTTGGTTGCGGTAGAGGGCCCAGGACTCGGAACCGTACAGCAGGGTGGTGAGGACGACAGCTCTGAACACGCTGATCTTGGTGCCTTTTTTCAGCTGTTGATTGTGCCACACCCGCTTGAATAGTCGCCCGAAAGCACTGTTCGCTTTTGCCAACCTGTTGTCCAGCTCCTTGTCCAGCTTGGCGTCTGACGTGATGATGCAGCCAAGGTAGGTAAACTGGTGTACTGACTTCAGTTCAGACTCGCCGATGGTGATGTGGGGAGGGCGATGCTCTACCTTGGGTGCCGGCTGATGAAGGACCTCTGTCTTTTGCAGACTGACCTCGAGTCCAAAGAGCTGGGCAGCATCTGCAAAGCAGGACGTGATGCGCTGCAAGGCTCTATCTGTGTGTGCAACGAGGGCAGCGTCATCAGCAAAGAGCAGCTCACGAATCAGTTGGTTTAGGGTTTTGGTGTGGGCCTGCAGTCGTCTGAGGTTGAACAGGCTGCCATCGAGACGATACCTGATGTACACTGCATCGTCATCTTCGAGGTCCACTGTGGCCTGCTTCAACATCATGCTAAAGAAGATGGTGAAGAGGGTTGGTGCCAGCACGCAGCCCTGTTTCACGCCGTTGATAATGGGGAATTGTTCTGAGAGGTTACTGTTGAGTCTAACCTGGCCTTGCTGGTCCTCGTGGAGCTGGACGATCATGCTGAGGAACTTTGGGAGACAGCCAAGTCGCTCCAGGATCTGCCACATGCCTTGCCTGCTCACAGTGTCGAACGCTTTTGTTAGGTGGACAAACGTTACGTACAGCCCTTTGTTCTGCTCGCGGCACTTCTCCTGAAGCTGTCTCAGCACAAAGACCATATCGGTGGTGCTCCTGTTTGCTCTGAAGCCACACTGGCCCTCTGGGAGGTGGTCTTCAGCGATGGCAGGTACCAGCCGATTCAGGAGCAGCCTTGCAAGAATTTTCCCAGCAATGGACAGCAGGGTGATTCCCCGATAGTTGGAACAGTCAGACTTCTCTCCTTTGTTCTTGTACAGGGTGATAACGACTGCATCACGGAGATCCTTTGGTAGTGTTCCTTTCTCCCAGCAGCAGTGAAAGAGGTCATGGAGCTTGTTGTGCAGTGCTGGGCCTCCATGTTTCCAGATCTCTGGCGGGATTCCGTCAATGCCTGCTGCTTTGCCACTCTTGAGCTGGTGGATGGCTGTGAGGGTCTCTTCGGCGGTGGGCGGTTCGTCCAATTCAACCTTTAGTGGGAGCTGTGGGATTTGGAGGATGACTGTTTCTTGAACAGTGCGCTCAGCGCCGAAGAGGTCCTGAAAGTATTCTGACCAGCGGTTCAAGATGGAGGTATTATCTGTGAGGAGTGCCTTCCATCGGCGCTTCGCAGGGGACTTTGTACCAGGTGCCTAGGGCCATACACTGCTTTCAGTGCTTCATAGAAGCCCCTGTAGTCACCGTTGTCAGCGCAAAGCTGGGTCCTCTGTGCCAGTCTCGACCACCACACGTTCTGGAGCTCTCTAAGCTTGAGCTGGAGACCGCTGCAGATGAGGCGAAAGGCAGACTTCTTCACAGGGCAGGAAGGCTGGGCTAGGTGGGCCTGGTGGGCGGCTCTTTTTTTTTTTTGTTGTTGCTAGAAGTTCCTGGATCTCCACGTCGTTTTCGTCAAAGCAGTCTTTGTTCCTCTTTCTAACAAAGCCCAAGACTTCCACAGAAGATTTTACAATAGTAGTTTTCAGTTGCTCCTAGAGTGTTTCAGGGGAGGAGTCTGCTGGAACAACTGTGTCTTTGAGCATGCGCTCTAAATCTCTCTGAAGGGCAGCTTTCTTGTCGTCACGCTGAAGGCTGGCGACATCAAGCTTTTTCTTGGGGGGGGGGGGGGGGGGGGCTTTTTTTGGGTTTCAGCTTGAGGTGGAGCCTGAGTTTGCAGCGGACAAGGCGGTGGTCAGTGTGGCACTCTGCGCTGGGCATCACTCTGGTGAGGAGGACGTCACTGCAGTCCCTCTGACGCACTAGGACATAGTCGATAAGGTGCCAGTGCTTGGAGCGAGGATGCATCCAGGTGGTCTTTCGACTGTCCTTTTGCTGGAAAGTAGTGTTGGTGATGACAAGTTGCTGTTCTGCACAGAACTCCAACAGTAGGCGGCCATTGTCATTGCAGTTCCCAACGCCATGCTTGCCGAGGACTCCTTTCCAGGCTTCAGAGTCTTGGCCCACTCTGGCGTTGAAGTCGCCAAGGATGACGACTTTGTCGTCTGCGGGGGTGCTCTGCAGGAGGCTGCGCAGGTCACAGTAGAACTTGTCTTTTTCTGCAGGCTCTGCCAGGAGGGTTGGGGAGTACACACTGAGAAGGGTGACGTATTGCTGGTGTCTCAGTGGGAGGCGCATGGACATGATGCGGTCGGAGTGACCCATTGGTAGGTTTTCCAACTTAGTCGCAATGGTGGTCTTCACCATGAAGCCCACGCCTGAGAGCCGCCTTTCTGATGCAGGCCTGCCTGACCAGTAGAGGGTGTAGCCAGCGCCAAGTTCTTGGAGGCTGCCTTCCTCCGGGAGGCGTACTTCGCTGAGCGCGGCGATGTCGATGTTTAACCTCCGCAATTCATGGGCAATAAGGGCGGAGCGACGTTCAGGGCGTCCGCTGTCTGCTGTGTCGAGCATGGTTCGGATGTTCCAGCATGCTACGTTGAGTCCGGTCGTGGTCGTCATGAAAGTGGATCCATTGTCTTTTCTTGTTTTCTGACCGCAGGAGAAGATGCCCGTTGACCGCGGCTAGCCAACTGGGGTTACGAGGGGATGAGCTTTGGTTAGGCCACCTTTTCTAGGCCCCTCTCCGTGTGGAGCAAGCAGTGCTCTCCCTAGAGAAGGCTGCTTGGTCGTTCAGGGTCTGCCGAGTGACGTTGTCATCCCCAGGTCTACATCAGGCGACCAATATCCTGAACCGCCTGCATGCAGGTTTGAGACTGCGGCTTCCAGTGACATCTTTCACCTGCCGTTTCGCCCCTTGCCCATCGCTACAGGACTTGGAAAGGTCGGTGTCATGGTCCGTGGGCGTTTCCTAAAGCCTGCGCGGTGGAGCTTTTTGGTGGAGTGCAGTGTGTGCAGTACTGGCCCCACCCTTTAAACCCTTGGTTCGTCTGCCATGGCCTAGCACGCTAGGACGGTGGCATCGAGGTCCTCGGGTCATAGGTTTTATATCAGACTGTCCTTGTCCTAGTCTCTGGCTCAAAAACCTTCCCCGGAGACACGGGGGCTTTGATATCAGGGTTTTCCTCCCTTAGCCTTTCCGCAGCCAAGCGGCCAGTCCTGCAAGGCAGCAGGGGACTCGTGGAGGGCGGGGTCGTCTATGTCCCGTGCAGATGTGAACATCTGCCCACTGCCCCGTACCGGCATACACTATACGGAATTACCTCAAGGGAGGAAAATCAATAATTTATAAGCATTTTTGCAAGTGAAGTAAGTCTGGATGCCGTCTTCGATGTAAATTCGATATAAATATGTTTCTCCGTAACTTAACCTGAGTCATCTGATTTAGTCTGACTTGTCTGAATCGTCTGAATTTAGTCTGAATCGTCTGAAACGTCTGAATTCTGACTGAATCCTGGCTGAATCGTCTGAAACCTGGCTGAATTGTCTGACGTTTGCCTGGCACGTCTGAATCTTCGCTGAATCGTCTGAATCTTCGCTTAATCCTGGCCAACATTCAGTCTGAAGTCTGAATTTAGTCTGAATCGTCTGGATTGTGTCTGACTTGTCTGAATGTTGGCTGAATCGGCTGAATTCGGTCTGAATCGGCTGAATTTAGTCTGAATCGTCTGATTTGTCTGAACTGAAGTTCTAAATTTCTTCTGAATAGTCTGATTTGTCTGAATCGTGGCTGAATTGTGGCTGAAATTTAGGTGGCTCATTTAAATATTTAGACAAGATTCAGCAAGAGTCAGACAGTATTTTAAAAAAAATCAGACTTTTTTTTTTACTAGAGAATTCTGTAGGTCTACAGTGCAAACAATCAATGTTTTGATAAATGATGACAACAAATTTCAGGGTACAATTTTCCGCTACCATTTTTGTGATTCTGTCCGTGAAAGGTATCCCGACGCGCACTTTTCAGTGTGTGTGTGTCTGTGTGTGTGTATGTGTGTGTGCGTGTGTATGTGTGTGTTTGTGTGTGCGTGCGTGCGTGCCTGCCTGCCTGCATGAGCGCGTGCGTGCGTGCGTGCGTGTGATAGAGAGAGAAATGAAATGAAATGAAATGAAATGAAACTTATTTCTCAAGAATAAATGATTAGGTACACAGACCTTTTTTTCAAGCATGTCCTTGCACACGCACTCACACAACACTCACACGCGCGTAATATATAAGAACTAATTAAAATGCAAAGGCAAAACGTGATCACCAAAAGGCTAATTTAGCAGTCTCTCTCTGTCTCTCTCTGTCTCTCTCTGTCTCTCTCTCTCTCTCTCTCTCTCTCTCTCTCTCTCTCTCTCTCTCTCTCTCTCTCTCTCTCTCTCTCTCTCTCTCTCTCTCTCACACACACACACACACACACACACACACACACACACACACACACACACACACACACACACACACACACACACACACACACACACACACACACACACACACACACACACACACACACACTGAGAATCTGAAATAAAAATGAACGTTAAAAACGTAGTTTGAACAATAACAGCAACAACAAACTCGGCAATACAACTGAAGGCGCTCGAATCACGCCGACACAACTACACAACATGGGCTCAAGTTTCTTTCAGCTGCCGAAATAAGCGGGAACTGAATGTTGATCAAAGACGGAGCCTCAGTAATGTCGATCGTCAACAAATTCCATAGCTTGTCTCCTGAGTAAGACAAACTAGTTTTGAATATATAGAGGCGCGGTCTTGGTATGGATAAATTGTTCCTCGCAGTTTTGTATGGCGTATGAGCAGGGCTAAATAGATCTGTTAGATAACTAGGAGTTTTAAAGTGGTAGATTTTAAACATTAGTACGCCTTTATTGTACGTGAGTAACTTACGCAGAAGCAGCATGTCCAGGGCTTTGAGTCGGTCGTCAGTGCTTTCTTTACTATCCGGGTGGATTAATTTGGCTGCCCTACGGTGAAGAATATTAAGCCTTTTTATGCACGCATCGCTACATCCGTCCCAAACTGTGGATGCGTAATCTAAATAGAATTAAATATGTGTTATGAAATATTTTCCTTTTCGGTGTATCTGTTAAATAACTTAGTTTTGAAAGAAGATATAAATTTCTGGACACTGTTCGACATGCGCTGCTGACATGCTTGTGCCATGTGATTTGGTCGTCCATAATGACGCCTATCAAGCGTTGCTCTCTACCTTGTCTAATCGGCTCAGAGCTGAGAGAAAGGCTAAGCGGGGATGGATGTAGCTGCTGCTTCTGTCGTGTAGTTATTAGCATGCATTCTGTTTTAGGCGGATTTGGTACCATATAGTTAGTGTGACACCATTTTGAAACAGTGAGGAATTGATTGTGGAGATTTTCGTCGACAACACGTCGAGAGTCGCATCATCAGCAAACAGGCTACAGCGGACTTTTAGATCTGAAATATGCAATGGCATATCATTGATATAAATGGAAAATAAGAAGGGCCTAATACTGAGCCCTGATGCACTCCATGCTTCATTACGCCTTCAGCGGAACGTTTGCCGTTAATAAACACATACTGACGTCTTCCGTCCAAATAGGATTTGAAAAAAACCCAAGGATGCTGTGTTTACGTGGTACGCCCATAGCTTTAATAGCAACAGTTCGTGATTTATTAGATCACTGGCTTTAGAGAAATCTAAAAATACAGCACCGGTCATTTCAGCTTTGTTTATGGACGTGAGCCAAGTATTGGTCAGGTGAGCTAGAGCCGTGTGGCATGAGTGGCGAGGTCTAAAATCTGACTGTAGTGGGTAAAGCAAGTTTTGTTTTTTTTTTAACTCAAAGGCCTGTGTACATGTTTTTCTACTGACTTTGACAAAGCTGACAAGAGCGAGATTGGTCTAAACCTATTAGTGTCTGACATGTTCTTACTTTTAGGCAGAGGAATACCTTTGGCTACTTTTCAGCTGTTTCGAAATGTACCGAGAGAGAGAGAGAGAGAGAGAGAGAGAGAGAGAGAGAGAGAGAGAGAGAGAGAGAGAGAGAGAGAGAGAGAGAGAGAGAGAGAGAAAGACAATGACAATGACATTGAATCTTTATTTTCCAAGGACAAAAAGATTTAGGCCTGAAAACCTTTCTTCCATCTTGTTTTTGCTAAACTACTTACACAAACACTCACGCGGCCGTACGCACTGACACACCATAAGCGCCCAAAAAGTGCGTGCTGATTATCCAATGGTCTCCGCATTTCAACACGCACTCGTCAGGCGAGTCACACTGGTTGCCCCCCTCGATCTGCTGCCGCTCGAAAGCGAAAGCAGGAATACAACCAGTGTTTAGGCGATTATATACAGGATAATCATAAACACACTTGATACAGGTAATGAGATATACATCTAACAAATATACCATAAGATTAGAAAAAAATAAATAAATAAATCGAATAGACAAATTCAAAATACCACGTCATCCTAAGACAAAGGCAGATAACGCTTGCATTTGTAGCAAATGCTGATGAAGCCGTGTCTTGAAACATTTATGGTCTTGATAGATTTTATTTCTTTTGGAAGTAAATTCCATTCTTTGGCTGCTGAATATGACAAGGACGATTTAAAAATGTCAAGGGGGGGCCTAGGCACTACCAGGTCGTCACTCAGGAGTGTTGGGAGCCTTAAAAAGAGCAGCGAGATATCTTGGTGATTTTGTAAGAGTGCTCTTACGCATAAATACACATTTATTGAATAGAAAGTGCTTACAGAGGGGCAACATATTTAATTTTGTTAGTTTATCGTCGGTAATCAAAATGGTGTGGGAATTTTTTAGGATAAGCTTTGCCGCACGTCTATGAAGTGAATTTATTCTTTTAAAGAAATATCGCTGCATCCATCCCATACTGTCGATGCATAATCTAGATGAGATTTTATGTGTGCCTTATAAAACAACTGCCTGGTTGAAACGTCGGTGAACTGAACTAGTCTAGATAACAAATATAGATTTTTTGACAAAACCTTACAAATAGAATTAGTATGCGAGTTCCAACTGAGCTGGTCGTCTACAGTGAAACCAAGCAAACGATGTTCTCTAACTTGCGCTATTGGTTGCTGTTCAAGGGAAAGTTTGAGTGGCGGCGGGCTCAGCTAATGCTTTTGCCTTGTTGTAACAAGCATACATTCCGTCTTTGATGGATTTGGAATCATGGAATTAGTCTGGCACCACTCAAAGACTTCATTTATTGATTGCTGGAGGGAACTAGTGATAATGGGCACGTTCGGCGCAGACACATCCAAAGTTGCATCATCTGCAAATAAGCTACAGGTAACGTCAGGTTGAGAGATATGTAAAGGTAAGTCATTTATATAAAGTGTGAACAATAAAGGCCCGAGACTAGATCCTTGTGGCACGCCATGCATAATCAGCCTCTCAGAGGGCGATTTGCCATTTACACTGACATAAGGTCGTCGGCCTTCAAGGTAGGATTATTAAAAGGATACAGCTCGGTCGCTTACGCGGTAGACTGAGCG
>BTPG01000005.1:19303468-19368468 GCA_036245525.1 Semisulcospira habei
CTGATGCAGGGCATCTTGAATGAGTTAAAAATCAAACTTAACGTCCCAGTTCGACTGCCGTTATTTAACATTTACGATATTGATCAGCCTGTTTCTTGACTCATTTTTTTCTCTCTGTTTTTTGGTTGTTTTGGGGGTGGGTTTTTTTTTTTTGGGGGGGGGGGGGGGAAGGGGTGATGGGGGGGGGGGAGGGGTTGGGGACTGGGGTTGTTCAGCAGTAATGACAATGATAATGACTTGTAGATGACAAGAATAAGAAGGATTAGATGCAAAGAGCTTTCTTCCGTCTTAAATTAAAACCGCAAAAAGGAGATTCCACAATCCATTGTCATTATTATATAAATTCCCAGAAACTAAAGGTCCATTGCCTAACGTCGGTCTTAGATGGTACGGACTATCTAACACAGACTTCGGTCCGAGGGTCTTTACTTCACTGAGATATATCAAGATGCGGACTCGACAAATTTAGCCAGTAGTGCACTCGAACATTGCCCTAATCGCGTTATTGCGACTGATGAATTGTGAAGGTCAGAAAAGATTCATATCGCATGTTTATCTGTTATACAATTTCTATTCCTTAATTGTTAGTATTCTAGGCTGACAAAACTATTTGACCGTCACATCACTGGCATGGCCTAATTCCGATAAATTCCTTCACTGCAGGTGGTCGTAGATTGTGTTTCTGAACTCTGTGTTAATTCAACGCCAGTGAGCCCCATCTGCGCGAGGAACATGACTGCAAAGTAGCATCAGCAAGAGGCATAGATCCTCATGAGCCCCCGCATCTGCGGGGGCTCATGAGGATCTATGTCTCTTGCAGTTGGATCACGTTTATTTCTATCTTGGTGAAGCGGTTAGTCAGACGAGTGCAGCGTCATATCAAACATTTGTCTGTTACACAGTGTGTAGACCTTTGTGTTTTGTTATCACAAGTTGATAAAGAGTGACCAACACAGTTCACACCACAGCACCGATTTCGTTCATTCACCTTCGGATCAGTGCATCTTTCCCGCCTGTCTGATACAGACAACGTATTTTTTTGCTGATGATAGGAGCACACTAACCCGTTCTCTGTTGAGAAAAGTTAAAAACGATCCCGATGCAAGATCCGCTGTTGCGATGGCTCATGAGGGTCTATGCCTCTTGCTGACACTACTTCAGTTGAACCCATGTCTCTTTGGCGGCTGGGGAAAACATGGACGTTGAACTTACAATGATTTCAAAAACACGAGTTGACCTGCTGTCCTCTGACAGTGAAGGGTTTCACACTCACTTTAATACTCATGATGATAGTCTTAAGCCATTCAGCCCTGACGCACTACAGCTGGAGATGGGTCTACCATGATAATTCAAGGGTAGTGCCAGATTAGCTTGGCGCCTGTCGGCGCCAAGCTAATCTGGCAATGCCCTTGAATTGTCATGGTCGATCTATCTCCTGCAACTGGTGCATAGTCAGTAGATGACGACTCCAAAATTTGCGAAATACGGCCGTCGGGCTGAATGAGTTAACCCAATACTTATAATATCCATAGGACATCCCAACGAAGAAAGAAACACGCTTAGAAAAGACAGTTACGTCACATATTGTATTGTAACTGTCTCTTCTATTTATAATCGTGTTTCTTTCTTCAGTTGGGCTGTTCTTCACATTTTACACGCGTGGCAGTCACCTGTTTGGTCTGGATATTACAATACTCATAGCGACCTCATTCTCCCCCCGCAACCCCCCCCCCCCCCCCCGCAACCCTCCGCTACATTCCCCGTCCCCGCTAAAGGCGCACGTCATCACTAGGGCTTGCAACAATAGTGAGGCTTCGTTTGCAACGAACTACTGCTAACAACGAACGATAGCGAAATCACAGCGGATAACATTAGTGTATACCATAAGTATAGTCAGAGCCTCAAAGATCTTCAAGAGGCACAGATCTTATTGAGCCCGGAGGGCTCATGAGGGTCTATGCCCCTTGGAGATTTTTTAAGTGTTTATGCTTTTGAAAAAAAAAGAGAAGATTATCCCCCGTGATTTCGCTCTCGTTTGTTGCTGACAGTCGTTCGTTGCAAACGCAACCTCACTAATGAAAGGGTGTGCGTGATGTAGGAATGAAAACAATCATAATATTTTTCATTGCTCAGCGCGTCCCAACGTGTTGTTCCTGGTGGTGGATGACCTCCGCCCCAAACTGGGTTGCTATGGAGAATCCAACATGGTCACGCCCAACCTGGACAACTTCGCCACCAAGAGCATCATGTTCAACAGGGCCTATGTACAGGTGAGACTAAACTTGTCCTAATCTGTGATTGTGGAAATTATTTTCCCTCCAGCAAGCCGTGCGTAATACTACTATGGAGTTCATTGTTATTATTTTCCTTGCCAGCAAGCCGCGTGTAATACTACTCTCTGGAGCTCTGGAGCTCATTGCTATTATTTTCCCTCCAGCAAGCCGCGTGTAATTATGCTATCTCCAGCTCATTTGTTAAAATTATTTTCACTCCAGTAAGCCGTGCGTAATACTTATCTGGAGCTCATTTTATCTTTTTTTTATTTTCCCTCCAGCAAACCGCGCGTAATACTACTGTCTCGAGCTCATTGTTATTATTTTCCCTCCAGCAAACCGTGGGTAATACTACTACCTCGAGCTCATTACTTTATTTTTCCTCCAGCAAGCCGTGTGTTCCCCAAGCCGCACATCCTTCCTGACTGGGCGCCGCCCCGACACCACGCACATTTTTGACCTTCAGACGTACTTCCGCAAGATCGGCGGCAACTACACCACGCTGCCACAACACTTCAAGAACAACGGCTACATCAGCCAGTCCGTCGGCAAAATATTCCACCCGGGTATATACAAATTTGTATGAATCGTTTTGTCACACTGGTTGTCTCCTTCGATCCGCTACCAGCGGTAGCGAATCGAAGGAGACAACCAGTATGCTGAGTTGCATGGCTCTGTGGTGTTCAGCCAATATTTGACTGAGGATATTTTTGGATGGGATCTCTGCCCTCGGCCTTTTTAATAGTCCTGCCCGAGTTCACGATGATTTTGATGTACATTAACCACAATTGGAGATTAACCGATCATGATGCTTCAAGGGGAGTACCAAAATAGCTTATTCTCCGTGCCTAATGCGCACAAGATCATCTGGCCGATATCGGCCGCCGTTGGCCCGCGCACGGACGTGCGCGGGCCAACGGCGGCCGACATCGGCCCGATGACCTTATGCGCATTGTTACCCATCGCCAAGCTAATCCAGCATCACCATGCCCAATCTGGTGGTAGGCACTGCCCTTTAGAATCATTCCCTGCCGGTGTGGTGTACTAACACGTTTGAGACTTTACGCATGAGGACACGCGGGTTTAATGGAAATGGTAAATGTTTTCACTCTTTTCCGGTAATGGTTTGGATTTCTTGTGCTAATCAACGCGACAGTTTAGTCAAAGAAGTACCCACCGGAGAAAGAAACACGCTTAGAAAAGACGGGTACAACACAATTTATTAATATTTCGGGTAAATACCCTTTGTCAAAATAGACAAACAAACAAACAGAGAGATTAGCCGCTACGTATCTTCATTGGCAGAAGGAATGTGGCAACTGAAGGAGGTGACGTAAAATAAAGAAAAGGAAGAACAAAAGTGCGGAAAAAGTAAAAATGACGTCAACGAAAAATCATAAGAGAGAGACTCGGAGAGAACCTGAACACCTTCATTTGGTCTGGATTGACAGTTTAGTCGTCTGTCGATTTTTTTCCATGGCTGCTTGTTTGCGTGGTAGTATAGGCGGTAGGCGTCATGTCTGGCTGCGTGACTGACTACAACATTGTTGACAAACCTGTTTCAGGTGTTGCGTCAGGCGGAGCGGACGACTATCCTTACAGCTGGTCCAACCCGGCGTTCCATGCTCCTGTGGAGAAATACCGCGCAGCTAAGGTATGCATTTCGGTAGTCTATAGTTAGTTCGTGAGTTGGTTAGTTCGTGAGCTGGTTAGCTATTTAGCTGGTTAGTTTGTTAGTTCGTTAGTTTATTGGATGGTTTCTTTCCCTCGTGAGAATGCCTTTGTTGTTGACTCGGTGTTAAACCGTAATACAAAACAACGTTGGTTGCTTAGTTGTCTGGTTGGTTGGTTGTTTGTTGTTGTGTTTTTTTTTTTTGTTTGTTTGTTTGTTTGTTTACTTTTTTGTTTGTTTGTTTGTTTGTTTGTTTGTTTATGTCTTCACAGCAGCAAAGACGTAATAAAAACATGTCTGCGCGTCTTGTAAATACAAAAATAGCAAAACGAACATTGAATGTATGTCGCCAGCCGGTCAAACAGGCAAAACAAACCTAAGACATGGTTACAAAGTAAAGTAGGTCGAAGAACCGTCAGGGGAGAGAAGTGTGCATGATCGACCAGTGATCATAGATCTACTGCGGCCAATGCACAAAAAAAAAAAAAAAAAAAAAAAGAGATAGGAAAGAGGGGGTGCGCTAGCGCGCTAAGAAAGTGACTGGAAGCAATGCATATGGAAGCCCCTCCCCCCCCCCCCCCCGAAGAGGGGCGTATCACATATCCCACTGTTCCAGCCACTCAGTGCATGGAAATTTAAATCTAGCTCCACCAAGGGGGGTCCAGATATTTAGCCGGTGTAGACAGCTGTGATACGCCCCCCTTCGGTGGGGTGGGGGCTTCCATATGCATTGCTTCCAGTCACTTTCTTAGCGCACCCCCTCTTTCCTATCTATTTGTGTGTGTGTGTGTGTGTGTGTGTGTGTGTGTGTGTGTGTGTGTGTGTGTGTGTGTGTGTGTGTGTGTGTGTGTGTGTGTGTGTGTGTGTGTGTGTGTGCTTTGGCCGCAGTAGATCTATGATCACTGGTCGATCATGCACACTTCTCTCCCCTGACGGTGCTTTTACCTACTTTACTTTGTAACCTTCCTAAAATATTAGCACTGGCAGTCTCCCCTTTTCTTTTCAAACCTAAGACATGTTTAGAGATTGCAATGGTCATCGTTTCACCAGAGCTACCCAGTTACAAAAGGCGCGGGCCAACCGCAGCCGACGTCCGCCCGAGGACCTTTTGCTTATTCTGTACTATTCCACAGCTGTGCCCCGGCCCTGACGGCAAGAAGTACAACTATGCCCGCTGCCCAGTGGACGTGAACACGATGCCAGAGGGAACCCTGGAGGACATTCAGGTATCGGCAGAATGCAATTTTCGTACCCTGCAGTCCGGGGATGAACGGCATAAATGAGCTTAAATACTACGCAGGCAGATAAGCAAGGACTCCGCTGTAGCGGAGCACCTTGCTTAGCTGCATGCGTAGTATTTAATCTCACCGTGTTTAGCTGCATGCGTAGTATTTAAGCTCACCCATGCAACTAAGCCCTGTCTCATTCTTTGTCCCAGTCCGTCCACACTGCCTGGGGCTCAGCTGCAAGCCGGTAACTTGCCTTCATCACGTGCGTACCGTCTATCCGCAGTAGGATTAGAGGGTGTGAAGACGAGGTGCGATGTAGGAAAGCTAGGGGCTTGCAGTCGAGCGCCTGTGTGTGGTACGTCCATAGGCACCTGAAAAAAACCACTAGCTGCACCTTTTCCTTATAGCAAGACTGGACAAAAACCATGGGGTCAACTGTTTCATTTTCTGACCATAAAGCTGATTGCTTGGTCACTTGTGCGCTTGCTGAGGTCAGACCAGTGCACGCTTCCTGCACGGCATCGCCAACTCATTCAAAACGGCTTCAGTAAATATAAATGAATGTTCTTCATAAATATAAAGCTGGCATAAAGTAAACATATCTCTTCTGATTAAAAGACAAACACTGATTTTCTTTGAATCGTATCCTATGGCCCACTAAAAGTATCATAAAGGGTCCTCACAATTTTAGCACTAGACCCATTGGACATGACTCTGACCTCCAGACATGGTCCTGACCCCCCCCCCCCTCCCCACCCCCCACCCCTTCCCCAGACATGACCCCGACCCATAGGACATAAACCGCCTAATTTAAACACATTTGTATATTCTTCTGCCTTTAGAACACGGACTTTGCCATCAACTTCCTGCAGGATCGCGCCACGGATGGCAAGCCCTTTTTTCTGGGGCTTGGATTCCACAAGCCTCACCTGCCCTTCAAGTTCCCACAGGAATACCTGGGTGAGTAGCGGCTTGCCGAACACTGCGCACGCTGGCATTAACTCATTAAATCCCGAGGACGAATTTATCAAATTTCAGAGGTATCTTACAATGTATGTGGTACAGGTCCAGGGACGGATCGACCATTATATTTTAAGGGTGGTGTCAGAATAGCTTGGTGCTCTCAGGCGCCTAGCTATTCTGATACTACCCTTGACATATCATTGTCGCAGCGTGTCAGTGTTTTATTGGTTGAAGTTCTCGCAAGAGCACTTGATGAGCTTTTGCCTTTTGCAAACATTGCACGCTACCATCCCGACAATTGAACGATAACACAATTTAACCCTTTGGCTGTCGGTAGCACTTTGTGTCGAATAACCCTGACAAAGGCGCTACCGACAGCTAAAAGATACAAAAAGAGTTTGAAACAGTCAATGGTGCGTCTGAGTGTTTTTGCGTACCCTGCCGTGAGATGGCCTTAGTTGTCTGCTCGGCGTTAAACCTAACTATCTAGCTTAAATCTTGCATGCTATCGTTGTGTTTTAGGCCCTCTGTATTGTATCACAGAAGAACAAAAATCAGACGATCAGGAACCTACTGAAATCTTCATGATTTATGTTGTTCCAGGCCTGTACCCGATGTCTAACATCCACCTGGCCCCCGACCCGTTTGTCGGACCCTGGATGCCCCCGGTGGCTTATTCAGCGTGGGAGGAACTCCGGTCCTACGACGACATCTCCATCATGAACCTCACTTGGCCGTTCGAATCCGTGCCTCTCGACTATCAGGTGAAAATATTTGTCTTTTGTTTTGTTTCCTCGTCTTTTATGTTATTTTCTTTTTTTTATTGATTTTATTAGTATCAGAAATGTGTTGCTAATGTACATTGCGTGGCATCGCGTGAGCGATTTTTGTCTTACCCCACTGAGCCCCAGGCTCTACAGCCGGAGATGAACTGACCATGATAATTCAAGGGTAGTGCCAGATTAGCTTGGCGCCTGAAGGCGCCAAGCTAATCTGACACTACCCTTGAATTATCATGGCCAACACATCTCTTCCAACTGGCACATGGTTATTAGGTGACGACTCCAAAATTACCGAAATGCGGCCGTGGGGTTATTATTGGTTATAAACTTTGGCTTCACCTGTTTGTTGGCTGCTAAATGTAAATCGCTGTTCCAAGTTTTATCACTATAGGCGAAAACAGGGTACGAGTGCCACGAGACCCACACGCAACTGATTAAAAAAAAAAAAAAAAAAAAAAAGCAGCAGGCCGCACTAACTGTTTGTGTGATGGTCTGTGATATCGGACCCTACCGCTGAAATCCGTAAGGTTCAACAGTCACAGACCAGAACGTATATCTTGTTCGGGCAACGTATGCTTTTTCTCGTCTGTTCATTATCTGTCATCATTTACTTTCTGACCATAATGGTACTTAATTTTCTTTCGTTCAGCAGCAACTGAGACAGATTCACTCGGCAGTGACCTCTTTGACCATTTCCCGTGCTGCCAATGTCGCATTTTGCGTTGCTAGGGATAAAGGGAGATAACTGGGCTACTGGTACAAAACTGAAGAAACCCACACGCGGCTAGAAGTAATGCAGCCAGCCACATTTACTGTTCGTGTGCTGGTCTGTGATTTTGGGCCGTACGAAATCACAGATCAGCACAAGCTACATTTTGTTTTTCTCATGGTACAGCTTCAGCTCAGACAGAGTTACTCGGCAGCGGCCTCTTACACGGACAATCAGGTGGGCCGGATATTATCGGCTCTGGACAAGGCTGGTCTGGCTAACAACACCATCATCACTTTCCATGGCGACCACGGTACGGTAACAGCGCCGGAGAGAATGAGTTTCCTGGCAAGGCAGGAGAGGGCAGAGAGCGGTCTCAAGTTCCCTTGCATATGTGTGCTGGTCTGTGATTTTGGACCTAAAGTCTCTGCACCGTAAGGTCCAAAATCACAGACCCGCAAATGCACGCGGCTAAAATTGCACGTGCTTGTACGAAAACAGTAACTTAATAGCCCGAACACGCTTTTAATACACCGTTTTCATCGAAACACACATAATTTTGACCTTCTTCTCTTTTCCGAAGAGCGTCTAATTAGCCCCACGGGTGCCTTTCCCAAATTTGGGAAGTGTTACTTGACGACTATGTACCTGTTGCAGTAGATGAATATTCCATGATAATTCAAGGGTAATCTAGCACTACCCTTGAATTATCATGGAAAATTCATCTCCTGCTGTACGGCGTTGTGGCTAAATGGGTTAATGAGATTACTGATACATACCTAAAGCATTTTCTAGATGAACTGATTGTTATTCTTGCTATTATCACAAAACACTTTTGCTGTATATCCTCAATCAACATACACGCGCCGATGGCTGTCTTTTGGACCTTACGTCTAAATTCTGTGCCGTTAGGTTTACAATCATTAACTCATTCTATCCCAGACACACCACAGCAAGATATGGATCGACCTTGATAGTTCAAGGGTGATGCCAGAATAGCTTGGCGCCTATGGGCGCCAATGATCACCCTTAAACTATCATGGTCGATCTGTGTCTTACACTGCCATGCAGTCTTTAGAGGACAACAGCAAAATTTGGGGATTTCGGTCTTGAGGTACAATGCGTTAATCTGTATACATGTGTATGTGTCGTGCCACTGTAATTATACCTTCAATGAAGCATTGCATTGAAACCTCCAAATAGCTTTTTAACATAGCCCTCCCTCGTATACGTCTGTTGTCTGTTTCAGGCTGGCAGCTAGGCGAGCACAATGAATGGTGTAAACACACAAACTACGACATCGCTACCCGTATCCCCATGTTTGTGTACGTGCCCGGTGTCACCTCCAAACCCGCCCCCCTCGGACAAACATTCCCCTTCTTCGATGTTCTTGACAGCAAAAGAAATGCAACTTCAGGGCCAAAATGTGCGAGGGAGACATGCTCCTCCGCCGCATCAATTCTGACATCTGACGCTCTGGTGGAGGCAGTGGATTTATACGCCACGATATCTGAACTGGCTGGGCTGGATGTGCCGCCTACTTGTCCTCCGAACCCCTTCCAGGTAAGGCTGTGAAACACACTGGTTGTCTTCCTCGATTCGCTACCGTTACAGCGGTAGCGAATCGAGGAAGACAATCAGTGTGGCTATGAAGCAAGGCAGATGGTAATCCCTTCCACTTTCTTGGCTTTCAGCGGAATCACATGTCTGTCGAGATTATTTCATCCAGGTTGTATAGATCTGTGAACACACTGAGCTACGGAAGCACGAGTATGAAAAAACGTCACCGAACATATTAAGGATAGCGATTGTGGCGCGACAGCGACGCGAAAGCGGAGTCGACAATGACACAAGTCAAGAATGAGTGTTTCCATATGAGCGACTCGACAGCAGCGTGATTGCGATGTGACAGGAGACGGCGGCGCGACAAAATTGTATTGCCCCATTCAACGGTGATTCCACTGTGAACGGAGCGTGGCTTTTAGTACGGGACAACAAATCGCAACAACTCGAAACTACTTAAATAAGGGTGCGATGCCGCCTATCGTGCCGCTATCTGAAAACACACGAAGCGATTTTCCGCATGCCGCTTACTTACTTTTTTATCATGTCGCCTACCACACCGCTGTCACGTAGCTAAATGGAAATAGCCGTTGGTGTTACGTCGGCATTAGATTCTGCTAGCCTTCACAACGCCGCACACGGAACACACTGACAGGAACGGAAATTGTTTTCTTTCTCTGCTCGCAGATTGCGTTCTGCACGGAGGGCGCCAGCCTGGTACCTGTCATCAAGAACCTGACCAGCCCCACCCCAGACCCCTCCCTCCGCTGGAAACCCGCCGTCTTCAGTCAGTACCCCCGCCCCTCCGCCCAAATACAACCCGACAGGTAGGGGTACTGCATTGATGTTTGGCTGTCGGTAGCGTTTTTTGTCGCGATGATTCCTGCGAGAATAATCGCGACAAAAACCGCTACGGACAACTAAAATGCTAATATGACGTTCAAACACAACGTGGCCTAGACACACGTTTACACGATGTAATATTAAGTATGAATATTACATTTTACATTGATACGCCTCTTGAAGCGTGTTTCTCTACCCGACCCTCTGTGTTTTCAAAAGACGCTCGGATGAATTTGCTTATCTTACATCTTTTCGCGTGGTCGTTCTTTCTTTAAGTGTTTTTAGAATAGTTGTTCTGCATGCAAGAGTGTTTGTGTTGCTGTTGTTGATGATTTGTTGTTGTTGTTTCTGTCTGTTTGTATGTGTTCGTGTGCTCACACTCCGTTGTTGGCTCCATTCCTTACTTTTTGTCACCACTCGAAAGGATTGTTGTAAAATTGTGTGCTCGTGTGGCATGTCTGCTACCAACAGCCGTGAGATATTAAATCACAGACCAATTTTATTCTGTATCATCAGCATGGGACCAGAGTTGGCGCAGATTCGCATCATGGGCTACACCATGACCACGGGCGATCACCGCTACACGGAGTGGGTAGGCTATGACCCCAAGACCTTCACCACTGACTGGAATCGCGTGGTCGCGCGTGAGCTGTACGTGCACGCCAGTGACCCGGATGAGGATCTCAACCTGGCTGACCAGCCTGCCTTCACGGATCTGGTCACGGAGTTGTCACAACAGCTGAGGGCGGGATGGAGGAAGGCGCTGCCTGAAGTGTAGAATGGTTCCCTTGTGAACTTGTGTGCCCGGGTGTTTGTGGGTGAATAGGTTGGGGAATATATACGAAGTCGAAGCAGAGGTCGCGTTGACGTACTTTTATTTGTCGTTAAAACAAACAGCACCTAGGACAAATACAACAAAACACATTATCAGAAATGGTACCAGAAAGTTGCATCATACAAATACTGTATTCACTAAATGAACCAACTTAATTTGAGTCATAACTTAAGGCTGAAACGTCATGTTGGCACTAAATTATAATTAAAGCCAAAAGATCAATATAAGGCGTCACATAATCATCAAAGATACACATGATCAACCATACCACACATCATGATATTAAATGGCAACGAAGCATGAAATCAGCATGCAAATCAGGGCATTTAAGGCATCATGACCATAGAGTAAGCAAATCATACAAACACTAACAGTAACCGAACATGTAGTGAAATGGGAAACGACTACAACACAACCTATAGCAGGTGCAACCATTTATCTCTATATATAGTCTTTCCTAAGTATATAAGGTAACATAAACACAACAGTCCTTTTGGTCGCTTTTACAACAGTCACACCGCAAACACAATCATACGCATCCAGCAACACATAACAACAAACTAGGTAGCCTGTACTCGCATCACTTTCAATCTAACCCACTTTGTACTTCTGGCTCCACAGTCGTACACAGACTCTCACTCATCCATAAAATGGGTACACTAGGGACAGGGACACTTGTGTGCGCACAGTCATCCTACCTACTAGCATTCACACCACGTTCATACTCAGACCTAGCTATATACACAACACATCACATACATTCCTTGGGCACAATCAAGTGGGAAGAGATGTCACATACTTAAATCAATAGTCGCTCTCATTCAGTGTGTGTAGCACAGAACAAAGGAGGAGATAGGCAGAAAAACTTAAGTGTAGGTTGTGGCTTACTTGCATGTGCAAAAGTAGTTACCTAAGTCTATGCAAAAAGCAACAATAATAGACCTAATGCAAACAGGCAGCAACATGCAAAGCAAAGCAACCTCAATAAACAAATCAAAAGAATACGTCAAACAATATATTATAAACAAACAGAAAGTTCAAGGCAGGGAGAGTGAAAGGAAAGAAAAGAATAATGTGTCGTACACAACTAGTGGCCACAGGAAATACTGTGTGTTGTTCCTGTGATTCCGGACCCAATGGCACCAGGCCATAGAATGCAGTATAACAGACCAACTTAGATGTCGCACAACCTAGCATGCTATAAGCTCAGCTCATGTGTCGGTCTGCGATTCCGGACCCAACGACACCAGGCCGCAGGATGCAAAATCACAGACAAACACTACACTGGAGTTACTAAGTGACGCATAATGGCCAAACACTGTGTCAATCTGCAATCCCGGACCAAATGACACTAGGCCATATAATGCAGAATCCCAGACCGACACAACATGTGAAAGAGAGAGAGCGAGAGAGAGAGAGAGAGAGAGAGAGAGAGAGAGAGAGAGAGAGAGAGAGAGAGAGAGAGAGAGAGAAATCTGCATCTTAAAACATGAACAATTAGTGTGACATCAAGAGTGTGGATCCGGACCTTAAGAACTTTTACTAAAACAGGCTGCCGGTGCCTTTAACCCCTAGTCACATAATATACATATAAGGGGCGCCATGTGCGCATACGTCGAACTCACTAATAATTACTATGCGCTAAGCCGTAGAGAAAAGGATCATTTCATAGGAGTGTGCAACCGACTACCCAGAAAATCAGCGAGTGTTGCCACTTGTTGTAACAGATCAAAGTAAAAGCCTTCACCAGTTAGTTGAATGTATTTAACGTTATAATCAAACACTGCCGATCATACACTAAATTCGGAAAGGTAGAAATCTATCGCATTACTCTGCTCGACCCAATGTAAACAAGCAGACGACAAATAGCGGGTCAAGGTCAGACCAAGATGGCTGTCTATTTTAGCACTCGTGACGTCACACGTATTGCCTGAGTGGAATTCACGCGGAACTAAGCACGACAAGGTGAGAAAGGATAGCAGCGGCAAGAAAGCCCAATTAAACATGAAATAAAATGCATCAAGCACACAATACAAATAACGTATCAAATCATATGAAATCTCAAAACAAACATTCGATGGCAAATCAAACCAAACAAATGAATCAAGCAAAACAACAAGCACTGAAAGCATCTTCGATCAGTACAACAATCAAGCGAGCATAAAAATAGCTGTCATGTTGTTTTGCCCTGGTTAGAGTCTGAGCTACTGATCTAAATACTTCTTTCAGAGACGCAGAGTGTTACAAACAAACTTGGCACAGTGCCAACGAAGCGAAATGAAAGTGTGCGTCATACTGCAACGAACTGATCACTCAGTCCTGCCATAAATTCAGTGGATAATCTGGCACTGAAAATATGTTACCCTACAGCAAAGGAGGCTAGCACTTAGACATCAGGCGAAATGGGAACAAGGGTTTCCAAAACAGTCGCGAAGCAACTTGTTGCGATCGTATCGAAAGTGTAACCGGACTCAGTGACTGGGTGTAGGCGACTTAAATAGTTTATCAGATAGACAAAAACTGCCCATCTAATACAGTACTCAAGTGCCTACAGAGTTTAAGTCCGAATTCCTTTTGTGGTCTAGGGAAGGACTGGAGATTGCAGTGGAGAGTAGATAAATCTACTCTAGTCTCGCATGCGCACAACTGAAATCCGTCAGTGTTTACTCTTGCCTCGCGTTGTGTTCAAAAAGCCAAAGTTGCTTGCGCAATGGACCGACCACAGTATCCAGAAAAACCCTATTTTGACTGGACTTGTTGTTATCGTTCCTACTGAGCTGCTAGTAACGTGCGCTCGCACGATCAGTCACACCGTCATACATGCACGGACGTACACACACACACACAAACCTCTCGCACGTACACACGCACAGTCTCAGTCTCGCTCTCACTCTAGCCGCTGAACATCATAAGATAGAAGTAAGGTTCCAAGATTTATTTGTACCAGAAAAGCATTCATAATAAAACAAACAACATAATCAAAATTAGTCGAACCAGTGCAAGTGCCAATAACCTTAAACACCTTAGGCCTAACACCTATACCTTCCGACACGATACCTAGCAAACCTATCTCCTATGCCTGACACCTACAACGATGAATACGATTCCTAGTGAACCTAGCTCCTAGGCCTAACACCTATACGCACTTACCAATAAAACCTACGCGCTGTCCTAACGCATCCTAAACCCTATTTGGGTGAACTAAACCGAAACACTACTGTCCCTATAGGATAGGGCCGGGGTGGTTCGAGATGATCATTATTCACAACCGTCTCGTGGGGTAGGGTCGGGGTGGCTCGAGGTGATCATTATTCACAACCTCCTCGTGGGGTAGGGTCGGGGTGGCTCGAGGTGATCATTATTCACAACCGCCTCGTGGGGTAGGGCCGGGAAGTGTGAGAGATCATTATTCACAACCGCTCACGGGGGGAAAGGGACTGGAATGTGAGAGATCATTATTCACAACCGCTCACAGGGGGAAAGGGGACTGGAATGTGAGAGATCATTATTCACAACCGCTCACAGGGGGAAAGGGGAGGGTGATCATTATGCACAACCACCGACGAGACTGAGAATCGGCCGCTTTATATAGGCTCCCAGCCTCTGGGTCCGGAAACTACGTCACAGCTTCGCGCGTGTAGTCTGCTACACACTAACTAGCTAAGTCAGCAAAATTCTCGCTCACAGTGCGCCCAGCGTGCACTAAACCACTGAACTCTGACTCGCTGGTAGTAACTAGCGATAGCGTTAGCAGAGGGCTCCTCAGCTACACTCCCTCCTCCTTAAGACCTAATGTGCACGACACATTAGTCAAACAAAAGGAATAAAGTCGAACAAACTAAATGAAATGCACCAAGTTCAAGAAAATTACTTCTGGCATGCACAGTACTGAAATCCAAATTCAAAAGAAGTTCAACAAATTCAACAAAATAAAATCGTGATGCATGCACAAGAAAATTCAAACAAAATCAAACCAAAGTCCAAATCAATGAAACATTCAAAACACATTTCAAAACATGATCCCTGATCATGAACACGCATGAGCAACCATTTCAGCAACCGTGATGCGCTTGTGACAATCAACAAGCTTCAGCACCACTTAAAATGCATAGCCACTGCATGAAATAATCCACAAAAAAGCAACAACTAAAGAAATGAGGTTTCAAAACCAAAATTAAAGTACTGGTATCATCCTGCTGGCTGATACACAACAATGCAAACATTGCAAAAGCATTTGTTACCAGAAGTCCAAGACCATAGCAAATCAAGACTCACTTAGTCTGCAAAAAAAACCATACAAAAGCAAAAATCAGTCTATCAGACTGTTCGGGTAACATTTGGTCCACATCTCATTGAGTTCTCGAAACCCGTGTGAGCAAACTGGTTCACGTAACACACACCCAACATTAGCACCAGTGAAATCCGACGATTTCAAAGTGAAAATTCCTGAGGTAAAATCGAGTACAAAACCTAACCAAAAATATTCAAAAATCTTATACCAAAAAGTTCCAAAATACAGTACAAAAACAAGCAACCAGTTTGTTGCTGAGGTACAAAACCTTCAAAACAGCACAGTCAGATGAGTACATAATTATTATAAGGAGAAAAATAATATATGATATGCATATTGTAAAAATGATATATGATCGACACGTCTAGGCATGCACAAAGCAATACGACGACAACAAAATGAAAAATCAAAAACATTTCTAATTCAACACAAAAAAAATATATGCATGCAAAGGAGACATCTGAAAAGAAACAAACTTAACGGATACTCAGTCATGGCATTGTTCGTCCTTGAAGAATGTGCTTGGTCTTTCTTGATGTTTAGACGGAGTCCTATTCTGTTGGCTCGCACGACGTGAGAGGTTACCTGGTCAGAGCCGACCGGGCAACACTCTCGTCTTGGAGTTTCCAGTTAGAGCCACTGGCTTACTCCAAGACAGGTACGCCAGACAGACGCCTGTCTCAAGTGCATATTAGCGGACAATGTGAGCTGGGGGCCCAACTCACTTTCAAAGGGTCTCTAGGGAAGTCGACTAGAGCCAGCACGAACTTCCCTGTGAGATGCCGCCATCTCACGAAATTATTTCGGACACGTGAGACACGCGCGTGTCTCACTGACCACAATACACTCCTGGTATTGGGTCAAGAGTCGCTGAAACCAAATTCAAAAGATTTCCGAACAAACAAACACAAACTATCAACGCGCACCACCACGGTGGCTGAACAGAACAAAGTTTAAGCACCATACAAAATTTGTACCAAAAGTCTTGCAACAAAATATGCACAAAATATTAATCACTGGACATTCAGAATATCAAAATGTGTTACATATGGACTACTTTGAACGCGCAATACATAAAATCCATAATATTGAGCATGTAGCATTTAAAAAACGTAGTCTCAAATTCAGAATTATGACGAGGATGGGGAATATCTCCTAGGGGCCCTGACTTCTCTTCCCCTTCTAGTTCTGATAGGAGTTTCCTCTTCATCCCTTTCTTCAGCAACTATCAGATCTAGGTCACTCACCTCCTGACTCTCACTCACGCTACTCTCACTTCCACTTTCCATCGCACACTCACTCTCATTCTCACTGAGTGGCTGGTTTCTACCCTCGTAGGGTTTGACATCATTAACGTGTACTACAATGGGCTTGTCATTTCTGCTCTTAGCAATCTTCACCGCACTGTTTCCAACTTTTTCAATGACTCTGTAAGGACCTGTCCATCCTAGACCTAGTTTCTGTTTAGCTTTTGGTGGGTACCATCTCCAGACCCACGTTCCTGCTTCTACTGGTCTCTCTTTACACGTTCTGTCATGATAGTGTTTCTGCCGTTGGACACTAGCCTCTGAATTCTCTTGTACAAAACGAAAGACTCGTTCCAGCGTGTTTTGAACCCATTGTACGTACTCTATGGGACATTCAGACGCATCTCTAGTAGGGAAGACGCCAAGTTCGACTGTCAATGGAAGATTGACCTCTCTACCAAAAACAATTAAATTGGGCGTACACCCGGTTGAATGGTGGACAGAAGCTCTATATGCCATCATGATCAGGTCGAGGTGATCGCTCCAATCATCACGGTTCTCGTTTACATATGCTGAGAGCATCTGTTGGATGGTTCTATTCTGTCTTTCCACCATCCCGTCACTTTCTGGGTGATATGGTGTGGTTCTCGTCTTGCTAGAACCTAACGCTTCACAGAGATATCTGAACAAGTGGGATTCGAACTCTCTACCCTGGTCTGTGTGGATAGTTAGAGGAATACCAAATCTACAGATAAACTCTGTTAACAGCTTGTCTGCTACCGTCTGGGCTGTATGGTCTGAGAGACAATACGCCTCTGCATACTTGGAATAATAGTCTTCGACGACCATAATATACTCAAACCCGTCATGTGACATGGGCAGTGGACCCAGGATGTCTATGGCTATTCTCTCCATGGGCATACCCACGTTCACGTGCTGCATAGGAAGCTTCGCCCTGCCCGGACCCGGCTTCCTTCTTGCACACATGTCGCACTGTCTACACCATCTGGCAACGTCATCCGCCATGCCTGGCCAGTACACGTGACGTCTGACATTTGCCAGGGTCTTGTCACGGCCCAAATGACCTGCACATCTTATGTCATGTGACATACGTAACACTTCTTGTCTAATCTCAGCTGGGGCTACTAGTACTAGTACCCTTTCCTGAGTAAGGCACTTATCAGGCACAACGTATAGTAAACCGTCCACTATTCTCAGATTGTCCCACTGAGCAATTAGTGTTCTGACAGCTGCGCTATACTTGCTAACTTCTGTCCTAGGAGGCTTCTCTCCTTTCTCTATCAGAGCTATTAGAATGCTAGTCACTGGATCTCTCTTTTGGAACATCTCTAAGTCCTCACGAGACCAGCTGGCTAACCAGTTGCTTTCCTGCATGCCAGGACCAAACGCAGAAGACTGAGCAGAATCCACGGTATCCCATTTAGACATTGAGGCAGAATTACTCTGAACCGATTCATCCTCCCTGACTTCTACACTTGACCTGTCGGTGGTAGTGTCGCCCTGACTTTCGCTGATAGTTGGGTCCACACGCGGAACATCTTCACCCTTCGGTGAAGCAGCGTTCCTCTGAGAACCGCTAGCTTTCCCACCATCAGCTGAGTCATGGCCACGTGCTTGCCGACGTGTTACCACTCTCACATGCCTCTTAGCACACTGATTACACTCCTCTCTCTGACAACATCTCCTTGGGATCCTCGACAACCCGTCCGCATTTCCATGTAGGGCGCCTCTCCGGTGCTCTATCTGAAAATCGTAGGTGTCCAACGTAGCTATCCATCTAGCTACCATGCCTTCAGCCTGATCAAAGGACTTTAACCACCTAAGGGAACTGTGATCGCTCCGGACCAGAAACGGACGTCCCCAAAGATAATGAGAAAAGTACTTCACAAACCTCACCACTGCATACAGCTCTCTGTATGTGGTACAGTACCTCTGCCTACTCTTAGACAGAGCACAACTTGCATAAGCAATCACTTTTTCCTCTCCATCTTGAATCTGAGACAATACGCCACCAATGGAATTTGCTGACGCATCTGTATCAAGAATGAACCTGCCCTCTCTTGTCGGATAAGCAAGAACGGGAGAAGACACTAAAGCCACTTTCAGTTTCTCAAAAGCTTGCTGACACTGTTCGCACCAAACAAACTTCTGATTTTTCCTAGTCAAGTTTGTCAACGGACTAGCTATCTCAGCGAAACCACAAATGTATTTTCTGTAATATGATGTGATCCCTAAGAAGCTTCTGACTTCTGAAACACAAGTAGGGACAGGCCAGTTAACAACTGCCTCTACTTTCTTTGGGTCACACTTTGTCCCTTCTTTTGAAACCACATGCCCTAGAAAAGCGCATTCGCTCTGCAGCAACGAACATTTCGAGGGCTTGAGCTTCAAATTGGCATCTCTGAACTTCTTCAAAACAACTTTGAGATTTTCCAGTGCCTGTTCCTCTGTCCTGCCTAGACATATGACATCATCAATGTAGACTAGACATCTCTCAAAAAGAACACCACTCAAAGTCATCTCCATGAGTCTCTCAAAAGTAGCTGGACTGTTACATAGCCCAAATGGCATGACCTTAAACTGGAAAAGACCTTTATGCGTAGCAAACGCTGTCTTTTGTTTATCATTTTCATCCATCTCAACTTGGAAGAAACCCTGTGCTAAGTCAAGAGTTGAAAACCAACATGAACCTGACAAAGCATCAAGCGAGTCACCAATGTGGGGTAAAGGATAAGCATCTTTGCGTGTCAACTGGTTCAACTTCCTATAGTCAACGCAGAACCTAGTTGTACCATCCTTTTTCTTGACAAGTACCACGTTAGCAGCCCAGGGGCTGTCACTGGGTTCTATGACATCTTGCTTCAACATTTTGTCTATTTCTTCCTCCACTATTTATCTCTGAGCTACGGGAATACGACGAGGGGGTAACTTGACAGGTTTACCACCTCCTGTGTCAATAGTGTGTTTCACTTTGTTTGTCCGTCCAAGTTGTCCACCTGGAGACTGGAAAACATCTTGAAACTCTATGAGCGTCTCTTTCAATTTGCCTTTTGTCTCCTCGCTAACATCTGACGAAACACTAGCGATCAAATCCACTAAGTGACTAGGGAGTTTGTCATCCATATAGACCACTTCTTCTTTCTTTTCAGAACTAGTCGACAAAGAGTTCACTGAAAAACCAGTTTCTATGGACGCCACAACTGTATCTGGCTTCACTACAATCTCTTTATCAGTAAAGTTGGTAACAGGAACAAGGATTTCTTCTTGTGACACCTGAACCATACACCTTGGAACTACTAGCCCTGTTTCACTCCTGAAACTCTCAACACCTTCTAACAGACCACTATCAGCTTTCTGTAACTGACAGGGCTGAACGAAAGATGCCTTCAAAAACATTTCAGACCTAGGGGGAACCCTAGTGAGTTTACATACTTTCACCGCTGCACTTGTACATGAACTCTCTTTCTTTAACTGAACCATCTTCTTGCGTATCATCAAAGTACCTTGCGCTAAGTCTAGCACGCCACCGTATTTCTGCATGAAATCAGTGCCTAGAATACCTGACGAACTGCCTAAGTCTGCGACTACTACATCATGCCTAAACCTCTGTCCTCCTAATTTCAAACAAAGCGTGATTTCACCCTGAATTTCTAGAGTATCACCGCTAGCTGTGCAAAGATTCAACTTACTTTTCTTCAGAGCCGATCTTTCCATATTGACTAGCTTGAAATCTCTGGCACTAATGACTGTGACAGCAGACCCGCTATCTACTAAAAAGTCTAAGGAAACCTTTCCTATCGCTACTGGTGCCATCCAGCATCCAGTGTTTGACAGTACACATAAACGCTGGCCCTTCGCGTTCTCTAAGCAGCCGTCATCACATGCTAATTGGGCCGAGTCCCTGGCTGCTGAGAGCTCCGCCCGCCCTAGTTTTCCTGGCCTGGCGCGTTTTCGTTACGCACAGACTCATTCCTGTCTCTGTCTTCACTTTTCTGACATTGCCTGGCATAGTGCCCCTTCTCTTTGCACTTATAACAAACAACATCAGGATTTCTTCTAGTCTTGTCTCCTGCCGACTGACGAGTCAACGCTTTCGTTACTTTCTGAATCTCAGAAGTAAGTCTGTCACTAAGGTTCTGGAAAGCCTTTGCTAAGCCTGCCTCAGCTGAATCTTTCTCTTCGAGACTTCTAACACCCGTAGCAGTAACATCACCATGTCTCTCTGGGTCTTCTGGTTTCCTGCCATCAAATCTGTCATCAAACGACTCAAATTCACTAGCCAGTGCTACTGCCTCGTGTATTGTCGCGGGATGATTGAACTGCACATGCCTTCTCAAGTCTCTAGAGGGAAGACCACTAACAAACTGATCTATGACTATGGTTTCTCTCGCTTCAATAGGCATCCTAGGATATGCACTACTAGCAATACGGTTTAACGCGAACCCGTACTCCGTCACACTCTCGTTCTTTCTTTTCATCCTTGACCTGAACTCCACTCTACGAAGATTCTCTTTCTCGGCGGGATCAAAACGACGTTCAAGGGCTGACCTGATAGCATCATAGTCCTCTATTCTCTCTAGTGCAAGCTCACCTAACACCTGTTGTGCTGGACCCCGGAGTGACATAGCTAGATTCACTCCTTTCTCGCTATAGTCCCAACCATTCCATCTTGCACAAGTCTCGAAATGGCAAAGCCAGTCTTTCAAGTCTCCTTTTGTGCCAGTGAATATCTCGGGCACCCTCTCTCTCCTAGACGAGTTGCCACTATCATTCAGAAAGGATCTATTTCTCGTAGTGTTCCTGTTCATCATGCTCCTTTGCGAGCAACGACTACTGTGACTGCATGAGCTTTCCTCACTGCTGCTATCTGACTCACTGTAAACCGAGTGCCTGCTGCTCTTTGCAGATCTTCTAGGTTTACTCCTTCTTCTACCATCCTGACTTTTAGAACTACTTGACACCAACCAGCTTGGAACAAGAAGCCTAAGGAATCCTAAGACTGCACCCATCTTGTAGACTGAACCTCACTATCTGTGTAATGAAAACGTCGCTTGTTCAACTTCGTTTCCCACGCAGACAGACTACAACACGAATCGCTAAACCAAACTAGAACCAACTTCAAACTCGGAATGTTTCCACTACTAAAAAAAAATCTCACGCCTGGTACTAATAAAAACGCTCCCTGCCAGTACCGGTACCACGCTAACGGAAAAGACGTGTCGACAGTGACACAGATAGTCTGCCGCTGGCACAGCACATAGTCTTGAACTCACAGCTCTAACTACCTTCCTCGAACGAAGTATCTCGGCCAAACTATCTTTATCAAACAACGATTCTGGTCAAACAACAATCCTAACCAAACAACAATCCTGGTCAAACAACAATCCTAACCAAAAACAATCCTGGTCAAACAACAATCCTGGTCACGGCACCAATTTTTGTAACCGGACTCAGTGACTGGGTGTAGGCGACTTAAATAGTTTATCAGATAGACAAAAACTGCCCATCTAATACAGTACTCAAGTGCCTACAGAGTTTAAGTCCGAATTCCTTTTGTGGTCTAGGGAAGGACTGGAGATTGCAGTGGAGAGTAGATAAATCTACTCTAGTCTCGCATGCGCACAACTGAAATCCGTCAGTGTTTACTCTTGCCTCGCGTTGTGTTCAAAAAGCCAAAGTTGCTTGCGCAATGGACCGACCACAGTATCCAGAAAAACCCTATTTTGACTGGACTTGTTGTTATCGTTCCTACTGAGCTGCTAGTAACGTGCGCTCGCACGATCAGTCACACCGTCATACATGCACGGACGTACACACACACACACAAACCTCTCGCACGTACACACGCACAGTCTCAGTCTCGCTCTCACTCTAGCCGCTGAACATCATAAGATAGAAGTAAGGTTCCAAGATTTATTTGTACCAGAAAAGCATTCATAATAAAACAAACAACATAATCAAAATTAGTCGAACCAGTGCAAGTGCCAATAACCTTAAACACCTTAGGCCTAACACCTATACCTTCCGACACGATACCTAGCAAACCTATCTCCTATGCCTGACACCTACAACGATGAATACGATTCCTAGTGAACCTAGCTCCTAGGCCTAACACCTATACGCACTTACCAATAAAACCTACGCGCTGTCCTAACGCATCCTAAACCCTATTTGGGTGAACTAAACCGAAACACTACTGTCCCTATAGGATAGGGCCGGGGTGGTTCGAGATGATCATTATTCACAACCGTCTCGTGGGGTAGGGTCGGGGTGGCTCGAGGTGATCATTATTCACAACCTCCTCGTGGGGTAGGGTCGGGGTGGCTCGAGGTGATCATTATTCACAACCGCCTCGTGGGGTAGGGCCGGGAAGTGTGAGAGATCATTATTCACAACCGCTCACGGGGGGAAAGGGACTGGAATGTGAGAGATCATTATTCACAACCGCTCACAGGGGGAAAGGGGACTGGAATGTGAGAGATCATTATTCACAACCGCTCACAGGGGGAAAGGGGAGGGTGATCATTATGCACAACCACCGACGAGACTGAGAATCGGCCGCTTTATATAGGCTCCCAGCCTCTGGGTCCGGAAACTACGTCACAGCTTCGCGCGTGTAGTCTGCTACACACTAACTAGCTAAGTCAGCAAAATTCTCGCTCACAGTGCGCCCAGCGTGCACTAAACCACTGAACTCTGACTCGCTGGTAGTAACTAGCGATAGCGTTAGCAGAGGGCTCCTCAGCTACAAAAGAAAGGCCGCTAATGGCTGACTGTCCGACACAGGGCAAAACCGACAATCTAGCTCGTAACTCTTCATAAGTCCAATAAACAGCTGGTGGATAAAGTAACATCATTCATCAACGCACAATGTAACAAGAACATGACTTACGGATATCCCAGTGGAGATGCGGTTGAAGATAAGCTCAGTGATGGCTCAGAGCGGTGGTAGCTATACTGTCAGTGGGGCAACTCTTAGGACAAAGACTTCCCGCTCTGGCACTGACCGGCTTAAATACTCTGTGAGCGAACCGCAAAGAAAGCCACACGGCGCGGAACACAAAATGGTACCAGACAGACCGGAAAATGGGTGAATCTGTGCTTCCGAGGTACTACAAAAAGAGCCATAACTCAATAATTACTTATCACAAAGGCTTCGGGTTTGAAGCAAAAGACAGGAAAGGTAAATAGCTACAAACTACCATAAACTATATTTTAGAGGGAAGTCCTAGGAATTTATTATTAAATTTTAAGGTGGGCTAAGAGGGCTCATTGAAATTTGTAAAAGTAAGTAAATCGCTAATTGAACTATGGTGATCCTAAAATCACTAAACACCGAGCATATGAGTAGAAGGGGAGTTGCATGAGGAAACTGATGTGAGTTACGGATTCTCGATTGGTAAAGCCGTTAAAAAGTTATAGAGGCTAGAACACGGACTCACTAACACAACTTTTAGAGTACTACAAAATGACTAGCTGACTGACTTCGTTGCTGGGTTGCGGCCCCTGGCTAAGCGTGGGTAGCACAAAGGCTTAGAGACTTTGGTGGCCAGAGGGTAAAGGTATAAAAAAAACACATCATAGCGTCTCAGCTGGAGGGACCGCATCAGCCGGTTACATTTCGCCCCGCTGAAACCCTACCAGCGTCCTCGCTGGAACAAAATATTAGGAACTACTCAGGCCTCGAGCAGAACCACACCACTAACATGATACAACATGTTACAACATCGCCACCTAAACCCTCTTGCTAACCTGTATGGAAAGCATGGTCACAAAAGTGCAAAACATTCCAAGCACAGCTTGCATAGCAAAATGACAAAACAGAAAAATGGTAATTAAAACATTATCCTGAGTCAAAATGTACCCTGCTTAGGAATAAAATATAAAAGAATCCACTTATATAGCTACTAGGCATGCAAAACACCAGAAACCTTGCTTTGCAAGAGTCAGTCCAACTAACAGAACAGTGCACTCATAAAATGGTATTGTTCGTGAGACACAAAGCACAAACGCAAAAAAAAAACACCTACCAAAAACAGTTCATTGCAACAGCAATCTCTAGTCATCTGACTCACACTAAATAAAAGGTCTCTGGGTGGACAGTTCATATTAAAATAATTCTGACGCCGGTGTCACTCATTACAAATTCTAAAGTCATGGAATCAACCTAAGAAACCCAAGCTTCCACCCAATTACACCTGGCTTTGAATTTGATACGCCGTCTGGCAGAACATCTAGGTGGAACCAACGATCTGCAGGTCTCGGGTTCCTTCGGCAGTCCTGCTCTCGCAGCCAGAGTCGCTGCAGGTGGTACCAATGGTGTGCAGGTCTCGGGTTTCGTCAGCAGTCGCAATATCGCAGCCAGAGCCGCTGCGGTCTCAGCAAGGGATGCCACTGTCACCACCAGAGCCGGTGTGACAGGCACCAGGGCTGCAGCTAGAGTCTCTGTAGATGGTGCCGCAGTCACAGCCAGAGCCGGCGTGACAGGCACCAGGGCAATCGAAAGAGCCATCATCGATGTGCCACCCACAAGGTCTTCAACAGCCTGTTGGACTGCAACTTCTATTTCTGCCAGGTTTGGAACAGGAACGGAAACACGCGTCTCTGGGACTGGAGCTAGAGCTGGAGGTGCAGTTGGAACCAAGGTGACAGGGGTGGCGTTAACAACCTGAGGGACTGCAGCCTCTATTTCTGCCAGCACAGGAACAGGAACGGGAGCACGCTTCTCTGGGACTGGAGCTGGGGCTGGAGGTGCAGTTGAAACCAAGGTGACAGGGGTGGCGTTAACAACCTGAGGGACTGCAGCCTCTATTTCTGCCAGCACAGGAACAGGAACGGGAGCACGCTTCTCTAGTACTGGAGCTGGGGTGACAGGGGTGGCATTAACATCCTGAGGGACTGCAGCCTCTTGTTCTGCCAGCAGGGGAACAGGAGCGGGATCTTGCATTTCTGAGTCCGGAGCTGGAATAGGAACTGTAGTGACAGGGGAGGCACCATCAGAAGTTATTAGAGGAAGCAAAGCCAAGTCTTGTTCGGTCTCATTCACTAGTGCTTGGACCGGTGTTTGAGCTGGTGTTTCCGGTTGATCAGCTTCCTCGGCCGGTTGCTCTACCAGGTCGTCAAGAAGCTGGTCAGTCAGCAGCAGACCACAACAGTTGCCAACTCTCTCAGTACCTCCATCAACAACTTGAGCTTCCCCGCGACCCGAGGATTTGTCCAGGTGTACTTCACCGACGAAGGCCAGAAGATCAACAAGTGCCATGTATTCTTCATTGGCTCCTGTTGTCTGGCTGACAACGGGGGTTAGAGGTTTTCCCTGGTTGGGTGAGTTATGACTGGTGGCTTGGCTGTGGGGCGGTCTTGGTCGCCGACGCTTGTGGTACTGCTTCTTAGCAGGGCACCTACGTTCCCTGTGCCCGGGCTGTTGGCACACAAGTTTCCACTGTTAGTTGCTGGTGCTGCAGCTCCTGCAGTTCAACCTGGAGGGCTGTCACTAGCGCTCGGAGAGCCTCAACTTCGGGGTCAGACTCAGCAGTGTGTGCTTGGGTGCTGATGCCCTGCTCGTTGTCCCTGCATGTTGCGTCTTGCCAGTTTCCCTTGTTCTCCATATTGATGTTATGTTAGTTGCCCTCTCCGTGCTGTTTTAGACTTCTTTACCCCGATCCTGCTCTCGCAGCGCCAGATGTGAACTTGTGTGCCCGGGTGTTTGTGGGTGAATAGGTTGGGGAATATATACGAAGTCGAAGCAGAGGTCGCGTTGACGTACTTTTATTTGTCGTTAAAACAAACAGCACCTAGGACAAATACAACAAAACACATTATCAGAAATGGTACCAGAAAGTTGCATCATACAAATACTGTATTCACTAAATGAACCAACTTAATTTGAGTCATAACTTAAGGCTGAAACGTCATGTTGGCACTAAATTATAATTAAAGCCAAAAGATCAATATAAGGCGTCACATAATCATCAAAGATACACATGATCAACCATACCACACATCATGATATTAAATGGCAACGAAGCATGAAATCAGCATGCAAATCAGGGCATTTAAGGCATCATGACCATAGAGTAAGCAAATCATACAAACACTAACAGTAACCGAACATGTAGTGAAATGGGAAACGACTACAACACAACCTATAGCAGGTGCAACCATTTATCTCTATAAATATATAGTCTTTCCTAAGTATATAAGGTAACATAAACACAACAGTCCTTTTGGTCGCTTTTACAACAGTCACACCGCAAACACAATCATACGCATCCAGCGACACATAACAACAAACTAGGTAGCCTGTACTCGCATCACTTTCAATCTAACCCACTTTGTACTTCTGGCTCCACAGTCGTACACAGACTCTCACTCATCCATAAAATGGGTACACTAGGGACAGGGACACTTGTGCGCGCACAGTCATCCTACCTACTAGCATTCACACCACGTTCATACTCAGACCTAGCTATATACACAACACATCACATACATTCCTTGGGCACAATCAAGTGGGAAGAGATGTCACATACTTAAATCAATAGTCGCTCTCATTCAGTGTGTGTAGCACAGAACAAAGGAGGAGATAGGCAGAAAAACTTAAGTGTAGGTTGTGGCTTACTTGCATGTGCAAAAGTAGTTACCTAAGTCTATGCAAAAAGCAACAATAATAGACCTAATGCAAACAGGCAGCAACATGCAAAGCAAAGCAACCTCAATAAACAAATCAAAAGAATACGTCAAACAATATATTATAAACAAACAGAAAGTTCAAGGCAGGGAGAGTGAAAGGAAAGAAAAGAATAATGTGTCGTACACAACTAGTGGCCACAGGAAATACTGTGTGTTGTTCCTGTGATTCCGGACCCAATGGCACCAGGCCATAGAATGCAGTATAACAGACCAACTTAGATGTCGCACAACCTAGCATGCTATAAGCTCAGCTCATGTGTCGGTCTGCGATTCCGGACCCAACGACACCAGGCCGCAGGATGCAAAATCACAGACAAACACTACACTGGAGTTACTAAGTGACGCATAATGGCCAAACACTGTGTCAATCTGCAATCCCGGACCAAATGACACTAGGCCATATAATGCAGAATCCCAGACCGACACAACATGTGAAAGAGAGAGAGCGAGAGAGAGAGAGAGAGAGAGAAAGAGAGAGAGAGAGAGAGAGAGAAATCTGCATCTTAAAACATGAACAATTAGTGTGACATCAAGAGTGTGGATCCGGACCTTAAGAACTTTTACTAAAACAGGCTGCCGGTGCCACCCTTTAACCCCTAGTCACATAATATACATATAAGGGGCGCCATGTGCGCATACGTCGAACTCACTAATAATTACTATGCGCTAAGCCGTAGAGAAAAGGATCATTTCATAGGAGTGTGCAACCGACTACCCAGAAAATCAGCGAGTGTTGCCACTTGTTGTAACAGATCAAAGTAAAAGCCTTCACCAGTTAGTTGAATGTATTTAACGTTATAATCAAACACTGCCGATCATACACTAAATTCGGAAAGGTAGAAATCTATCGCATTACTCTGCTTGACCCAATGTAAACAAGCAGACGACAAATAGCGGGTCAAGGTCAGACCAAGATGGCTGTCTATTTTAGCACTCGTGACGTCACACGTATTGCCTGAGTGGAATTCACGCGGAACTAAGCACGACAAGGTGAGAAAGGATAGCAGCGGCAAGAAAGCCCAATTAAACATGAAATAAAATGCATCAAGCACACAATACAAATAACGTATCAAATCATATGAAATCTCAAAACAAACATTCGATGGCAAATCAAACCAAACAAATGAATCAAGCAAAACAACAAGCACTGAAAGCATCTTCGATCAGTACAACAATCAAGCGAGCATAAAAATAGCTGTCATGTTGTTTTGCCCTGGTTAGAGTCTGAGCTACTGATCTAAATACTTCTTTCAGAGACGCAGAGTGTTACAAACAAACTTGGCACAGTGCCAACGAAGCGAAATGAAAGTGTGCGTCATACTGCAACGAACTGATCACTCAGTCCTGCCATAAATTCAGTGGATAATCTGGCACTGAAAATATGTTACCCTACAGCAAAGGAGGCTAGCACTTAGACATCAGGCGAAATGGGAACAAGGGTTTCCAAAACAGTCGCGAAGCAACTTGTTGCGATCGTATCGAAAGAAAGGCCGCTAATGGCTGACTGTCCGACACAGGGCAAAACCGACAATCTAGCTCGTAACTCTTCATAAGTCCAATAAACAGCTGGTGGATAAAGTAACATCATTCATCAACGCACAATGTAACAAGAACATGACTTACGGATATCCCAGTGGAGATGCGGTTGAAGATAAGCTCAGTGATGGCTCAGAGCGGTGGTAGCTATACTGTCAGTGGGGCAACTCTTAGGACAAAGACTTCCCGCTCTGGCACTGACCGGCTTAAATACTCTGTGAGCGAACCGCAAAGAAAGCCACACGGCGCGGAACACAAAATGGTACCAGACAGACCGGAAAATGGGTGAATCTGTGCTTCCGAGGTACTACAAAAAGAGCCATAACTCAATAATTACTTATCACAAAGGCTTCGGGTTTGAAGCAAAAGACAGGAAAGGTAAATAGCTACAAACTACCATAAACTATATTTTAGAGGGAAGTCCTAGGAATTTATTATTAAATTTTAAGGTGGGCTAAGAGGGCTCATTGAAATTTGTAAAAGTAAGTAAATCGCTAATTGAACTATGGTGATCCTAAAATCACTAAACACCGAGCATATGAGTAGAAGGGGAGTTGCATGAGGAAACTGATGTGAGTTACGGATTCTCGATTGGTAAAGCCGTTAAAAAGTTATAGAGGCTAGAACACGGACTCACTAACACAACTTTTAGAGTACTACAAAATGACTAGCTGACTGACTTCGTTGCTGGGTTGCGGCCCCTGGCTAAGCGTGGGTAGCACAAAGGCTTAGAGACTTTGGTGGCCAGAGGGTAAAGGTATAAAAAAAACACATCATAGCGTCTCAGCTGGAGGGACCGCATCAGCCGGTTACACCCTCACCCCCCCCCCCCCCACCCCCCACCCCTAATCGTGCCAAGCCGTGTTCGTGTCGATCAGTTCCTAACCGTTCGTAAATCAGAAGTAGGTCAGCAAGGGTCCCGAGCTTTAGTTGATGCTGTGATCATCCGTACCGTTTGAAGGAGTATAGTCCCCTGACAGGCCGAGTCGTGGAGTACACCACAAGTACACTTTTATTCAAACGAGATGCTCAGCATCTCGTTTGAATAGAAGCGTGCATGTGGCGTGTTCCCCGAGTGGGTCTGTATGGGGAGTAAGGCCCCCGCACACATTACTGGGAGCGATCTCATTCTGAAAGTGGCATACCGTCTCTGGAGCCTCCCAGTGCGCAAAAGATCCTCGGGCCGACATCGGCCCCACAGGGCCCGCGCACTGCCGTACGGGGCGCGGGCCCACTCCGGCCGATATCGACCCGAGGACCTTTTGCGCACTGCGCTCTGCAGCCGCGCGCGCTCATAAGAATGTATTGGTTAGTCCTGACCATTAGAGGCCTCATTTACATTCAAGGTTTGAGGTAAACATCCGAGGCAGTATGACTGCTATGTCATCGCGCCCATCAAGCAAAACTGTCTCTGTGTACGGCTTGCACTGTCGTCGCTTGCAAGAAGCACTGCCTACTTTTTGGACTTGATTCTGATTGAAGAGTAACTCCAGTCGAACTGTGACTTGAAGTTACACTGTGCAATAACGACGAACATATCTCGTCTGAACATTCACATTTACTTGATTGTTTATGAATCTTTGCATTCCATTCTGCGTGGGACCCAAGTCATTATGGTCAACTTTGATTGTAATCCTTTCTGTAAAAGTTGCTAAATGGTCTTAGCTTTATTTAGCCCCATGTGTTAGGTTTATTTAACGTATTTGACCGGCTGGCGACATACATTCAATGTTCTGTTTATTTTTTTTTTTTTTCACAAGCAGTGCAGGCACGTCCTGAGAAAGCCTTGTTGCTGTCGGGACGTTAAGCAATGTACAATCAATCCTTGTAAAAGCAAATGGCATTAAGTTCAAAGTTGTGAAAAAGGAGATTTTCAATGTAATACATTGGAAATGTTGCTTTTCCAAAACAAAAACAAAAATTTACTTTCTTTTGCCTACACGGGAAAGAATCTTTGCGGGTATTTGTGTATAACAGGTGCGTTCATGAGTGGTTTACTTTAAGTAGTGCGTTTTCGTAATTATTTAGCGTGAGCTCCCATGACCCGTTAAACTGGTTTTTGTTTATGAAACATCGAATTTTCTTTGATAGCACAGCCTTCAAAGCAAATTTGTTGTGTGGATAATTTGCTATATTTTTGTAAATAAGCACGAAAAATAAAGGTGAAATATAATGCTGTCATGTGTGTTCTTATTCAAAAACTTTGAATGCTATTGGCGATATCCTTCGACCGAAAAGACGCGTATTTAACTCATTCAGTCCAGACACACCACAGCAAGATATGGCTCGACCAGGATAGTTCAAGGGTGGTGCCAGAATAGCTTGGCGCCTATAGGCGCCAAGCTATTCTGGCACCACCCTTGAACTATCATGGTCGATCTGTCTCCTGAATTGTAATGCAGTCCTCAGAGGACAACTCCAAAATGTTGGTATTTCGTACCTGGGACACAATGAGTTAAGCGTCTTTTCCGCCGAGCTATATCGTCATTAGCAGTGTAGAAAATACGCATAGTTTTCGCCGAACGTCGGTAGCAGTCAAGAGTTTAAGTGTTATGTCCCCTTCCCGAAGTCTGTCATATATATATTACCACTGGTGGTTCCCTATGATTGATTTCTGATTGCTTTCCAAGCACACTTTTCTTGAAGATGTAATTTTTTCAAACATTCGCCCTTGCAACACACAGCTGATACGCGCTACATTCGGATACGCGGCTTTATGTCGCGTATTCTGAAGACATCAAAGATTATCCACTATAGTTCAAGATAACCTGGCACTACCCTTGAACTATCATTATCAGCTCTTCACCCACAGTTGGCACAAAGTCTAAAACTCTCAAAAGCAAATCCAGTGAAACCTCCCACATTTGTAAAAGATGTCGCTAGGAGTGAATGGGGTACGTGATGTACACCTCATAAAAATGTTCTTTAACCCCTTCATTACAGAGGAAAAATTGACCAAGTCATCAAGACCCAACTGAAAGAGACATGGATCCTGATCAGCTGCCGTAAACTGCAGTGGCTTTTGACTTTGAGGAGCTACGCCTCTCACTGAGACCACTTTTTTTTTTTTTTTAAACCATGTTCATTTTACGGCTGGAGCTCTTTCGTGTTGTAAAATCCCATTACATCGTGAGGCAGACTTTGTAAAAATTTGCTTATTGTCCAAAGAAGGCTACATTACAGATTAGGAGATAGATCAACTGTTTTAGTTCAAGGGCGGTGCCAGAATAACTTGGCGCCTCAGGCGCCAAGCTATTCTGGCACCACCCTTGAACTATCGGTCAAATGTATTTCAGGCAATGGGTGTATCAGGATCAAACGGATTAATAAATAATTCAGAAACACAATCTTCGACCACTGGCAGTGAAGCGGTTTAACTAAGGTTAGTGTACATTAACCCTTTGGCTGTCGACAACGCTATTGGTCGCGGTGGTCCTTGCACGAATCAGTGCTATCAGTTGCGCTACCGACAATCAACAGACTTACAAGGTCTAGCCTTTCAGGACACTGTCCTAGTTTTCGACATGAAGGTTGTCTTTTTCCTAGACATCTGATAACCTTTTGCCCGAAGTTTAACAAAGATGTTATTGGGTCAGTCTCTCAAGGAGTTCATACTAACACTTTCAAGTCAGTAGACGCCAGGTTATCTTTCTGATATCATTGTTAATACAACGGAGAAGAGACCCATCTGTTCTTAGATCGTGGAGACAAGATGGTGTCAACAAGAGGCATAGATCCTCATAAGCCCCCGCAGGGGGGCTTATGAGGATCTATGTCTCTTGCAGTTGAATTTTGGTCTCTTTTTCTCATCAGTGAATGGGTTAGTGAGTCTCTTCATTGTGTACCGTCTGTTGCATTCTGTATGTATTAAACGTAGGGGCCTGACGATGGTGCTTTGACTAAATGCAAATCCGCTGCGTCACCGCGTGCGCGCCACCTTATCACTAGCTCAATTCAGAATACAAGGGAGGAAACGAACGACACGCGCGAAATTCTAGCTGTGGCCGGAAGTATCCCTGACCCCTTTCTCAACATCTAGAGTTCAACGTTAAAGCCTTTAATAGAGTGTCGTGAAAGAGGCCACTCTGCACTGCTTTGCGTCCATCATTTCCGTTTTCTGCCGTGTTTATTCTAAAGTCGACGCGAATTACTCGAGAAGATAGTGACAACTGAGCAGTGTTTGAACCAGACTCCAGAGATACAATATAGGAGAATACAACCCCACCCATTTAAGAAACAATTGATTTATTTAATCCTTTCCGTAAATAAACAAACGCACTTGACCAAATACATTTAACAGCATTATCTGCCCAGTCAGGTCCCCCAACCCCTTGGAAACAAAAGGCTAGTTAAAATATCTTCCCGAGAAATAATGACTACCGTACACGCCACCCACCCCCACACCCCACCACTCAATGCTGTCAGAGTTGGCCTTCCTGAGAATACTTCCTGTTCATGGTAAACAATAGTCCTCTATGCCCAAATAGTGTGTGTGTGTGTGTGTGTCTCTCTCTCTCTCTCTCTCTCTCTCTCTCTCTGGTGTTTCTGAGAAATAGTGAATACGCAAAAACAAACTGCGTGTGGGAGGATAAATGCGCAGTCATCATGACGAGACAGGGCAGGTCAGTACGACGATGAAAAAACTTTTGACCCACTTCACGTCAATTTTATGCATAAAATTCGGAGCCCTCACGAGTTCTGCTCTGCATTGACCCGCTAGCGTGGCTTGCGGCAACTGTTCACAGTCAATAGCCACAACTTCCGCGTTCCTGCCCTGTTTTATCTCCAGTCAACATGCACCAATGAAAGAGTTGTGACTAGTTTTTAAGAAATGTTTACAACAACCGGGCCCAAACAAGCATTGCGTCAGCTTTTCCGGACATTGCGCTGTTGAACAATCGGCCTTTATGCTCAACCCTGTCGCGTGATGAAACCGGATTCCTGTTGCGTGCAGTTATTGCCGTCATAACCTGTAGGTAGAGACAGCTGTTGTGTAGTCATGTGAGTTTACAAGATTGCATCTCTTTCATAACCAGAAAGTTGGGCTTGAAAATTGGTTGTGAAACGGTTTCCTGTTTTCGCTCCAGTGGGTGACATTTCTGAACAATAGGTCTTTATGCTTAAGCTATTGCGTAGTCACTGTCGCGTGATGCATTTAAATTGAAAGACAAAACCCAATAACTCTAATCCCAGTGATAGACCTAAATGATTCAAGTTACTAGTACACCCCTCCCTGTTTTTACGAGTGTTTTTAGATCACTCGAGGTGAAAATTGGGAATGTTGAAATCGGTAGTGAAACTGTTACCTCAGTGAAACGACGCCTTTTATTTTCAGTTTAGTCCGTGTTTCAGCATAAGCGTGACGTGCCTACTAATACGTTCGGATTTTATAGTGATTTCGGTATTCAAAATGGGCTGTGAAGGATTAAAACCAAGCTAAGCGAATACTTTTAATATATGTGACTACTTAGTCTGCACTCAGAAATGTTAAGTTGCGCATCATAAATCAGATACAAATATATATTGATTGCTTCAGATTTTTCAGTTTTTTTCTGTATTTGAATTGAGATTCCGTCACTACCGTTTTCGATAATACGGCCAGAACCATGAAGGAAATTATCCTCCGTAGAACGCAGATCTAGCCACAGTGCGTACTTGTCTGTCAGGTATTCACCGATTCTTACGTCATACAGATGCAGATCTTTGCACGCAATATTTGCTGATTTTTCTCTAAGTCTTCCCCCAGCAAAATACTTTGTGATCTCATCATAGTGCTGATATCCCATCATTCCAGACGCAAAAATTTGATTAGGTCGGCCTTCGATTGTGCAGGATAAATGTGTAATTTTCGGATTATAGAATTTTTCTGAATCTCCTTGGTAAGGACTTTTTGGTTCAACAAATAACATAAGAATGCCTTTCAGTGACCTAGCAGGCGTGTTTAGGTTTATATTCCAAATCTGGTCGCTCTTGTCTTTGGGTAATAAACTGTGTCTAATCACTCTGTCATAATAAATCGGAAGTCTTGACTGGTACTGATTTTGTATGAGTCTGGCTAGTTCAGTATGCGTGACAATCTCATATTCCAAGGAAATGTTAGAGATCTTATATGATGCATTGAGATCCGTTGATTTGATAACTTTGGAGTAATCATTGAAGGTTAGTTCAAAACTCAGGCGGTCATTTAGTGCCCCTTGGTAATAAGGCGAATGTCCTGTTAGGATTTCAAATTCGAGTGGAATGCAAAACCTATTTCCATATGTTTCGGCCACAATAACGTCCTTTGCTTCTGTGGTTGTTTTGTCTGATGCATTTATTTGAATTTTCATAATGCTATCTGACTGTATGCCTTGATAAATACGATCCTCTCGTTCTGGTTGTGTAAGCCACAAATCCGTGTAGCAGTAGAACACATCAGCATCGTCAAGACTAAACACTTCCTGTCCTTCAAGTTTAACTTTAATATTCTTAATAATTGCTCTACCTAGATTGTTAACTAGTGTTCTTTTGTCATCTGCGTCCGATAAAAGTTCAATATTAAAAGCAAGACGAGCAGTACCAGGAACAATAACGTCACTGGGGCCTAGGTTTGGAAACTTGACAGTAAGAGTCTGGTTTTGGTCTATAGTACTAGGATTGTTTGTGATGACAATTGATTGTCTAACTGCTTTAACACCGAAAGGTTCACGTAGTTTTCTGTGTGGGTCTAACTTTGATCCGTAGGACTGTGTCATTTTTATTATGCACAATAAAAAAAATTAAATTAATAAAAACAATGGCCGCGGGAGGATTTAATCATGAAGATTTTGAAATGGATGACACGTATGATTTTGGTAATACAACAGATATGACAGATATGGCAGATATGACTGGTACAAGAAATATTTACAGTTTACGTCACAAACTTTTAGAAACCAAAGTGAACTCATTTTATGATCATGTTGGTGGCCGCCCAGACAACATAGACCCTAACCAGTTTGAACTTGATGGCAAGGGTCATTTATATTTAAATACTGTTGACAAAGGAAAAGTACTATTGACTAACAAAAAAGACCCTAGTAGGTTTAGGGCTTTAAGTACAATAAAAAATGAAGGTGGTGTTAGTGCCTTGCGTCAACTTGGTATTGGTGGGTCTCCTGTCACGCCAAGACTGGTTAGTGTGCTTCAAGACACGCAAACAAAGTTACCAACAGGGCAAGAAATTGAAATGGCACCAGTAACAAGCCTACCAGAAATAGCAAACACAGTGATACAAGAAACCTCATTTACTGAAGGACAAATAAATGATGCTATGAAAACAATAGAAGATCCACCTTTGTCAATGTGGGAGATTATAGGGTTAGATAAATCACTGCAGACAATAAGAGGTGAGATGGTTAATAATCTTGCCAAACTGGGAGAGCTTGATAAACACATAGAACGTGAAAAAGAGAAACTGGCTACAGCAGACAATGGTAATCTTGACACAGAAATGAAAGAAAGAATTCAACACAGATTAAATGATTTGCAGATAGAAAGATCAGGAAGGTTAGAAGCGATTAGTATTGGAAGACAAAAACTGAAATCACAGGTCAACAGGATTAGAGAAACTATTCAAAAAATACTTCACGAAGACACTACTCTGGCTGAGAGACTAAAAACACTTTTCAGAGAACAGGGTATCACAATTGCCAGTTTAATTACAGCTCTGGGGTTTATTATCAGTACAGTTGTGTTGGCTGTCTCCGGGGGTGGTTCTCCACCTCCAGCACCACCAACCCCAGTCCCCACAGATCCAAAAGACTTACAGTCGTGGGTAAAGAAACAACTGTCTCACATATCAGACTTGCTTAAGAAATTGGCTCTGAAAGCAGTAGACGCGTTGCCTGGCATTATAGGCACGGTTGTCAGTTGGTTGATTAGTACTGCAGCGAAGGCAGTAGGGTTTATGGCAGAACATGTGTGGGTCTTTTTGGTGACAGTAGGAGGGTTAATAGTGGGTTATTTAATGAAACAGGTAAAGAAGTAATACCCCTAATCCAGTGAGACCTATTACCAATGCTGTTCTCTCTGACTCATGTGTGTCAAGGATTGGTGTTGGTGTTGGTGTTGGGACCGGGGTTGTTATTGTCTGTACGGGTGATGACGTTACTGGTGCTGGTGTCATTAATGGTTTTAATGTCTGTACATGTGTGGTTGTGACCCCCAAGTTTACAGATTGATTGAGTCCTAATTTCTGACCAACACCTGCAACAACTATTTCATTATTATAATTTGTTATTGTCCCCATTTGAAGTTGAAGGTCTGATGGCAACATGTATAACCCAATACCAACTACAAAGTCAACTTTTGATCTAGCATATCTTAAAACGTCTTGGTAACGCTGTATGCTTGATGGGAGATCAACTGTTGAGTTAATTGAATCTTCAAGATTTGCAAGAAGCTGTTTTTGTGCTTCAAATTTACCACTTCCATTCAAAATATTCGATTTTGTTAATGATTGTGCACCTAGTATACACCAGACATATGTTCTGATAGACTCATTGATGCGTTCGACTCCTGCTTGAGTAAACCCGTCAGATTTATCTAAAATAAATGTGGTCCAGGCGTTTGACTGTTTCTGTTCTATTGATCCTAACCAGACTTGTGATTTTGATGAGAATGAAGTGTAACCAGGGTAATAATCTTGAGGGTATTGTCTGTGACTCAAAGCGTAATACAATGTACCAATGCCTTTGTGATCATCAAGTTTTTGTGTGAAGTCATACTTAGTGCTTATGTTAAATTCATTACAAATGCGTTCAAACGCTTTCATATCCATGAGGTTGTTATACCTGTTGAAACTGGATTCAGTGGGCAGTGGGGTATGCAGTTCTGACAGTATTCTTCTAAGCTGGTAATACATGTGGAAACGATAGACAGACTTAATCAGTTTGTTTGGGTGATTCAAATGGTCTGTAAAAGAAACGCCACAGCCTGTAGTTGAGCATAGTATAGCAAAGTTAAGTTGGTTTTGAAACATCTGTAGTGGGCTTGAAGACCACTTTCTTGCAGTAGCATCGTCTGTTATTGGAGGGTTTAGGTAATGATCAAAAGGGTTGGGTACTTTGACTTGAAATAAATCTTGTTCGCTTACAGCTATGTCGAGTTGATTTAGTTGAATTATTTTCTGTTCATAAGTAGGGGCGACATTATATTTAGCATCTACATTAAATTGAAATGCGTTTGTAGTGGTAATGGTTGGTGATTTAAATTCCATCCTTTTTTTTATGTGATAATAAAAATGTTTATTACCTTAACAAATCTTGACACAAGCAAACCAGTGTGGTTAACTAATGGGATTGATAATCGTGATGGTAGCAAGGCTGTAGCTATCCATGAAATGTTCTACACAGTAAAGTGGTTTAATGTAACGGATGATGAAAATTATTCTGTAAGTGGAACTCTCGATGGTTTAGAAAAGGGTGATACTTTACGAGCCGGATATTATGACTTTTGTACTTTAGCTGAATGGCTTCAAAATGAATTTAAAATTAAAGCAACTTTAAACCCAGCTAATTTACTTGTTACAATTGATTTTCCGAAAAGTGGTCAGTTTTCTTTATCAATTAGTCTTTTATTATTACTTGGATTTTTTAAAACAATAACACATCTAGATGAAGATTGGTCACAATCAGTTGGTAGTCTACTATCACCAAAAAAACCAAGAATAACTGGCAGATATCCTGTTCATTTGTCAGTACACACAGTGCTAAATGTTCATTTGAAAGAACTGAACACAACTGAGAATGTACACAATGGAAAGCCTTCAACTTTGCTGAGATGCTTACCAACTGGAACTGCTCCGTATTGTGAAAGTGTGGTTGCTAGATTTCCTAATTTGCAGTTTAAGAAATTAGGTTTTAGTTTCTTTGAGTCACTGAGTATATCTGTAACTAATCAGGATGACAAACCAGTTCTTATGCATGATTTTAGTGTTGTGTTGGAAGTTAAATAATTTTATTTTTGTTTATAAAAATGAGTGGTCTTGGTCCAAAGCCTAGAATCATACCAGTTGCGTGTCCGGTAACAGAGTTGAAAGATTTGGCAGATGTCCAGGATTTTGAGAAGGAAGGGGAAATTGGAGAAATATATGGTTTTGAACTTGATTCAAATGGCATGTACAAGAGGAAAGTAATTGTTGACATAAAAGACGGTGAAAAACAGATTCCTAAACTTGGTCAGCTACGTGATGTTACTGTACCTACTCCACCTGTAAATAATGCGCCTTACAACTTAATACATGTGGGTAGTAAGTGGGTTGTTTCACCTGTGCCTGTTCCACCACCCACAATTGACTGGGACATAAAGATTGAATTTATTAGTCCTTATGTATACACTGATGATGAAGGCGCCTTAGTGTTTAGGAAGGTTGTTAATTCTGGGCCGCTTATTGTAAGCCTTGTTCCAAGTTTTGCCCCAGACAACAATAGCAGAGAAAAACTGAAAGTTGAAAATTATGAGAGACGGAGATATCTTCTTACAACTAGAAAGGGTAGATCAGATACTTCTGTTGTGTTTATGCCAGCAAGCTTAGTCGTGGCTAGAGAAGTGACAATAGTATTTGAAATTATCATGAAATCTGTTGCTACTGCTAAAGAGGCTCAAATTGCACAAGGAATTAAACTTACATGGAATGAAACAGTAACAGAATCATCAAAGGTCTTTATTGCCATTACAAAAAATAATGATGTTATTAATGTTTCGAGCAGTATTCCAGCTGTCAAGGTGGTGGTTGACAAAACAACTTTTGTTCGTCTAACTTACATAAACCTTGAACACATTGATCTTGTTGCATTTTATTATGCCAGCAAATTGTATACTTTTGAAGAGTTGCAAAATGTAATTGCTGATTAAAAAAATATTTGTCATAAAAAATGGTGAACTTGTATCCACAAATACCACCTGAGCAGCTTGAGCCTATTGAGCGTGATAAAACATTAAAGGCAGATTCATTCCGTTTAATGAATATTACAGAAGCGTTGAAGTATTTGGAAGAAGAACAAGCAAAATACTCGAGGTGTAAACGCCGTTACAATACGATTTTCAATTCTGTACACAACACATCAATGGCCATGGGGGTGGTTTCGGCCGGATTATCTGTAGGAGGTATAACTCTGTTTGCAACGGGGGTGGGAAGTGTCGTAGGAATTGCTGTTGAAGCTGTTGGCCTTGCCACAAGCCTGGCATGCTTTGGTATGGAAGCCCTTAACAAAAAATTTTATACTAAGTTGCAGAAGCATGAATCATTAAGTACGCTCGCAGCAGCTAAGCTGACGAGTATGAAACTTATTATTAGTAAGGCTTTAAATGATAATGAAATTGATGATAACGAATTTAAGAGAGTCCAGGATGATTTGGCTAACTATAAACAACAAAAATCTGAAATACAGAATAAGATGCATAGTCAGGCTGTAAATGTTGAAGAGCTAAAGAAATCTTTTTTAGAACAAGGAAAAAAGATAGGCGTAGAAGAAACTATGAAAAAAGTTCGAGAACTTACAAGCAAGTAACGATAGGTTTTGGTAATCCATTATTTTTGTCATACACTTCGCAAAGAGATGTCATGCCTGCTCATTTGACGCCATCAGCTCCACCACCAGATTATTACTAAAAAAAAGTTTTCTTATTGTCCTTGTAACTTGAGAAATCTGTCCGAGTGTCTTATGACTTGGGTTAAGAACTTATGATAACTAACGTCAAAGTTACTTGTAAGTTGTAGGTAACTTTGAAATTAGTTATCAAGTAAGATCATAAGTTATTCACAGGTCCAAGCAAAGTTTTTTTTTTTAATTTATTTTTCATTATAAAAATGAATCAAGACGAATTACTTCTTCTAAACGATATTAATGCTGTAGAAAACAAAGACTTAGACTCGAAAAAACAGCGTCTTTTGTCTGTGATTGTCTCAGGCAAATCAAAGACTTATCTCGGAAAACAATACATGACAGAGGATATTGAATCTCTCACCGCTGACGAGCTAATCAAGCTTCATTCTAAATATGAAAACCACATTGCCTCACTAATGACACGTGATTTAAGCAGGTCTATAATATTCCTATATACAAAAGCTGTAAGTCATTTCCTACCTGTAGACACTGACAGTCTATCACACGACCTTGAAAGCAATCCTATTGTTTCAAGTTCAATTGGCAAATTAGCATGTGTCATGTTTTACAAGTTTGGAAATTACCTTGCACCTGTGGTAACATTACTAGTTACTGGTAGCCATATTGATTTTTCAAAAATAAATTTTACTGCAGAAGAAAATGGACGAAACCCAGGCGACTCCACAACTGAACCCTGTTTTGACACAGGTTCAAACTGTGACGAAGACTAAAAGTCCAGGCAGGGTTGAGGCTGGAAAAAGATTAGCTGAATATAATAGGCAAAAAAAATTACAGCTTAAGGCACAAACAGAAAAGACTCATGTAACTGATCCACCGTCAGGATCGTCAGGACCTGTGTCAGTACCGTCACACCTTCATGAAAGTGAGAGACAAACAACTAAGTCTGACCCTGACCCCGAACCTCAAACAACAAAATATGTAGTTGCCGGATTTGTTGTCGGATTTGGTTACGTAGGTTATCAATTATACAAAAAATACAAACCACAGACTCGTACAGTGACCAAAAAATCAGACACTCCAAAAACAAAACCAGAAGTCGCCACATTACCAGTAACACCCAAAGCCGTTGACCCATTTTTTATGCAGTAAATAAAAATATTATTTTAATTTTTCTTGCCTAAGAAATGAGCGACACAAAAAATTTAATGAACCTTGTGTATCACTCTGCCGTAATCAGCGGATTAGCAGTAGCTTATTCTATGCTGGGAAAAAGTCTACTCAAAATGAAATCAGCAGACCTCAGTAGACTCGATTTCGAAGACAGCACTAAGCTAATTGTAGTTGTTACAGCGTCGATTGCGACAAAAGACTTTCTTGTCAAGCAGGGAATTATTCCCGAAAATGTTTCTATGTAAATAAAAATAATATGGCGACGATAGCTATTATGATTGGTGGAGCGATGGTTAACGCATTGGCATTCAGTGGCTCTAATTATCTCTTTTCAAAAATGGGTAGAGAAGAATCTGCAGAAGAATTAAAACGTCATAATGAAGCATCTGAAAAACTTGCTCAAGCCCAGCAAGATTATGAAAAGAATAGAATTGAGAAACTTGATTTCATCAATGAAAAACTCAGGCTTGAAGGTCACGCACAGCATACGTTTTCAAATACAGACGAAGCAATCAGGGAATATTTTCTTGTCACAGGTGAAGACATGTCTATCCCAAAACCAAAACTAAGTGACTATTACAAACCAAGCACACAACAAAGAAACGGGGAGATAATCTTTGTTCTAGTGGGAATGACATTTGTTTATTTTACAGGAGTTTTCATTGCTAGAAAAAATGGCAGCCGAAAATAAACTATCAAAAATATATTACTCTCCATCAGGCTATTGGAAAGGAGCAACAGCTATTGAAAAATTACATGCCGCTGTGGGCGGAGATATAACACTCAATCAAGTTAAGCAATGGTTACAGAGACAGGCAATTTGGCAGATATATCTACCTGCTCCAAGAAAAATAACAAGGCCTCATTTTGAAAACACAACACCTAATGACACACACCAAATGGACCTTTTGTTCTTACCACATGACACAATAAGAAAGAAACGATACAAGTATGCATTAACTGTCGTAGACATAGCTTCAAGGTACAAAGACGCTGAACCCATATCTGACAAAACTGCCAGTACAGTTGCTACAGCATTAACAAAAATATATGGTCGAGGCCCTTTAAGATACCCCAGACTAGTGCAGGTTGATGACGGATCAGAATTCAAAGGTGCAGTTAATCAGTTATTTGCTAAGCATGGTGTACTGGTCAGAAGAGGCATTCCAGGTGTGCACAGATCACAGGCAATTGTAGAAAACTTTAACAAACAGTTGTCAGAGAGACTTTTCAGTTACCAGTATTCTAAGGAACTCATGCATGACACACGTAACACTGAGTGGGTTAAAAGATTACCTTCTGTGATAAAAGCAATGAATAATGAAGGACACCCTAAGCCTGCTGATGCTATTAAATTGAAAACAATTGCAGAGCCAAAAAAAGGGCCAACCCCACCTCCAGACACAAGTTTATTTACCAAACAGGTGAGATATTTATATCAACCAGGGGAAGCTGAAAATGACATAAGACGCAGGGCGACAGACCCCATCTGGTCAACATCTGTTCATAATATAAAAAAAAATAATCCCTGGTCCAGACGCAACAATATATTATCTGTATGAGCCAGCGCCTCAGAGGGCATTTGTCAGAGAAGAATTACAGATTATTCCCCCAGACACCGTTACGCATTTTTAATCATTTCATCAACTAACTCATTGATTAGTTCATCAACCAGTTCATCAGCTATTTCTTCAGATAACTTGAGCCTGTAATGTCCAGGTGCATAAGCCTTTTCCTTAGTGTGAAACACGCGTTTTGTGTCCCCAACTGCAAGTGACTTCTTATGTGTTTGGATCATTTCAATATTGTGTCTATTTGATCTCAGTGACTTGTTTGGATAATCAGGCATCAGTTCTCCATCTAATACTTGCTTATAATGTTCATGTCGAATGTCTTTATTTTTTATCGCTGTTTTTTTGATACCTTTGGCTTTGGATTGACTTCCCTTTTGATGCAGTATAGAATACATTTTTGATCTCAGTCCAACATACTCAACTATTGGCACACCATTTAGTTCATCCTTAAACTTACCAGGTACTTTCTTGTTTTGTGTGCTGTACAGTGGATGATCTTTAGGATAGTCAGACGTGTCATACATGTGTAACTCTGTTTTCATGTCTTCATAAAAGTCTTCAGTAGGCACGTCTATGATCATAGAGTCAGTGTCAGTGTATAGCAGACGACAGTCAGGATACTTTGGTTTGAAGTAATCATAATAAAATTCAAGCATCAACAGTTTTGACAATTCAAGAATTGCCATACCAATGAATACTGGCTTGTCTAGTTTAACAATCTTTTTTTTGAGTGACACTGCATACAATGATGAATGAAACTCTTTGTACCCTGTGTACTGTGGCTTACCTGTAAGTTTAATTGCACCTGATTCAGTTGTGACCAGTCTCACATCTTTGCGGTGATGAGGATTTTCCATCGTCTTACCAAAACAGGCATTGTTCATAAGCTTAAAGAAGTCTTTGTCAAATGCAGTGTTGCCGTCTCTGGCACGCAATGTGGTGTTCTTCATTATGTAATCTTTCATGAAAGCACTCTGATCAAATTGAATACCTCTGTGAACTTTCTTTAGTACTAACCCATGTCTGATGTAAAACTGTAACAAGCGATAGTGACACACGTAATTGAATTTATCATTTAAATTTGGCACTAGTTTGGTGTCTTCTTTTTTCCCTGTCATACTCATTTTCTCAACTGCTAATGGATAATCATTGTGGTAATCATGTAGATGGTGTGGGTACTCCAGGTCTACTTCAAAGATCCAACCCTTTTCATCATTTTGACCTCGAGCCATAATATATTTTGTTAATTTTTTTATGCCATACTGTGACAAATCATACAAACAAAAGTTTTTTAATGGTAATAATTCACACATCGCGAATCCGTACAAATTGTTAGCGTCCACGTACGTAATAAATGACCTTGACATTGAGGGGTCAAAGTCGTCAAGATATTTATTATTTGCCTTGGCATAATTATTTGCTGCTAAACTAATCCCTCCCCTCAATCCACGTTCCACCATTTCACCCATCGTACGATCAGACAACAGGTCTATAAATATCTTACTGGATTTCAAAAATGCATCCCATGTCATGCCAGGACTAGTGATGTAACAAGCAGGGTCAAGACTGTAGTGTAACAAACCCTTTTCACGATAACTTTTGAATACGTCTGCTAGCAAGCAAACGTCAGCTTTCAAGTACTGGTCATGGTAGTCACCAATTGTCTGACATCCTAGTTTACCCCATGCATCAAGTGCGTGCTGGTAATCAGAGTCAGAAATACCTTTGCCAGTTAGTGTAGAATAAAATTTCTCTTTTGGAGGCAGTCTCCTTTCTTCAAACACTACCCAGTCACTGATGTACTCATATGGATAAACACCTTTTTTAATCAAGTCTGGCTCAAAATATTTACTTGTTATTGGATACTCAGTCAGTCCTTCTGCTAGACTAGCCAACCCTAAAGACAGATGTTGCATAGAGTCATAAAATGATAATTTGTCTAACCTAAAAGTCAAGTATTTCTCAGTTGTCTGAGCAATACAACTTATGTTTCTGTAAGACTCATCCACAGCCTGCATGATAATGTGTGAATCATATCCCTTCAGATTGTGGAAAAAGATTGGTAACTTGTATGTCTTAGGATCTATTTTTAATAACAAGTTACAATTGCTATGTGCAGCACCTCTGTAACATCCAGTTATGTGATCATGGTCACGAACTTTATCACCCCCCAGAGGCAGTTCACAAATCCAACACGTCTCAGCTGTATCAAATTTTAGTTTGTCTTCTTCTGTCATCACTAAAGGCATCTGACATGTTGTGAGATACTGTACTACCTGACTATACAGATGTCTCATTTCTGTTAAAAACAGACATGCTGCATTTTCACCTCTGTAGATAACAGGCTCTGAATGAAGACCATCTGACCTAACAATAATGTATCCAAAAGAACATTGATTGTACATTGCTTAACGTCCCGACAGCAACAAGGCTTTCTCAGGACGTGCCTGCACTGCTTGTGAAAAAAATAAATAAATAAACAGAACATTGAATGTATGTCGCCAGCCGGTCAAATACATTAAATAAACCTAACACATGGGGCCTAAATAAAGCTAAGACCATTTAGCAACACACATCCAACATCAAGAGCTACAGGCAGTGCAGACAGTAGGGAGAGTTTTAAAAAGGCAAATACAGGTGAATGGACAAAGGGTAGACAGAAACACATGCCCCAGAATAGAGAGAAAAACCCACCCTGTGGGGCTGACCAGGGTGACCCTGGGAACTAAAAAATACCTAACCCCACCCAAGTCCCCCAGGGCAGACCCGGGTGGGGGATCCAAAAGAACACACCACTTGGTCACTCAATTTTATAGTCTTTGGTAATGACTCTGGAACTGGACCCTCATATGGAACAACGAGTGATTCAAAATCTGCGTATACTACAAATGGCAGCTTTTGTTGATTAACATAGTTCTTGAAATAAACCTTGCTGCCAGGATCTGGATACCTAAGTATTGTTTGAATGTCATCAGCTGACCTACAGTGCTGGGTATGCTTATGTGCCACTTTTATACAGAAGAACCTTTGTAAGCATCTTTTACATATTTCCTGTTTGCCATTGTGTTTTGATACATGATTATGAATTAGTCGTGACATACTCCTAATAATTGTGTAGTGAAAGTTATCACCAGAGCTTATTAGTAACATATCAACATGTTTATCTTCTGGCTGCCCATAGGTTGGGGCAATTGGAGATACTCTAATTGGCTGTAACTTATTCTCAGATTCATTATCCCATACAAACACATTCACGGATATACCAGGATTTAGTTTTTCAAACAAGTCTATGTCCTCTATTTTAACAGGGAACTCAATGCCACTGAAGTTGAGTTCATTTATAAAATTGGTATAGTTAGATACACGTTCAGGTTTTGTTTTTACAAAATGCAGTTTGGCAAGCACACACCACATAAAACAGAAATTATCATTGTTCTGAATATTGACCACACCCTTTTTGTCTACAACCTCTTTTGGTAGTGGTATCCATGATTTGCCTAAAATAGGATGATATCTTGACTGCTTTAGTTGTAGTTCATGTACAAGGCCTTCATGCCAGCCAGACCCTTGCATTTCTGCTCTGTCAATTGCTTCATGGAAGTCTGGTAACAATCTTTCTCTAAACACTTTCTCTAGTTCTCTTCTCGAATTAACTGTGTGCTGCCTTGTCGAGATATACGTTACAATAACTTCACCAACATCTCTGACAAATTCTATTTTTGCAACAATCTGAATCTTTACACTATCAGAAAGAAGGTTATTTTGTATGACTAAAAAAGATCTTTCTATTGATTCATAGATATTGTAAATATTATATATAGGTAAGTCAGTTGTGTGAAACACGTTTCATAATCTTTGACGGTTGTCCATCTTTTTTATTTGTCCGACAAAAAAATAAATAGAAAATTATATAATGAAAATGGCACTTTATTGACTGTAACTCCTACAAAACAGATTTGTTTACACACTGACTCAATCATCATTATTGTATGTGTAATACCATTTTATTAAATGTAATATCGTTAAAATATAAATTTATTTTATATAGTTCTTTTGCTAAATTACTACACAATTTAGTAAACCAACCATCGTAATATTCGTTAACAGTAAATGATTGTGTCTTAATATCAACAGTTATTTTTTTAATAAATGGATTATCAACACATAAAGTTATATTACCAGACATATACACTGTTGTTGGTAACATAAATAAATTACCAGGTGACTCTCTATTATTAAGCTGGCTTTCATATTTAACATCTTTAAAGCAATGTGTAATATCTATGATTTCACTAATAGGCCAATTTTGTCTGTCTGTCATTTTTAAAGACAAACCCAAAAGTATAAATTAATTCACTAACCCATACCCTGTAGGTTGATCTGTCTTTAAAATGAGCTTTAGATGCTTAGTTGATTTCAGTTTATTTTTTACATCATCCTGTTCTTGCTTATTTGGAATGACATCGTTTTCTCTGAGACAGTCTTCGAAGCTGTCACGATCCTTACAGTAAAACAAACAGATAAACTTTAACTGTTCACGAAAATCTTTCAGTACAGCATTATATTTCTGAGTGAGAATCCATACACTTATGTTTGCATGTCTGCCACTAAAGGCAAGTTCTGCCAGTGTGTTTCTCTTCTTGACAATGTCTTTCTCTGCAGAACAGTCATCAACAATAAACAACGTTGGCTGTCCTTCAAATTGTTTGTAAAAATATTGTAGGTAGTCATTCAGTTTTTTCTCAGGGTCGACTAAGTATATGTTGTTGTCAGTCCAAATGAATGAACGGTTGTAATAAGCTTTGTTGTGTTTGATTGTAGGACAAAATATTACTATGTTTTCGAAATGATAGATGTATCTTGTTTGTAAGAGATTAAGAACAAATTGAGTTTTTCCACAGCCCGTGGCACCGGCAAATAAGCCGCAATGTGGATCATGCGTCATTAAGTCCATTTTAAAAACACAATATAATCTGTTTGTACAAAAACACTATGCTTGCCTTTCTGGTTATAAAAGGGGTTTCAAACTAACCACTCACACCCCAAGCCTTATAATAATGACTACGAAAAGCTTGTCTGGTTTTATTTTCTCCCTACTTGGACGTCAGTGACGGTGTGCGGTCTGTGATTTTAGACCTTACGCACAGAAGCTGCAAGGTCCAAAATCACAGATAGGTCCGCCATTATCATGTTGGTTGGGTAAACAAGGTAATAAAACGCACGCAACACAAATGTCCGTGATCTGGTTTCAATTTAAATGCATAACACGACAAGGCAATGTCCGTGATCTGGTTCAAAGTAACAAATCACACCCGATTTTCTCCTCGAGTGATCTAAAACACTTGTAAACATGATGGGGTGTATACTAAATTGAATAATTGAGGTCTCTCCTGGGATTAAAGTTGTGGGTTTCAATTTAAATGCATCATGCGACAGACTAATAAATAACTGTATGAAAGGCTGATTGTCACCCACTGGAGCGAAAACAGGAAACCGTTTCACAACCAATTTTCAAGCCCAACTTTCTGGTTATGAAAGAGATGCAATCTTGTAAACTCACATGACTACACAACAGCTGTCTCTACCTACAGGTTATGACGGCAATAACTGCATGCAACAGGAATTTGGTTTCATCACGCGACAGTCTTGAGCATAAAGGCCGATTGTTCAACAGCGCAATGTCCGGAAAAGCTGACGCAATGCTTGTTTGGGCCCGGTTGTTGTAAACATTTCTTAAAAACTAGTCACAACTCTTTCATTGGTGCATGTTGACTGGAGATAAAACAGGGCAGGAACGCGGAAGTTGTGGCTGTTGACTGTGAACAGTTGCCACAAGCCACGCTAGCGGGTCAATGCAGAGCAGAACTCGTGAGGGCTCCGAATTTTATGCATAAAATTGACGTGAAGTGGGTCGAAAGTTTTTTCATCGTCGTACTGACCTGCCCTGTCTCGTCATGATGACTGCGCATTTATCCTCCGACACGCAGTTTGTTTTTGCGTATTCACTATTTCTCAGAAACACCAGAGAGAGAGAGAGAGAGAGAGACACACACACACACACACACTATTTGGGCATAGAGGACTATTGTTTACCATGAACAGGAAGTATTCTCAGGAAGGCCAACTCTGACAGCATTGAGTGGTGGGGTGTGGGAGTGGGTGGCGTGTACGGTAGTCATTATTTCTCGGGAAGATATTTTAACTAGCCTTTTGTTTCCAAGGGGTTGGGGGACCTGACTGGGCAGATAATGCTGTTAAATGTATTTGGTCAAGTGCGTTTGTTTATTTACGGAAAGGATTAAATAAATCAATTGTTTCTTAAATGGGTGGGGTTGTATTCTCCTATATTGTATCTCTGACTCCATTAAAGTAGAGTTTTCGGGCTGGGGGAAATACGTACCTAAAGCGATTGCTGCGTGCACGTTCATGTCGACAGTAGATGCGTTCTTGTTTTGATTTCATTGGATATGCTAATTTACATAAGCCAATGAAAAATGAGCATGACGCGTATTTCCGGCCACATCTAAAACCTAAAACGTCTGCTAAAATGATGCTTGACTGTGCAAAAAGCCTTGATACTAAACTATCAGTTTTGATCGAGGACAAGGTTGGTATAGATTTGTGCCAAAATATCTACTGAGTTTGTTCAGTTCCAGGTTTTAGGCGGATGGTTGCTTTGAGGGTTGAAAACTGCTCTGGAATCACAGTGCATCGCCGCTTGCCGTGTCCTACCTTGTATCAGAATTGAGCTAGTGAGAAGGTGGCGCGCACGCGGTGGCGCAGCGGATTTCCATTTAGTCAAAGCACCTTCGTCAGGCCCCATTGGTATAAACGCCGAATGTTACCATGCATGGTGTAAGTAAATGGGTTTTATTAATATCATTAAAGAAAAAAGAAGAGAAACATGTTTGCATTTGTATTATTGTCTCATAGTTTAACCTTTTCACCACCACTGGACGCATATTTTAGTGATGCAATTTGTGTTCATTAATCGATCAAAAGCCTCAGCCGTCCAAAGAACTTCGATACGAATCGGTCTCAGCAAGAGACATAGATCCTCATGAGCCCCACGACTGCGGGGGCTCATGAGGATCTATGTTTCTTGCACTTGGGTCGCGTTCACCTATTCTCGGCAGTGAAGGGGTTAAGACGGAATCTCGGTTTAAATGTAACCCAAAGAATAAAGACGGATTTGTTTCCTGGCGGGATGATCCAGAAATGACGAGCGTCCAGTTTGTACTGAAAGAAACAGTGGCAGGGGAGCCCATTGCCTCTTTTGACGGTCAGAAATAGATCTGGTATCTCGCACGTTAAAAGCTAATTTTAACCAACCAAACCTGCCAAACTTTGGGAGCTGTTCATTGCATATATATATATATATATATATATATATATATATATATATATATATATATATATATATATATATATATTCTTTACTTTTAACAAAGGCGTCGCCCAAAGCCAAAAAATGCACTCAATCATATTAGCTCCAAGGGACGTAATTTTTCATTCAATTCTGAGAATGCTGTGCTAATGCCATGGAATTCAAGGCTGGTAAGTTTGCATTGTTGTCATCAGGACATCAGCTGTCGTTTTTGTGACTGCATCGCTCACTAGTTATAGAAAGAGAGGGTAGTGGGAGAGAAGGAATGACAGACCTATCATTTTGAGCCTTCCACTGAACACCTACTACATAAAGCAGTAGGGACTACCCCCAGCTTATGTGCGAGGCACAACTCTTCATATGACTGACATAACTTCGGTTTTCTCCCTATGTGCTTAGAGCTGTTTGATTAGGTTAGGCGCTTTAGTAAGTTTTATTATTATTATTATTATTATTATTATTATTAAAGATTACGTTATTGGATTTAGTACTTATGATATTAATAGAGTGGGCTGTAAGCTGTAAGGGCCGCATCAGTGCAGTCATCAGTCACGTGTTAGCATAATAAAACTGATATTTTTTAGTAAGTTACAGCCGGATTACTTCACAACTTGTTATCAGTATGCAGTTTTCACAAATGATGAAATTGTATATTGACGAAGCGCAATTTGTTTATTAATAATACAAACTCTAACGTGTTGCCAAAAATTATCTAGCCTCGTCAGTTCAGGGAATCGAAGCATTCGGCCTTGGTGATGCGGCCCAGTGTGAATATGATCCAGATTCGTCTGCTGTAGACATAGCCAAGAATGACTCGTGAAAGGTTTCGGAAATAATCAGTGTTTGACCAGTATTGCTGAAAGATTCTATAACACATAGAAGTGGAGTGTTCGCATTCTATTATTTCTAGATAGACCTCGTGACTCCTATTCTCAAACTGTTTGCTTCGCTCTCGTTGGTTATGAATCGAACAGTTTGAGAACGGGAGTCGTTCGTCTCTGAGTAGTATGCGAACACTCCACACTCTACGTCTGTATTATAGAGGGTTATGCAGTCTTCAGATGTCCACCAAACATTGTGAAGGTTGACCTTAGACAGACTACCCTACCTTCCAGGTCACGTTGAAGTTATGGTTGGTCACAGACTTGATCAGGAGCACGAGGCTGGTTCCTTCCGTACACACGCGCACGTGTGTGGAGTGTGGAGTCTGCAGGGCACGTGGCAGGTACGGGCAGGCCGGCCAGCTCGGTCAAGGTCGCGAAAATGTCCACAGCCTCCACCAGCTCGTCTGTACACAGTGCAAAACTAAGTTGCCGTTAGGTACAGGTCTAGCAGACGATATAAGTATACAATTCCTGCCAATGGACGTTTGTTTTATTTCTGGTCATTAAATGACCAAAAACCACAACAGTCCAAGAGACATTGATACACATTGATCTTAGCTAGAGGCATAGATCCTGAGAGCTCCCGCAGTCGCGGGGGCTCATGAGGATCTATGTCTGTTGCAGCTGGATCGTGCAAGACCTTTTTGGACCTTTTTTCTCGGCAGTGAAGGAGTAAGAGAACCACAGGTGTGCAGTCTGTTTTTTCTCACCTGTAGAATACGCAGGCCTAAAGCGTTTTGATTTAGAAGACGTACAACGCAAATGCTAGTTGGTTGGTTGTTTGGTTAAGTCCGTTTGGTTGGTTAAGTTTTAACGTGAAGATACCAAATTTATTTCCGATGGTGAAACGTGTTGGATTAACATCATCTCGAATAAGTTAAGATGGGTTGGGGCTTGGGGTGGAAAAGTGGCTAAGGAAACTCATCCCCCTTCGAGTCCTCCCCCCCCCCTCCACCCACCTCCCCTCTACCTTTTTTGCAGTGCAAACTAACCACCCGTATAAAATAAATGAAAAGAAAAAGGGGAGACTGCCAGTGCTAATATTTTAGGAGATTACAAAGTAAAGTAGGTAAAATCACTGTCAAGGGAGAAAATTGTGCATTATCGACCAATTGGTCAAAGTACAAAAATAGGATAGGAAAGAAGGGTGCGCTAAGCAAGTGAGTGCGGAAGCAATGAATATGGAAGCACTCCCCCCCCCCCCCCCCACACACACACACACACCCTCCCAAGGGGGGTGGGGGGCGTATCGCATATTCACTGGATTTCCAGCCCTTTGATGCATGCAAATTTAGGTGTGGGTCCTGATTGTTTAGGCGGTGTAGACAGCTGTTTCGGTCTAGGCGACATAATCTTTTCTCATCGAAGTGGTACGGTGCCGCAGTTGGTTCGCTCTTACTTTAACCCGCCTGGGTAGCTGATCGTTATGTGGTATTGCAACGAAACAGTCAAGTGCCGCGGACAACTCGTATAACCGCACGTGAACTGGGGCAGCAGCTGAACATATGTCGCGATAAGCGTGCGATTCGTATAAAAGAGATGAAGACTCTTGGATCCTGATGTTCCACAACGGAATCTCTTTTGTTGTCAGGGTCTTAAAGCTAGAAAACCCTCTTGATTACATTTAGAACGAGAGTCCGTCATAACGAGGCAATAACACGCATGAAATAACAAGACAATATAGCACGCAAGCAAATGTGGGTCCTCTTTAATTTTCTTATATCTTACAAATATTTTAAAACAGTTACATTTGCTGTGTAGCAGGAAAAGACATTTCCGTTTTATGCGATTAACGTCTTCACTGCCCGTTGCTTTACGTGACCCAGCCCTCCAAGCAATGCAGACACAAAGTGACGTCAGCAGGAGGCATAGATCTTCATAAGCTCCGACGACTGCGCGGGCTCTTCTTCTTCTTCTTCAGCGTTCCCGAGTGCGCGGGCTCTTCAAAATCTATGACTATTGTCAGTTGTATCTTGTTCACTTTTTCTCGGAAGTGAAGGGGTTTAATCCGTTCAGCGCCGAGAAAATGTGAACACCAACACTAACTGCAAGAGGTACAGATCCTCATGAGCCCCCGCAGTTGCGGGGGCTCATGAGGATCTAAACCTCTTGCTGACACCACTTTGAATACATGGGACGGCTAGCTTTATGTGTGTGCTGAATTAACAAAGATACAAGAACACAGTCAGGCTCAGCTGGCACTAAACGGGTTAATTTCCATTCCTATGGGGTTCATGAATTATATAGATTTATTGGATTATAATTTCCCTGTTATGGGGTTGATAATTAAGTTAACTTGAATTTGTTGCTGCCCATTTTAGTGTCCACTGTAGGTGTGCAGGGTCTGTCTCCAGCCAGCTCGGAGTTTCTGAGACAGCTGGCTGACAACAGCACTTCGGGTCGCGTCACTGGCGAGGTTGTTGGCCTCATCAGGGTCGGCTGTCTGGTCATACAACTCGCGTCCCAACACCGTGTCGAAGTGTCCCCTGAAGTGCTGCTTGTCATAAGACACCCATTCCGTGTAGCGGTACTGTAGCGGGGGGAAAAAAGCAACCCTATACTATAACAGGCGGTTCACAATGCATTGAAAAATGACATACATGTGTGGAACTGAGACCATAATTATGATTATGAAAGCTGGCACATTCTCAAGGATATCTACTACCATATTTAGGTCGACCAGTATTTCTCAGGAGTAGCGGTCCAGCCGCTCTTTTAGTGCGAACAAACGAGAGAGTTACGCAACAGTCCATTGTCTACACGACTTGCTTACTAAGATGTGTGGTACTAGTCTGCAGATTAGCTGTAGCAATGGCATGTTTTAAGCCGTTTGCATGTCGTTAGCTGTTATAGTCACGATGATTCGACTAAAACAGCTACCGACAAGCAAAGGGTTAAAACTGGATTTGTAACGAAAAGATCAATTGTAAAATAATAGTTATTGTCATTCATTGTCGTTGTCATTTTACGACGGAGCAAATGAGCACAATTTAAAAGAAATACTCCAAACAATATATGGAATTATTGTCCTTAGAGCTGCTCTTACATACTCGTCAGTCTTCTTGGGGAAAAACGGATGGAACGTTTGCCAAAAAAAATGCCTCACACGTTCAACACGTGCTGCATTCATGTAGTAAAACTGTTGCCGCTAGGGTTTCACGTGAAAGAAAAACAGAAGATAGTGGTAGAAAACCCTTTAAAATAGAAACAAATAACGACGTTTCGGATCAAAGATCCTTCCTCAGGTGACATGGAAACAAACGTAGAACAGAAAAGAACACGACAGAAAGAAAAGACGTCATCCTGTATAGAGAGAATTTAGAATGGCGTAAAAAAAAAAAAAATTAAAAACCACCACACACACATAATGACGCAAAAACACATGCACAAAACACGTAGCACAAAACTTACGTCTATATACATACACGTCACTGCATACATTCGCATTCACTCGAGTGCCTGCTGCAGCTCACGCACATGCACACACACACACACACACACACACACACACACACACACACACACACACACACACACACACACTCAAAGGTAGCATCGTGCTGCATTCAGTTCGCGCTGATTTGTGTCGTGTATCCGGATCTGCACGGGACATAGACGACCCCGCCCTCCACGAGTCGCCTGCTGCCTTGCAGGCCTGGCCGCTTGGCTGCGGAAAGGCTAAGGGAGGAAACCCCTGACATCAAAGCCCCCGTGTCTCCGGGGAAGGCTTTTGAGCCAGAGACTAGGACAAGGACAGTCTGATATAAAATCTACGACCCGAGGACCTCGATGCCATCGTCCCAGCTTGCTAGGCCATGGCAGATGAACCAAGGGTTTAAAGGGTGGGGCCAGTACTGCGCACACTGCACTCCACCAAAAAGCTCCACCGCGCAGGCTTTAGGAAACGTCCACGGACCATGACACTGACCATTCCAAGTCCTGTAGCGACGGGCGAGGGGCGAAACGGCAGGTGAAAGATGTCACTGGAAGCCGCAGTCTCAAACCTGCATGCAGGCGGTTCAGGATATTGGTCGCCTGATGTTGACCTGGGGATGACAACATCACTCGGCACACCCTGAACGACCAAGCAGCCTTCTCTAGGGACAGCACTGCTTGCTCCACACGGAGAGGGGCCTAGAAAAGGTGGCCTAACCAAAGCTCGTCCCCTCGCAACCCCAGTTGGCTAGCCGCGGTCAACGGGCATCTTCTCCTGCGGTCAAAAAACAAGAAAGAATAACGGATCCACTCTCATGACGACCACGACCGGACTCAACGTAGCATGCTGGAACGTCCGAACCATGCTCGACAAAGCAGACAGCGGACGCCCTGAACGTCGCTCCGCCCTCATTGCCCATGAATTGCGGAGGTTAAACATCGACATCGCCGCGCTCAGCGAAGTACGCCTTCCGGACGAAGGCAGCCTCCAAGAACTTGGTGCTGGGTACACCCTCTACTGGTCAGGCAGGCCTGCATCAGAAAGACGGCTCTCAGGCGTGGGTTTCATGGTCAAGACATCCATTGCGACTAAGCTGGAAAACCTACCAACGGGCCACTCAGACCGCATCATGTCCATGCGCCTCCCACGGAGACACCAGCAACACGTCACCCTTCTCAGTGTGTACTCCCCAACCCTCCTGGCAGAGCCTGCTGAAAAGGACAAGTTTTACACTGACCTGCGCAGCCTCCTACAGAGTACCCCTGCAGACGACAAAGTCATCATCCTTGGCGACTTCAACGCCAGAGTGGGCCAGGACTCTGAAGCCTGGAAAGGAGTCCTCGGCAAGCATGGCGTGGGGAACTGCAATGACAATGGCCGCCTACTGTTGGAGTTCTGTGCGGAGCAGCAACTGGTCATCACCAACACTACTTTTCAGCAAAAGGACAGTCGAAAGACCACCTGGATGCATCCTCGCTCCAAACACTGGCACCTTATCGACTATGTCCTAGTGCGTCAGAGGGACCGCAGTGACGTCCTCCTCACCAGAGTGATGCCCAGCGCAGAGTGCCACACTGACCACCGCCTTGTCCGCTGCAAACTCAGGCTCCACTTCAAGCCAAAACCCAAGAAATGGGGGCCCCCCAAGAAAAAGCTTGATGTTGCCAGCCTTCAGCGTGACGATGTGAAAGCTGCCTTTCAGACAGATTTACAGCGCAGGCTCAAAGACACAGCGGACCCAGTAGACTCCTCCCCTGAAACACTTTGGGAACAACTGAAAAACTGCTATTGCAAACTCCTCTGCAGAAGTCTTGGGTTTCGCCAGAAAGAAAAACAAAGACTGGTTTGACGAAAACGATGTAGAGATCCAGGAACACCTAGCAAAAAAAAGAGCCGCCCATCAGGCCCACCTAGCCCAGCCTTCCTGCCCTGTGAAGAAGTCTGCCTTCCGCCTCGTCTGCAGCAGTCTCCAGCGCAAGCTCAGAGATCTCCAGAATGAGTGGTGGACCAGACTTGCACAGAGGACCCAGCTTTGCGCTGACAATGGTTACTACAGGGGCTTCTACGAAGCACTGAAAGCAGTGTATGGCCCCAGGCACCTGGTACAAAGTCCTCTGCGAAGCGCGAATGGCCAGGCACTCCTCACAGATAATACCTCCATCTTGAACCGCTGGTCGGAATACTTTCAGAGCCTCTTCAGCGCTGAGCGCACTGTTCAAGAAGCAGTCGTCCTACAAATCCCACACCTCCCAGTAAAGGTTGAATTGGACGAACCGCCCACCGCTGAAGAGACCCTCACAGCCATCCACCAGCTCAAGAGTGGCAAAGCAGCGGGCATTGATGGAATACCGCCAGAGATCTGGAAACATGGAGGCACAGCACTGCACAACAAGCTCCATGACCTCTTTCTCTGCTGCTGGGAGGAAGGAACACTACCAAAAGATCTCCGTGATGCAGTCGTTATCACCCTGTACAAGAACAAAGGCGAGAAGTCTGACTGTTCCAACTATCGGGGAATTACCCTGCTGTCCATTGCTGGGAAAATCCTTCCAAGGCTGCTCCTGAATCGGCTGGTACCTGCCATCGCTGAAGACCAACTCCCAGAGGGCCAGTGTGGCTTCAGAGCAAACAGGAGCACCACCGATATGGTCTTTGTGCTGAGACAGCTACAGGAAAAGTGCCGCGAGCAGAACAAAGGGCTGTACGTAACATTTGTCGACCTTACAAAAGCGTTCGACACTGTGAGCAGGCAAGGCATGTGGCAGATCCTGGAGCGACTTGGCTGTCCCCCAAAGTTCCTCAACATGATTGTCCAGCTACACGAGGACCAGCAAGGCCAGGTCAGACTCAACAATGACCTCTCAGAACCATTCCCTATTCTCAACGGCGTAAAGCAGAGCTGCGTGCTGGCACCGACCCTCTTCACCATTTCTTTTAGCATGATGTTGAAGCAGGCCACAGTGGACCTCGATGATGACGATGCAGTGTACATCAGGTATCGTCTCGATGGCAGCCTGTTCAACCTCAGACGACTGCAGGCCCACACGAAAACCCTAGACCAACTGATTCGTGAGCTGCTTTTGCTGATGACGCTGCGCTGCCCTCGTTGCACACACAGAGAGAGCCTTGCAGCGCATCACGTCTTGCTTTGCAGATGCTGCCCAGCTCTTTGGACTCGAGGTCAGTCTGAAAAAGACAGAGGTCCTCCATCAGCCGGCACCCAAGACAGTGTATCGCCCTCCTCACATCACCATTGGCGAGTCTGAACTAAAGTCAGTGCACCAGTTTACCTACCTTGGCTGCATTATCACGTCGGACGCCAAGCTGGACAAGGAGCTTGACAGCAGGCTGGCAAAAGCGAACAGCGCTTTCGGGCGACTTTTCAAGCGGGTGTGGCACAATCAACAGCTGAAAACAGGCACCAAGATCAGCGTGTACAGAGCTGTGGTCCTCACCACCCTGCTGTATGGTTCCGAGTCCTGGGCCCTCTACCGCAGCCAACTACGACTCCTCGAACGCTTCCACCAGCGCTGCCTGCGTACCATCCTGGGCATTCACTGGAGTGACTATGTCACCAACGTCGAGGTCCTTGAACAGGCTGAAACTGTGAGCATCGAGGCTTTGCTGCTGCGGACACAGCTCCGCTGGGCGGGGCATGTCTCCAGGATGGAGGATCATCGCCTACCAAAGATCACACTGTTCGGAGAGCTTGCTACTGGACACCGTGACAGAGGGGCACCAAAGAAGAGATACAAAGACTGTCTCAAGAAGTCACTTAGTGCCTGCCAAATCGACCACCACCAGTGGTCTTCGCTTGCGGCGGACCGTGACACCTGGCGCTCCACCATTTACAAGGCAGCTGTCTCCTTTGAGGACTCTCACAGAGCTAGCCTTAAGGACAAGCGGCTCAGGAGAAAAAACAGAGATGCCGCAGCTCAGAACCCTGGCCATACCTTCCCCTGCAGCCACTGCGGTCGAACCTGCCTGTCTCGGATTGGCCTCCGCAGCCACGAACAAGCCTGCAGACGTCGTGGTCAACTCCTATAAAATCTTCGTTCGCGAAGTCAAGCCAAGAAGAAGAAGGATCCGGATGTCACACGTTTCGAACATATTTTACCCATTTAACCAGAAGGTCGCATTTCCTAAATTTTTTAGGTATTATCTGACGACTACGCTCCACTGCAGGAGATGGCTTGACCATGATAATTCAAGGGTAGTGCCAGATTAGCTCGGCGCCTCTAGGCGCCGAGCTAATCTGGCACTACCCTTGAATTATCATGGTCAAGCCATCTCCTGCTGTGAGGCGTGGGGGCTAAATGGGTTGCAGGACGGTCCGTCTTTTGACCGAAAGATAACATTATCTCCCCTCAAATGGTCGCGCTTCCCTTTTCCCTGTGCCCGCCTCGCCATCGCATGAAAACAATCATTTAACAAAGAACATAGACTGACAATTAGTGACAAACAGCACACGTACCTGGTCAGTGCGAATGGTGTAGCCCATAACAGGGTGTCCAGTGGTGAGGGCTCGCGGGTACTGACTGTAGGCTGCGTCCTGTACACAATATGACATCAAAAGTGAGTGCCTTTAGAATATGAGATTTCCCCGAACATGGAATCAGGCTAAAGACTGTAGGCTGCTGGGTTTAATATTATGGTATTAACAGAGTCGGCTAGAATGGCATTTCCCCCCGAAGCTGTAAGAACGTGACGGTACAGGCGGTTAAGTAAATACCCTTACAGACGTCTATGCAAAAACCATTCTCCACGCCACAGTGACCCCGGCTCTAAATGGCGCATGAGCCGCATTTTGGCTAATTTTAAGATTCGAGATAATTTGTTACTGCTGTAAAAGAAGGAAATCAAAGTGTCAGCCTCAGTAACAGCACCACCCACGAACTATCACGTGCGATTTTTCTCCTGAATGGTTATAATATCATAGAGTCTCAATTCCTCTAAAGCTGTCCTTTGATGACTACATTAACTCATTCGGCCCGACGGTCGTATTTCCCAAATTGTGGAGGCGTCATCTAATGACTATGCACCAGTTGCAGGAGATGTGGTCACCATGATAATTCAAGCGCAGTGCCAGATTAGCTGGGCGCCGACAGGCGCCCAGCTAATCTGGCACTACGCTTAAATTATCATGATCGAGACCCATCCCCTGCTGTCGTGAGTCGGGGCTAAATGGGTTAAGGTTCATGAGACAGTTCGACCATGATAACGCAAGGGTCCTGACGGAATAGCTTGGCGCCTTGGGAGCCCAGCTATTCCGTCATCTCACAAACCAGATGGGTGACACTAGCGCTGGTTGAACAGTACAGATACCATATTCCGTCATCACCCTTGAACTGTCATGGTCAGCCCACATCTTGCTGTAGAGTCTCAGGGCTGAAAAAGTTATCCAGTCTTCAGATGACAACTCTCAAAATTGTGAAGTTTGACTTTAAAGCTTAAAGGTGAAAGCTGTCACCAATGCAATAAATTTAAGGTTGGCAAACCCGGGTTCCCGAGACAGACAGATGCCTACCTTCCAGGTCACGTTGAAGTCATGGTTTGTAACAGACTTGATCAAGGGCACGAGGCTGGTTCCCTCCGTACACACGCGCACGTGCGAGGAGTCTGCAGGGCACGTGGCGGGCACGGGAAGGCCAGCCAACTCGGTCAAGGTCGCGAACACGTCCACAGCCTCCACCAGCTCGTCTGTGCACAGGGTAAATTTAATTAGGTCCAGGTCGAACAAATGAAAGAATAAAGCATAAATTAACTAACTAGCCCTCTGCCACTGCACAGATAGCTTGTTTCTGATATCTTTTTGTTCACTCAACGACCAAAAGCCACAACCATCCAAGAGACATGGATACAAATTGCTCTCTGCAAGAGGCATAAATCCTAATGAGCACGCTCAGTCGCGGAGGTTCATGAGGATTTATGTCTCTTTCATATGGATCGTATTCAATTTTTCTCCGCAGTAAAAGGGTCAAAATTAGACTGATGGGTCAAGACTAGTGTAGCGTTGTGAGCCTGTGGTGACCAGTCCTCGGGTCCACGACCGTCGTGAGTCCGAAGGCTTTTTGCTACTGAGCAAATGACTTTTGCTAACCCGACTTTTTCTCCGTTTGCGCATGGCAAAGGACAGTGCGAAATCTTCTTTTTCTCTCACCTGTGGATAGCGAAGACCCAATGCCAAGATGACTGGGCGCAGTAGGAGACACAAAAGCATCAATAAACTGAAGATTATGACCTCCGGACGTCACACCCGGCACGTAGAGGATCATGGGAATGCGCACAGCCACCTCGAAGTTAGTGTGCTTGCACCACTCTCCGTTCTCTCCCAGTTGCCAGCCTGCAGTAAATGACGATAGCAGTGAAAATAAAGACCGGGTCCTTGGATTAACGTCGATCTTAGCTGGCCCGAAAACCTTTCATTGCATGCTGGCAGGTCGACTAAAGCAAGATAATACGTTGTACTACGTCCAACATCAGCGGAAACTATCAGCGAAACTTACTGCAGAGACTTACACAGGACGAACCAGCGGTGGCTCGTCCTGTGTAAGTCGCTGCTGTAAGTTTTCGCTGCCCAAAAAGTCAAGGGCGATAGGAGGGAGGGGGAGGGGAGGCCATCCGGGCGCCCGGTCGGGGAATGGGGTGGGGGTGGGGGTCGGTCGGGGGCGTTCCCACCACTGGCTAAAATATAAAATGACGGTAGGGAGAGGGAGAAGCGGTATAGATGGTGTGGAACCGAACATAACAGAATTCAGACCGGAGCAGAGAGGAGCAGAACGGAACGAAACGGAGCAGAACAGAACAGAACAGAACAAGCACGTCAGAAACAATAACCAGGCAGACAGATAATCTAACCCTGTTTCTATAACATTCAACATACCGTGATCGCCCATGAAGACAATGAGTGTGTTCTGGGAGAACCCGTTGTGGTTCAAGGCGTCCAGCACACGGCCAATCTGGGCGTCAGTGTAGCTTACAGCTGCCGAGTAGGCTTGGCGCAGCTCCAGCTGTCAGAAAAGCCGTACACCGAATATAGGATGGAGTGTTCGTATACTATCATTTTCCTTGACAGACCGAGCGGCTGACACTTCTGCAACTGTTTGATTCGTAGTCACCGAGCGCGGAGCGCGCGAGGTGACCATGGATTAAACAATTGCAGAGAAGTGTCAGCCGCGAGGTCTGTCTATAAATGATAGTATACGTGAATACTCCATTTCTATTTATTTTATAAACATTTCACAACCGCAGATTAGCGATGTAGGTCGTAGCCATCTTTTGAACAAAAGCAACGCATTTATTTTCGTAAATAGTACACAATAACTCGAACTCGACAGTTGAACCAACAAATAAAATTCGTAACAAATGTCCATAGTTTTGCACAACAAAAAATAGGATGCAGTTTAACTCGCAACATATGAAACAACAAAGTGTAATACAAAACTATTTCTGAACTCAGTATCTATAAACTGAAATCTACATTATAATGCAAATGTAAAGTTGTTTCCCTTGTTATTAACGTTCTTGCATTCTTGTGGTATATCTCGCATTCATGTGGTATTTCGGCCGGGATGCAGACTTTTTGCATGGCGTGCGACTCGCGATCTTGTTACGATTGTAGTTGTGTTGTTTTGTAAGAGCATGCATGTATTAATCGTAGGAAACGATGCGATATTTATTTGAGCTATCATGGTTACGCATCACGTACCTTTTCAGTAAGATTCGTTATCGATCGCGTAGAGCGGAATTGGCTTTGTTATGATACGCTAAGTTTAGTCCGGAAGCTTCTAGCAAAGTCGCAAGGAGAAGAGCGGTGAGTTTTTGTAATGCGTAGATTCGCGGAGAATAGATTAGAACGTTCGAGTGAAATCGCGCTCTGTCGAGTGACCTTACATGTGACGTCAGAGTGTAGGCAACATTTTGCAACTCAGTATCAAAGCCACTCTAATATTCATGGTCATAGTTGTTTTCTGTACGCGTGAAGTTGGCAGCCAGTCAATTTGTATTTATGACTAAGGTCGTGAACTGTCTACCATACTCTTGTGTGACGTCATTACACACTGGGATTTGGGGCTGAAATTAGCAGTCGAATTTCTGTAGACTATTGTAGTTCATTCTAGAAAGTTCTTTTATTTAATATTTATGAGTTTCGGTTACGTGTTCCGTTCTGATTAGTTGCGTTGTGTGAATTCCTCGGATTATTCTGGAAAGTTGTTGTACTATAAAAGTTTGTGCTGGGAAGCACGTTTGTACATTGTCATGCATTGTCAGTTGTAGGGACACACAGTTTATCGTAGGTACGTGGCCCGTATAGGGTGTATATTGTGAGAGACGCAGCATAACGGTGGTGTACGTTGTATGAGAAACATTGTGTCGCCAGTGTTGACATTTTTGCAGAGGAGACATTGTATCAGTGGTGGTGCATTTGGGAATGCATTGTGTGGAGATCGCATCGCTGAATTAAAATATTGTTGGAACTGTTACTCCAGTGTAGTCTAGACCCTTAAGCCACGTGTGACGGGTTGCAGCTGAATGAAGTTTATTTAAAAGAACCTTACGTGCGTGCGTCTGGTGTGATATCATACTACGACTACGACTCTACCACGTAACAGGTCTAAACGTCTTATTTTGAAATAAATAATATGAAAATGAAAATGAGTATATTTTCGGATTGTGCGTAGTCGTTCTAAGTGTAAGAAATGAGCTTAAGCCATTCAAATGTGAAATATGTGTGTATAAGCGAACAGTCACACACTCTAGCTTGCCAACTGCCTACAGGTTAACCATGATATCCCAGACACCTTAGCGCGGTAAGTGTGGGGATGCCACCTATGTAAAAGTGGTCTTGAAAGGGTTTCCACACTCCTAGTTTTAGGAAATGCTTTCACATCCCCTTGAACGTTTGGCCGTCACTCCTTTGTCTGTTGACGAGGGAGTAACGGCGCTGTTTCAACATAAAGATGCCTTCATAGGGTACAATTCGTATTCTGTCAACCGTTGAGTCGTGAAAACTAATCAAAACACACCAAAATGATTCTCACCAGAACGACACTTATGGAAAAGTGACCTACGGTTGATATGGCGCTAGTGTCATTTTGACGTTTGAAGACCCTAGCTCTTCAGATTTAGAGCATTTCGTATTCCTCTCTCGCCAAAACACCGGATCCATCTGGCTTAGGGGTCACTCTGGCATAATAGACCAGAATGATCCCTACGCTAGATGGACCCGGTGTTGACTTCACTAGCAATAAAAATGATAACCTTTCCCTGCAAGTGGACGCAGATTGTGTTTCTCATATCAAACGTAAAGACAATCCAAGCCGTCAGAGGAACATGGATACAAAGTGGTTTCAGGAAGTTTCTTCACGTGCCCTCTCAACTGCGGTGGTGTTCAGTTTTCTAGGCAGTGAAGGGATTAAGCAAGCAGACGTCAAAATACTCTGGCACTATCCTTGATTGATCAAAGTTGAACAATCTTGTGGTGAATGTATCAATGAAAACCAGTTGACCTGAATGTTGTCAGGGATGTAGAACTCGGGGGCTGTTAGCGGGAGATTGGCAATGTCTTGATACCCACGCAGTTCCCCAAAGCTGGTCCAGGCGTCATCCGGGACATTTGCTGGTTTGTGGCGATGTTGCGCGAGATGGATGTGGGACAGAGGGTACAGGGCTGCACACACACACACACACACACACACACACACACACACACACACACACACACACACATACACACATGCGCGCGCGCGCACACACACACACACACACATGCACACAGATATTGCCACTGACTTGTTTAATAGGACTTATTTCAAGATCTGAATGCGGTCAAAGAAACGAAATGAAATTAAACCTCACTGTCCAAGGATAAAAGATCAGGTGCGGAGACCTGCTATTTTATGATTGTATTGTTCTAAGTATACAGCCATGTTAACCTTGTAAGCCTGAGGCACATGCGTGTGAATGATGCAAGCAAGAGGCATTGATCCCCTTGAGGATCTATGTCTCTTGCATTTGTGTGTAGTTCACTGCGCTCACATAGCCCTGAAGGAGGCATAGATTCTCCGGAGCCCCTCAGGAACCCCTGCAGGTTGTTGTGTAAGCAGATCGCACGCTTTGTCCTTGCATTGATAGTATCATGTTGCCATTGATCGCAAGTATTAGCATTTGTCCTTCAATGCCGGACCAAGTTCAGATCATCTGAAGTTCAGGATTAGCAGCTGTTCAGCCTGAAGCTCACGACTCACAATACAAAGAAAATGATTAACCCCTAGGCTGTCGGTAGTCCCTTTTGTCGAGGTGATT
>BTPG01000005.1:19370968-19373468 GCA_036245525.1 Semisulcospira habei
GATACATTCCCCATCACCCTGAACTACATCTGCTACGATAATAATAAACTGAACCTAACAACATCAACACAGTCATAAATATAAACATCAAACAGACAATGAAAATGGTTTCTTTTTACTTCAATCTCCCCTTCTCCCTACTTTAAAATATGCATAATTTATGAACAAAAATTAATCCATTCAGGCCTGACGCACATCAGCCGGAGATAGGTCGACCATGATAATTCAAGGGTAGTCCCAGATTAGCTTGGCGCCTGTCGGTGCCAAGCTAATCTTTCACTACCCTTGAATTATCATGATCGATCCATCTCCTGCAACAGGTACATAGTCGTTAGATGACGCCTCCAAAATTTGGGAAAATACGTGCGCCGGGCTGAATGAGTTAAAGTGGAAACCTGGCGATGATTGTGGTGATGATGGTGTTGAGGCCTGCCATATTGCACCGCGGAAATCGATAAACTATTTTTATCTTCCACAGATCGAGTGATTCCATTTTTATATATTCCACTGACAGCAGGAACGATGAAAAGGGAAGTTGACTGTTCATTGTTTAACTCATTCAGCCCATAGGCACCATGGCACCACCCTTGAACTATTACGCTCGATCTGTTTCCAGAAGTGTAATACAGTCTTCAGAGGGCAACTTCGAAATTGAGGGATTTCGTTTTACATGAAACAGAAAGCTAGTACACTGAGTTTTCTTTGATTGAACAGGAGAGACAGAAATAGAACAAGGAATACGACAAGCATTCAGCTACCGCCACCACAACAAACAGGTTACAGTACAAAGTAAAAAATAACAGCAACACATGTCCGCCGCCACCACCATCACTACCACAACAACACAACCATCCAAGCTAGCAAGCAAACAAACAAACAAACAACTAAACAACAAAATAATTAACAAAACAAACAAGCAAACAAACAAGCACTAACCTCTTTTGTGGGCGTCAGCCAAAGTCAAAAATGCCAGAATGGCAATAACTGTGCCGGCCAAACACGCCATTTTCACAGACAACCGCGCACGCCCAACACGCAAACAGAAAGTGGAGCGCCCCTTACGTTATCTTAAAACCTCAGTGCTTAAAAATCCTTCCACTGTTTATATAGTATCTATTACGATTAGCAGCAAAGCTAGGGTCTCACCCATTAGATTATTCCATTTAACGTTAGAAGGATCGACGAAATGCCTCAGCACAGGTAGAGGGGGAGGGAAATCAACCCTGATAGCTCAAGGGTAGTGTTTGATTAGCTTGGCGCCACAGGCACCAAGCTAATAAGGCACAACCCTTCAGCTATCACCTCGATCCAACTCCTTCAGTTTGGCAATGGGAGCTAAAGAGTTAACCTTTTGGGTGTGGGTGGCGATTTTGGTCGAGAAGAATCCTGCAGGAATCATCTCGTCCAAGATCGCTATATGTATATATTACAATGATTACGTCGACATGCACTCCTCGCAGTATGTGAACTCGTATCTGCATGCGTAGTCACAATATATTTGAAAAGAGATAGCATTCAAACTACAGCTCATGTTTGTGTGTTTAAAAGGGTTAACATGATAAGAAAAGAGCAATCCGGTTGTATCTGTTTTTATGGTGTTTTTTTTTAGAAGACTCCAAATGCAAAGTTTGGCTGGTTTGGTTGGTTAGCTTTTAACGTGCGAGATACCAGATCTATTTGTGACTGTCAAAAGAGGCAAAAGGACCCTGCCTCTCCTGCCACTGTTTCTCAGAAGAAACTGGACACTCGTCATTTCTGTGTCTTGAAGCCAGGCAACAACTTCGTCTTCATTCTCTGGCTTGCATTCGAACCGAGAGTCTGTCTTAACCCCTTCACTGCCGAAAAAGAGTGAACGCCACCCATGCGCAAGAGACATAGATCCTCATGAGCCCCCGCAGTCGCGGGGGCTCATGAGGATCTATGTCTTTTGCTGAGACCAATTCGCATCGACGTTCTTTGGACGGCTTGTGGCTTATGGTCGATGAAGGAACAATACTTCCATAGCTAAAATATGCGTCCAGTGGCAGTGAGAGGGTTAAACTAGACAATAATACAAAATTATGCAAATACGTTCGTCTTTATTTTTTTCTTTAATAGTATTTTTCAGTAACAAAATCAATTACACCATGCATGGTAACATTCGGCGTTTCATACATACAGAATGCAACAGGCGGTGTAAACGGTGCAGTGTTAATCGCACTAAAAATGAAACAAAAAGTCTTTTACAGACACGGTGATAAAACAAATAGAAAAATCTAAATAGTCACTAGTATGGCACGCTATGATCCCACACGAAACATTTACCTGCAAAATTAAGTTCACCTAAAGTGTAAAATGTTCCTTGTCACGTACTTAACTCATTCAGCCCGACGGCCGCATTTCCCAAATTTTGGACGCGTCATCTAATGTCTATGCACCATTTGCAGGAGATGGATCGACCATGATAATTCAAGGGCAGTGACAGATTAGCTTGGCGCCGACAGACGCCAAGCTAATCTGG
>BTPG01000005.1:19375968-19590936 GCA_036245525.1 Semisulcospira habei
GGAACGCCGCTAGCGCTCATCCGACCCCACCGTTCACAGACAGATCTTCCAAACAACTAGATCAATAGTCTGCAGAATGATCTCCGACTCCAAACGTAAACATCTTCAAAACAAAATCCTGGAATCCACTTCTTCCAAAACCCACTACGCCACCATGAACACACTCCTAGACACTTCTAAAGACTCTCCTCTCCCCAACACACACACAACAAAGAAGAACTCCCGTCCGCTTTTTCCACCTATTTTTCCGACAAAATCCAAACTCTGCGCAACACACTCGACACTCGGCCTTCTCCGCCTTGCCCTCCCGACCCCCCCCCCCCCTTTTCCGGCACCCCCCTCTCGTCCTTCCGCCCCGTCTCTCAGGATGAAGTCCTCAAGACCATAAAGTCCATGCATTTCAAAAACTGCGAACTAGATCCCCTTCCAGCTTCTCTCTACCGGGACGGCCTTCCAAAACTTCTGCCCTTCATTACCGACATCATCAACACATCTCAACACGTCCCCGATATCTTCAAGTCTGCCATCGTCCGTCCTCTCCTCAAAAAACACAACCTCGACCCAAACGAACTCAAAAACTATCGCCCAGTCTCCAATCTCTCTTTCCTTTCCAAGCTTCTTGAGAAGGTTGTTCTCAACCAGCTCAACCTCCACCACACCGACAACAACCTCCTCAGTCCCTTCCAGTCCGCCTATCGCAAACATCACAGCACTGAAACAGCCCTTCTACATATCCTAAACGACCTGCTTCTCTCCACCGACTCGGGCAACATCTCCCTTCTTACGCTAATCGATCTCTCTGCCGCCTTCGACACTGTAGACCACTCTATCCTCCTCCACCGCCTTCACCACTCCTTTGGAATCACTGACTCTGCTCACTCCTGGTTTCTCTCCTACCTCTCCGACAGACAGCAGTCCGTCACCATCGACGGCGTCTCCTCCAACCCAGTCACGCTCTCCTGCGGAGTTCCACAGGGGTCCGTCCTGGGCCCGGTCCTTTTCACGGTCTACACCTCTCCCCTGTCCAACATCATCCAGTCTCACCACATAAACCACCACCTCTACGCTGACGACTCACAACTATTAGACAAAGACAAACTCGACAACACTCAGTCACTACTGACTCGCACGGCTGACTGCTACGAAGACGTGAAAAACTGGATGACAGCAAACAAACTTAAACTGAACGACGACAAAACGGAAGCCATGCTGGTAGGCACTCGCCAAAAACTTTCCCAGCTCCCTTCCTCTCTCCACCTTCAACTAGACAGCACCTCCATCTCCCTCTCGGACTCGGCCAAAAACCTCGGCGTTATCCTCGATTCCTCTCTTTCCATGACCAGCTTTGTCTCTGCCACGGCACAGGCATGCTATTTCCACCTCGGCCGCATCAGTCAGATCAGAAAATACCTCACTACCGAAGCTGCCACCAAACTTGCTGTCTCTCTCATCTTGTCTCGCATCGACTACTGCAACTCTCTCCTTTCCGGCCTCCCTCAATCCACCACTTTCACCCTCCAGCGTGTCCAGAACAATGCTGCCCGCCTCGTCCTCAGAAAGAAAAAATCCGACCACATCACTCCCCTGCTCAAACTCCTTCACTGGCTACCCATCCCCCAACGCATCCAATACAAGATTCTGTCTCTCTGCTACAAATCCCTGAACAACTGCGCTCCTGCCTATCTCTCCAACTTACTTCACCCCTACACTCCTCCCCGCTCCCTCCGCTCCGCCTCCGACCCTCTCCGCCTCCACATCCCCCGCACCAAACTCAGCACTTTCGGCCCCCGCTCCTTCTATGCATACGGTCCATTTGCCTGGAACACTCTCTCTCCGTCAGAAACACTCTCTCCTTCCAGTCCGCCCTCAAAACTCACCTCTTTCAACAGTTCTAGCACTATATCACCACACTCCCCACCCCAAGTCGACTGTCGTAATGTATTTCACTTTGTGGTACGCGAGCCGTTGTGTAAGCGTGCGCATGCGTGCGTGAGTTGTGAGTGCGCGCTTAGAGTTATAATTATTATAAGATAAGCGCATTATAAATACCGTAATTATTTATTATTAAAAAAATTTGTTCTACCTATCGGCAAGGGGGGAGTACTCTCGGGGAGTACACCACAAGTACACCTTGGTACCGGTTTCACTCCACTTTATAAACTTTCAAATACAAGCAATCAAAATGCGAGAGATTTATATTTTTATGATTGACGTGTTTCCTATGGCCTTGCACCAACCCACCCCCCCACACCGCCCCACTGCCCAACCCCCTCCCCCTTTCCCCCTCCCAACGCCGAAACATAGGAAACTAATTCAGACCCTGTTGTCTAATACTTAGGAGCGAATTGCGTTTAAAATGTTATGAATAACTGTCCTCAATATTAACCCCTTTACTGCCATTGGACACAAATAATGTGTGTACAGTCTTTGTTAATTCATCGCCAGCCTTGCAAGGAACAGTGTCACGCAGTGATGACAGCAAGAGGCATAAATTCTCAGGAACCCACGCAACTGTGTGGGGCTCATGAGGATCAATGTCTCTCGCTGTTAACTCATTGTACCCCCAGACACACCACAGCAAGATAAGGATCGACCATGATAGTTCAAGGGTGATGCCAGAATAGCTTGGCGCCTATGGGCGCCAAGCTATTCTGGCATCACCCTTGAACTGTCATGGTCGATCTGTGTCCTGCACTGCAACGCAGTCTTCAGAGAACAACGGCAAAATTTGGGGATTTCGGTGTTGGGGTAGAATGAGTTAAAGCGTGTTCGCTTTTTCTCGGCAGTGAAAGGGTTATAAACCTTTGGATGCCCGCATGTTCGACAAGGGGCAAAAGGGGGGAAGGGGCCTGGGGGGGGGGAGGCTGGGAGGGGGGGGGGACGGACTGGGAGAGGGTTCTTGGGGACCTTTAACCTGAGACAATGTCGCTAAATGGGCAGACATTCCTTCCGATTCAGCTCATAACATTCATTATACGATATGTACTTACGCGACTTTCAGAAGAACAAAAATCCCGCTTTTATATTTTTTTCTTCTTTGGGAAAGGGGTGGGGTGGGGTGGGGGACGTCGCACACCCCCAGCACATCCGTCATAGCGTTAACACTCAACCTTCATAGCTCGGTAAGTAATATTTAGGCTTATTTATGGTTAGTCGGTTATTGTGTGTGTGTGTGTGTGTGTGTGTGTGTGTGTGTGTGTGTGTGTGTGTGTGTGTGTGTGTGTGTGTGTGTGTGTGTGTGTGTGTGTGTGTGTGTGTGTGTGTGTGTGTGTGAATAATTCGAGTCGAATCATTATTTAATGTTATTACACATTGACTTTTAAATAGTCACTGAGTTTTACATTTTAATCAACGACCTTAAGAAGGTTGTTAAAATATGGAGCTGACTCAATATTGGAAACTTTCTCCTACAGGTATATCGTCTATGTGTGCCTTCCGCTTTTTTTCTTTTACTTATAAAGCCTGTTCAGAAGTGGCAATTAATCTAGATTTTAAGAGTAGAAACATAAAACTGTTCCGCAGTAAGTATTTCATCTGTTTTTATTAATGTTTGGTCCTTTTTAGTTCGCCGCCGGTAAAGTTACAGTGCCTGCCCTCCCCCCCCCCTTCTACCCACCCCCCAGCCCCCACCCCTCCATGTAGAAATGTGACCCTTCCCCTAACAGTAGGTAAGCCTACTGACGGTCCATGAATGCCAAATGTGTAGACTTACCGGGTCGGTAGAGTTATCAGGCCGGTAAAATCGCTAACGGGGCCTAAAAATCCTTACCGTGTCGTCATAAATGCACGAGCCTGTAAGATTGGAGCGGTAAACTACCAGCTAGTAAGGCTACCGGCAGTCCATGAATAGCAAGTCTGCCTATGAATTCCGGCCCAGGATGACGGAGATCGTGAAGCCACACGTCCATACCATATCGCCACCGTTCCCAAGGCCTTCCCGGCTCACCAACTCACCCTTTCCCCCTCCTCCGGTAACTCCTGCATCCGCTGTTGCCTTCTTTGCCGCATCCGTAACAAATCTCACTAGCTCACTCATCAATGCCTCTCCTGGTGTTGTCATTTCAGTCAAAAAGCTAACTTTTCTGACGCCCAGTGCATTCGCTGCTGTCGTTGAATTCGCCACAAAACCTCCTCCTCTCATGCCCCGTGAATATATGGTTGTAGTCATATTGCAGTAGACGTCGCTTCTAACAATGTCGATTTACACTTTGTATGCTTGAAATCTCCGTGTACGCCTAGCCATTAGGCGCCTCTTTCAAGTGAAACAAGGTCATCAGTACAACTTGACCTAACAATGTAAAATCTGAGAGAAAAAGAATATTTCATTTTGCACTCGCTATGAACGTAGATTAGTGACATCACAGAAAAGCAAAATACCATTGGCATATTTAGTAGACAACAATGTTACGGTGAGAACATTGTCAGACACATTTTCCGTGACTAAACACATTGCTGAACCGTTCGTGGACTTTTCCGGCACTCCAGCCAACTATATATGTCAATCTTCCCTAAAGAATTACTTTCGCTTGATGGACTGTTCCAGTTGCATTGAAACTTGCTGCTATCGCTTTAATTTAGATGTCTACCAGCTGCCAGTTGACATCGGTGCTACATGACGGGCAGTTACTGTAGAAACTGCATTAGGTTTTGATAACATTTTACCGATTTTTGTGATGAAAGGGACATTACTCCAAAAGTTAAAGCATATATGATAGCGCCTTACCATTCAACATGAAGTTCATGACACGAACAAGGGTTATGACAAAATGGTTTTCATATTTGTTTTCATACGCTATATATCGAATGCTGCAGGTTTGCTATCAGTGTCGGGAAGCCCATTTTGTTGTGTTCTTTGTCCAAGGCTAATATGGCAGACACATGACGTCTACGTTTGCAGCTTGCGTTGTGTACTGAAATATGCAGTCAAATAATACTAATAAAATAATACATAGTTCTTGTATAGCGCTGTTCTCCAGGAAAACACTGGACTCACTGCGCATGCACAACAGCACACCTTCTCTCTCAGACACACTCACTTATGAGGATCTATGTCTTTTGCAGTTCGATCGTGTTCATTTTTTCTCGGTTAACTGGTATGCTCAGTTTGGAATTCTCGTGTTATATACCAATCGTGGACGTTTTGTTTTCATTTCGACAATGAGAGCTGAAGAGTGGTATCTGAAAAAAAATATCATTGGCGCATCCAGGCACCACTCGTCTGTCCATTATTACGCGCTCTGTGTATACGCGGATATAACGCGCACATGTCTCTATTTCAGTGGCTCATACGGGGATGCCCGGTGAGCATAAGGTCCCCGGGCCAACGTCAGCCCTAGCCGGCACGCCCATGCCTGTGCTCGGGCCAGCTAAGTCTGACGAGCTAATGTTGAGGTCAGCCCGAAGACATTTTGCTTACCAAATGATTCTTCTTCACAAGTCTAAGTGCATCCAGCACTACAAGCAACGCGATCACCAATAGCGCGGTCTCAGTGTACAGCTCATTGTGCTAATTTAGCATGCCCTAAACAATAGGTAACTATTAACCCTTTGAATGTCGGTAGCGCTTCCCGTCGAGGTAATTCCAATATGAATCACATCGACAAAAACACTACCGACAGGCAAAGGATTAAGCCTCTTTAGATTGCTACAGGACTGAGTGTCATGTTTGAAGTTTCAGTGCTAGAATGTTTTCCAGCGTGATGTTTGTAGCTACGGGTCTGCAGTAGAGGTTTTATACAGGGTAACATATCTGCTAGCGTCGCCTGAAACTTGGAACTCAGCAATAAATAGGCGAAGAAATTCACTGAAGATTTCAGGGCAATGGTCGCTTGATTCACGACGTAAAGAAGACTAAATGTGTTGCCATACTTCCCGTACACAAAGAACTCTGGAACAAGCTCGTTCGTAACAACAACTGCAATATCCGGCAATACCACCACCAAATAAATGGCAGAGAGGAAAATTAGCATTTTTGTGATCCTGGTTTCCGATTGGCTGAGCTGCGATCGATCATCACCCGTCATCTGATACCGTCTTTTCATCGCTTGTTTCAGCTTCACGACAGTGACGGTGGTGCAGATAACGAGGAGGCCGACTGATGCGGGTTTGATGATTAAATTGGAGCTCCAAAAGATATGAAATGGTAATTTCTTGTCGATGGCGAAATGGTCAACGATACTGATGACAGACATGGATCGGTTTGTCGTGGGGTCCAACGTCCATTTCACAGTGAAGAGAAACATCATAGGGGCGTAGCTCGCGAAGACAACTAAGTACACCGTCACTATGGCTGCCAGCATTCGTCTGAAAACAAAATTTGGGATACAAAACAAGATGTCTGTGTTTCTATATTTGACGTGGTCTGTGACTTTGGAACACACGGGTTGAAGCCTGTAGGTAAACAAGATGGGATGAACCATAACCCACAAAGTCTCTCCTATATATAAAGGCTGTCCTCGCTGTCAAGGGTCTCTACCTTTTGTCTTTGACCTGATGCTGATGTTGAAATATCTCTTGAAAAAGCCTAGCCTACGCGTTATTGATTTGTCAAACGTCATCTGTCATGACATTTTTTTTTTACGTAATTTTGCATTTAACGTTATGTGAGTTTTCACTTTTGCTTCAAGACTTGAGAAAATGGTGACAGAACTAGAATTTTACGGTAACATAACAGGCGGGCGGGGCTCATGGTCTGGCAAAGAAGTAACAACATATAAATGACGTCACGTCTAGCCACTCTAACCTTAATTGCTGTTGAACGTCGTTTTGGCGCGAAGCGCCGTATGTGCGTATGTATGTATGTATGTGTGTGCGTATGTATGTAAACACGATAATCTCCGATATTACTGTACGCACAAACTTGAAACTTGGCAAAATACTTTATTCAGACAGCCTCCGAGCATATTGTAATTGGATGTCTCATTGAAGACATAAAAGACAGTTTACAGAAAGTCGGTTGAACCAGATTAGAGTCCGCAATTTTGATTATATGCACTTGAAATTTTTGATATGGCTAGTTTTTAGAAAGGCATTGGATGAGTTCGTTAGCCAGCTTTGTACCTCTTCAGCATTTTTGAAAATAAAAGTTAAATGCGGAAGAAATGTCAGAAGTAAGACTCCTTGATTTCATCAGAAGAATCAGACGGTGACGTAAAAGCACCAAACGCGTCAGTGTTGTATACAATGTTCCTAATTGACGCAAATCACCAGCACGTCAGTGTTTTACATGTGTATGCGCTGTCGCGATGTTCTCCTTCGTTTATTTTTGTATGATATTTGCGAACGTATTGTGGAAAAGGTGGAAGATGCATGCAAGTTCATACAGAAGAGGCGTTGTGGGCGTGGGCCATTCCACCTTATTCTTCAAACTGGTACGTATAACCGGTAAGAAGCGCCGTGTGTCTGCCGTCTGTGTTTGTGTGTGCCATTCTGCCGTTTGTGTTTGTGTGTGCCATTGCCGTGCGGATCAGGCGGGGGTGGGGGTGGGGGGGGGGGGTGGGAGAGAGAGAGAGAGAGAGAGAGAGAGAGAGAGTAAAGGGAGATACTGAATGAGTTCGTAATCCAGTGTTGTACTTCATCAACTTTCTCAATAATAATTAATTCATTTTTGCAAGTTTTGGAGCCACTATTTACTCCCATCAAACAGTCAGCCCTGGAAGAGGCTGTGTGGAACAGAACAAAACAGTCAGCTCTGGAAGAGTGACGTGATGAATGGATGAGTGACGTGAAACATCAAATTCGTCACAGTGTACACGGCGTCGTAAGACCAGTGATGCCATGACGTCACGTTTATAGTGACCGTCGTTTGCTGCTCGTGCTATTCTTCTTCAGTCTTCAGAATTCCTGCCGCAACTCCAGACCACAGAACGTACTAATGGCGGGAAGCGCTGTGTGTCCGTCTTTATTTGTGTGCGCTGGCGTGTGTGTTGATCAGAGGATGGCTTAGAGAGGAGGGAAATGAAATCAGAAGGATAAGCTTTAAAATATGAACAACTCTGAATGTTCCTAAAAGGAACGCACGTGAGCTCCAAACAATACGGTAGACTTTGGGCTGAAATCCCCTTCTTGTTTTTTACTGTTTTAATTTTTTTCCGAAAATAATTAATTTTTACTGAAGAAGCTGAAAGGGTACAAAGCTGGCTAACGAACTCATCCAATGTCTTTCTCCAAACTAGCTATATCCAACATTTTATGTAAATATGACAAATATTACGGATTCTAATCTGGGTCAACCGACTTTCTATAAGCGGTCTTTTGAGTCTTAACTGAGACGTCCAGTTACAACATGTAAGACATACAATATATAAGATAAGATAGTTTATTGCCATAAATTATTTTTTCCATGTAAAAAACAATAAAAACATTGGAATTTGTCTTGATGTCAGTTACTAAGACTAAAATAATACACACACACGCACACACACACACGCGCGCGCACGCACACACACACACACACACACACACACACACACACACACACACACACACACACAGAGTAAACTCTAAAATATGATTTTCATGCTAAATACTAAGCAAATACTGGTATTAAACACGGCGAACGGCACACCTCACTGATTCAGTTATAAGCTGACTGTACACATTCAGACAAGTTCTCACTCGCCGCTCGCGCTCTCTCCAATCAGTCCGGATGATCAGAGAGAGAGCGAACAGCCAGAGGGGAAAAAATGTTGCGGGATCTGCTGGTCCTGGTACTGATGGACCTGTACCTACGCCCTGATGGTAAAAGTTTGGAAAAGCTCATTGCCAGGATGGGTGGGATCACTGGAGATAAGACTTGCTCTACGTAAGAGACGCTGCTTGTACAGTGAGTCCAGGCTAGGAAGATCTCTGCCTATGATTTTTGCAGCGGTCTTGACCACCCTGCTCAGTATGAGTTTCTCTTTGGCCGTACCATACAAAGCAGTCTTAACTGCTTTTTGCACTGCATACCTGGCTTGTTTGTACCTTTCTCTGGCATTGTCTTTGTACGCGTCATGTTTTTCCTGGAGTTTGTGTTTAATGTCTGCTGTAAACCATGGCTTGTCATTAGGAAAACTCTTGCAGAATACAGAGGCTCTCATAGAAGGTAATGTAGTCAGTGACAGTCTCTGTGTACTCGTGAATGTCTGATGTTACCTCCTTAAACACATCCCAGTCAGTACACTCTAGACAGCCACGGAGTGTTACAGCTGCTTCAGGTGACCACTGTAAGACGTACAACTACAATATGTTCGGATGCTCTCTTGGCCTCCCCTTGTGTTACGTGGTAGTCGTTGTCGTTGTATGATGCAATCATACCAGACACACTAACGTAGGGTTCTTATAAAGAAACCTCAATCAGTTGCAACTCGCCACACGTGGTACAAGGTTGTAGACCACACTGGAGTAACAGTTCCAATAGAACTTTATTCTCGCGATGCACTATCAGCATAATGCATACAAAAATGCATGCACACTTTGATACACTGTCTCATACAATGCATCCACAATTTTGATGCACTGCGTCTCCCATACAATGCAAGCACATATTTCCCTCTTTTATATTCTTACTGATTTCCATAACAATCCCGCATATTACACAACTCAACCAATCAGAAAAGAAAACGTAACCAAAACTCATTAATATTCATTAAAAAGAACACTCTAGATCTATCTACAATCTTCCACTAACATCTAAGTGCATTCCGAAAATGTTGCGAAATGTAGCCAACATGTGTACTGTAAAACCTTGACGTCATATTTGATGTCACTAGAATAATTGCGCTCCTTCCAGAACGGGTTAATCTAGGTCGGACTTTAGCAACAATGTAGCGAAATGTACAACATTCTAGCTACACAACAAAAGTCGATCGCAACTCGCCATGCAAAAGAAAACGATTCACACTAAAAATGGTACATGATTCTTATCCAAAATAACTCAACTGAACATCGGATCTTTCCTATAATTAACACACACATACCCTAGAACGAATAATAGAACCACAAACGTAAGACCTTGACTAAAGTATTGCGCCAAGTTTCAAGCTTGTGCATACAGAAATATCAAAGATTCTCTTGTTTACATACATACGCACGCACACACACACACACACACACACACACACACACACACACACACATACATACATACGCATATACGGCGCTTCACGCCAAATGTACGTTCAGCAGCGAGGTTAGCGTAACTAGACATGACGTAATTTTTATCTTGTTACTTCTGTTGTCAGAGGTTTAGGAATGACCGCCTTTGACGTCATGGACATGCTATTAAATTCGCCCCAACGCGACCCATTCTAAAAAGTCCCTTCTATAAAAAAAAAGGGACTTAAAAGTCACAGACCGGCACGCACATAAAGGTATACAAGATGGGATGAACCATAACCCACAAAGTCCTTTCTATATGAGAGCCGTCCTCGCTGTCAAGTGTCTATACTTTTTGTCTTTGGCCTGATTCTGATGTTGAAATATCTCCTTTTGAAAAAGCCTAGCAGATCTGTCAATGTGTCACAGTGAATTCAAAAAGGGGCGCAGTGCAACGCGTCATTGGTTTGTCAAACGTCACTTGTCATGACGCATTTTTTGCTTTTAGATAATTTGTATTTAACGTGATATGAGTTTCACTTTCGCTTCACGACTTGAGAAAATGGTGACAAAACTAAAATTTCACGGTACAATTTCGGTTTTTCTATAATTTGCGTGAAATCTGGTTGACTTTACCTAGCTACATGATATATAAAGTACACCTGAATGCTCTTCTGGAAACGCATCGACGTGTGCGTGCGTGTGCGTGCGTGTGTGCGCGTGCCCTCCAAATATGTCCAAGAGTCATAGGCATGAGGATCTATGCCTCTTGGAGATGCGCGCATATTTGCGTGTGAGAGAGAAAGAGAGAGCGAGAGACAGTGAATTACGTCCTATTTAGAGTATTGCGTCAATGTCAGCGTGGTGACGGAGTTGCTTCTTTTACGTCACCGCCACTGTCTGACTTTCTCCAGATGTCAGGGTTTTTTACTGTTTTAATTTTTTCCCCGAAAAGAATCCATTTTTACTCAAGAAGTTGAAAGGGCACAAAGCTGGCTAACGAACTCATCCAATGTCTTTCTGTAAACTAACATTTTAAGTAAATACAACAAACATTTCGGACACTAATCTTGGTCAACAGACTTTCTGTAAACGGTCTTTTGTGTGTTCAATGAGACGGAGGCTTTCTTAGCCACCCCTAGAATAAAGTAATGCACCAAGTTTCAAGCTTGTGCGTACAGAAATATTGGAGATTCTCTTGTTTACATAACTACGCACACACACAGACATACATAATTATGCATATACGGCGCTTCATGCCAAATGTACGTTCAGCAGCGAGGTTAGCGTAACTAGACATGACGTAATTTTTATCTTGTTACTTCAGTTGTCAGAGGTCTAGGACTGCCCGCCTTCGACATCATGGACATGCTATTAAATTCGCCCCACCGCGACCCATCCTAAAAAAGTCTTCTATAAATAGAAGGGACTTTACAATGGAGTATAGCTGTACTTTAGTTGTGTGGACTGGTCATATATCCTTGAGCCCCAGTGCCGGCGTCGGAAAGTTGATTTAGAACGACGTTCAGAGTGTTAATAAAAACTAAATACATGAAATAACAACTCTGATGTTGACTTTAATGATGTTTTTAAACGCACCTGTGGGTTAATATCCTGCTTGCCTTTAGCGGGAACACGACCGACATGCACCGGTCCACAGCTATAATGACCATGAGAAAGCCGGCCACAAAGATGGCCCACTGGTTTAGGAAGGCAACTTGCGGCGAGGCGATTACAGCCCAGTTGGCGGCGTCGATCGGGTCGAAGAGCTTTATGAAACACGTGCTTTTCACGATCAGAAGCGTGGTGATGTTGATCAAGTTGGCCACGTCAAGGGAGAAGAGCAGAATGTTCACACGGTCACCAAGACCCTGCTGTAAAAGTATAGACAGATTATCAGTTCTATCTCCTCAATACAAGAGCAGTGTCAACAACACTCAAACACAAGAAACATAGATCCACGTGTATGTGGGGACATATTTGGGTGCTTATGAGGATCTACGCCTTTTGCTGGCCTCACTCATATTGATATGCCTCAGACAAATAGGCCTAAGCCCTTCACTGCCGAGAAAAATGTAATACCACCAACTGCAAGAGCCCGCAGGTGCTTCGGCTCGTGAGATCTATGCCTCTTGAAGAAAAAATGTGTATCTATGTTCGTTTGACGTCTAAAAATCTGACGTTAAGGTGATATTATTATGATTTAAAATTCATGAAAAGGCTTTAGGAATGACTTCCTTAAGTTCCCTAGGCTCCCCGCCCTTCGCTAAACACAATGCCCAGCCCGCCCAAGCTCTCCTAACATTCGTTATTACAGGTTAAAGAACGTAAGTAGAGACTCGTATTTTTGTGTTTTGGCAAAATAGTCTCTCTTATCTGCGTCCTTAAAACCAAGTGCGTGTTTGAAGGGTTACAAAGGGATTTGGAAAGGCCAGCCATTTCTGCACCGAACACTCTGAGACTGCCCTGCGCTCGTGGGTTTTGATTATACACCGTCACACAAAATGTAGCCTCATGTCAAAACATATGTACTTCAAAATGTAGTAAAACTGTTGCCGCTAGGGTTTCACGTGAAAGAAAAACAGAAGATAGTGGTAGAAAACCCTTTAAAATAGAAACAAATAACGACGTTTCGGATCAAAGATCCTTCCTCAGGTGACATGGAAACAAACGTAGAACAGAAAAGAACACGACAGAAAGAAAAGACGTCATCCTGTATAGAGAGAATTTAGAATGACGTAAAAAAAAAAAACCACACACATAATGACGCAAATACACATGCACAAAACACGTACCACAAAACTTACGTCTATATACATACACGTCACTGCATACATTCGCATTCACTCGTGCCTGCTGCAGCTCACGCACATGCACACACACACACACACACACCACACACACACACACACACACACACACACACACACACACACACACTCAAAGGTAGCATCCAGTATCAAAGGTGAGGTCAAGTCTGGCACCAACTACCCATCAGGCCGAGCATACCCCTAGGGGCGAATGTTCAAGCCGCGCGGATGGTAAGTGCCAAGCCTGTCCGCGAAAAAGGATTCTGTCATTTTGCGGCGGATGAAGTGGGATGTATTTTGCCAAAGAATGCGTATGCTGAAATGTGTGAGGCTATGAGGAGGTTGGTTGAAATGACGTCCAACCTGGTTGTTGTATCCGAGGCGGATCGAACGAACATGCTCCTCGCAGCGTTCAGGGAGTGTACGGTATGTCTCCCCCACATACAACATCTTTGGGCAGTGAGAACATGAGATGACATAGACAATATCCGATGACTGGCATGTGAATGATCGGTGGACATGAAAAGATGACAGGGGTCCGGTGATGACGGGGGATGTGTTGATGTACGGACATGCTTTGCAGTGTGGTTGCTGACAAGGGTGTGTGCCAGGTGGTAAGGTGTTAGATGCGCGAAGTGATCATCTTGTTCACAGTTCACACACCCTTTTTAAAAACAGGCTAGCGAGGTTGCGGATATTACATGGTCGGCAAGCATATTCCAGATATGTGTCCCTGAGAAGGATAAACTGGTTTTATATAGATCAATCCATGCTTAGAATTCACACAGGGTTTTTGTATGGTACGATCTTGTCAGCGATTTGTCTTGTGACAAATAGCCCGTGTATGCTCGAGGGTACGTGCAATCGTGATGAAAACGATCTGCACGGAGTTTTGGGCCGCAGCTTTAGATTACTCACTACGGGCTATTCTGTCAGTGAGGACGGGCGTATGCTGAATATGCTGGCCGTATTCCAAGACTCTGAGAGCTAGATTTCAGGTATGTTTTATATGTATTATCGACAGCTATTGAATTAAAGTTAGTATGCGTTAGTAAGATTTAGTTCGGTTGTGTAGCGTTGATTTGGGTTCAGTTAAGTCGGTTTGGAATTTGTTGAGATAACTGGTGATTTTCCTATGTAGTTATTTACCGAGATGGATAACTAAGGGATGTGAGGTGTGTATGCCTAAGTCGTTTATGAAGGATGTACGTGGTTGTGTTAGGTATAATCTTTTCCAATGTACGAATCCGTGTATGGCGCGTGCGTCATGTTATAGTCTGTTTCAATGTAGAGACTGAGTTATGGTGTGTTGTGAATTTAGTCTGCTTTATGAAGCACGAGTGTGTGAATGAATGTGTAGATTTATTTGTATCAGCCAGGTTACGTAATGTACCTCAAATCATCCAGTGTGTATGTGTTTAGCAAGTGTTATGATATTGACTGTATTGTACAGAGTTCTTGTGTGGAGCAGCGCGACGTAACGCCGAGACGTCAGTCAACGGAGGCTGCCGCCAGAGGGACCTATCGTGAGGTCATTTCACCACTCGAGGAGTGAGCGACCGGTGCTTAGACACCCGGGTCATCCGAGACTGCACTACGAGAACGAGTCAGGAGGACGTCCACGGTACGAGAAACGGGGGACTACTCAGAAGCGTGCGACGCGAGGAACTACACGCCTAGACGTGGAAGGACAGAACGTTACAGAACGATAACACCAGTGAAACAGGTTGGATTGTGAGGACAATTACCTAGCCTGGCTTTTACGTTGTGTATGTGTATGCGGTGTTGATGTGCTTGTAGTGAGAAGTGTATGTTGTAAAGAATCGTTTGAGTTTACGTTATTTGTTGTGTTACGAGTAAAAGGGCATAGAAGAAAGAGAAATAGTGTTCGAGTTGTACCGTATGAAAGCGCCCGTCTGAGTCAGTGGCGGTGCATGCGTCTGTTGTGCTGTGAGTCTGTACGTGCGACTGGGGAGAGTCTGCGTGCGTTACAATCGTGAAGGGAAAATCTGTCCCTTGTCCTTGGCAAAAGACAACACTTTGTTTGGAGTATAACAATGGCATCATGACCTGTCCAGTCTTTGAGTACCGCTGCAGATTTTGAGTGTTTCTGTACCCATACTCTGAGGTAAATGTAATACTGACTTGCTTCCTATCCTCTCAAATATATTCATTTCAGGTTTTCTCTTTCTATCAGCAACATTTCAAAGAAACGGAGAAATCAAAGAGGTGGCTTTCATTTGTTTCAGTGAGCTTATCTGGCTGAAAGTTAGAACTTTATGGTTATGGCTGATAGACAACAGCAATCTAGTGTATGTTTTCGCTAACGGATAACAGATGGGATTCTGACGGTTTCCATTCAATAGCATGCATGCCCAGTCAAATAGTTCCCACTGTTTTGACACAGTGTAACACGGTCCAAGAGCAGCAAACGTCCCATTTTTTAACATCAAAGGTGATAGAAAACATGCAAGGGGCGACTGCGGAAGTGACGTTATTGGAGGTGCTAGAGAGTCTTCCACAATTCGGATACCTTAAAGTTACGATTTCAAAAGCACAATCTGCGTCCACTGGCAGCGAAGGAGTTACGCGGGAGTGAATCTTCGTTCGTTCCAGAAACATATTTCCATCCTGTTAAAATCACGCCGTATAAATGCGAAAGTGAATGTACGGCTATGAAACAGATCTACCAAAGCAGAACATATAACAACGGACATCTATTATACATGTAAAACTTGCTAAATGACATATCAAATTTCCATTTACGCTAAACTTTGGGTATAACAAAGGGGACTCACATTTTCTTGTTCTTATACCTGAAGTTTGTTATAAGCAAAGTAATTTACATAGGAAAATACGCAGTCAGGACCTCTTAAGGTTCCATTGAGTCATCCTACGTACTAACCACATAAGAGACAATGGGACAGAGTGATTAACCCTTTGGCTGTAGGTAACGATTTATTTAGGAATCACCTCGACAAAAAACCGCTATCGACATACACAGGTTTGTAACAGACACACAATACGCACTGACCTTGCCAAAGACGAGAAGACTGAGGACGTTGCCCGGGATGCCGACCAGGATGACGGGGATCGTGAAGCCACACCCCAACACCGTTTCCACCGTTGCCAACGCCTCCCGGGTCACCAAGTCACCCCCTCCCCCTCCTCCGGTAACTCCTGAATCCCCTGCGGCTGCCGTTCGTGTATCACTAACAAATCCCACCAGTCCAGTGCTAAATGCCTTATCTGATGATGTCATTTCAGTCACAAAGCCCGCTAGTGGAATATCAAATGCACGATGATCCGCTGCTGTTAAAAAGCTATTCAGGCCGGTGTCCAATACATCCGCTACTGCTGGTGGATTGGCAACAAAACTTCTTGTTGTCATGCCCCGTGAATTCATGATAGTAGACATATTGCAGTGGACTTCACTTAAAACAAGGTGGGAAGTTACACATGTCAGAAAAGAAGAAATAACACTTTTGTTACTGGTCTCGAAGACTGAAGACTTCACTGGCGGTTCATAGCGATCACCACCCAACTGCAAAAAAGGCATAGTTCCCGCAGGCATACGCAGGCCCACAACGTCCACTGTATTCGATGCTGTCACAATTACTCAGTTTAGTTTGACAAATCACTGAAGAACACAACACGCTACAAGACAAACAAGATGGGATGAACCATAACCCACAAAGTCCCTTCTGTAAGAGCTATCTTCGCTGTCAAGGGTCTCAATCTTTTGTCTTTGACTTGATTCTGATGTTGAAATATCTCCGTTTGAAAAAGCTTCGCAGATGTGCCAATGCGCCATTTTGAACTATATAAGGGGCGCGCCCAGTGCATACGGGTCATTGGTTTGTCAAACGTCATTTGTCAAGACGTAATTTTTTGTTGTTACTTTATATTTAACGCGATATGCGCTTCGCTTTCGCTTCAAGACTTGGAAAATGGTGATAAAACTAGAATTTCACGGTACAACATCAGTCTTGCTATAATTTGTGTGAAAGCAGGTTGACTTTACCTAGCTACATGATATACTAAGTACACCTGCATGCTCTTCTGAAAGCGCGTCGATGTGTGTGTATGTGTGTGCGTGCGCTTGCGCTTGCATGCATGCGCGCGCTCCAAACATCCTCAAGAGGCATAGATGTTCATGCGCCTCCGGGCACATGAGGATCAATGCCTTTTGGAGATGCAAGCATAATTATGTAAGAGAGAGAGAGCAAGCGAGAGAGAGAGAATTACGTCATATTTAGAGTATGTCTGCGTGGTGACAGAGTTGCTTCTTTTACGTCACCGCCACTGTCTGACTTTCTCTAGAAGTCAAGGTTTTTTACTGTTTCAATTCTCTGAATTTTTTTTTTTTTTTTTTTTTTACTGAAGAAGTTGAAAGGGTACAAAGCTGGCTAACGAACTCATCCAACGTCTTTCTCCAAACTAGCTATATCGGGTCACCTGAATGCTCTTCTGAAAGCGCGACGATGTTTGTGTGTGTGTGTGTGTGTGTGTGTGTGTGTGTGTGTGTGTGTGTGTGTGTGTGTGTGTGTGTGTGTGTGTGTGTGTGTGTGTGTGTGTGTGCGTGTTAGTGCGTGCATGCGCGCGCGCTCCAAACATCTCCAAGAGACATAGATCCTCATGCGCTCTCCGGGCGCATGAGGACCTATGCCTCTTGGAGATGCGCGCATGTCTGTGAGAGAGAGAGAGAGAGAGAGAGAGAGAGAGAGAGAGAGAGAGAGAGAGAGAGAGAGAGAGAGAGAGAGAGAGAGCGAGAAAGCGGCGCGCGCTAGAGAAAATAACGTCATATTTAGAAATTAGAGTATGTCAATGTCTGCGTGGTGACGGAGTTGCCTCTTTTACGTCACCGCCTCTGTCTGACTTTCTCTAAAAGTCAAGGTTTGTTACTGTTTTAATTCTTTTCTGGAAAGAATTCATTTTTACCAAAAAAGTTGAAATGATACAAGCTGGCTAACGAACTTTTCCAATGTCTTTATCCAAACTAGCTATTTCCAAAATTTCAAGTAAATATGACACAAATTACGAACTCTAATCTGGGTCAACCGACTTCCTATAAACGGTTGTTTATGTCTTAAATGAGACATTCAATTACAATATGATCGGAGGCTCTCTTAGCCACCCCCTTTAAGAAAGTATTTCGCCATGTCAGTTCAAGCTTGTGTGTACAGAAATTTCGGAGATTCTCTTGTTTACATACATACGCACACACATACGCGCATACGGCGCTTCGCGCCAAATGTACGTTCAGCAGCGAGGATAGCCTAACTAGACATGACGTAATTTTTATCTTGTTACTTCAATTGTGAGAGGTTTAGGCCTGCGCGCCTCTGACATCATGGACAAGCTATTAAATTCGCCCCACCGCGACCCGTCCTAAAAAGTCCCATCTATAAATAGAAGGGACTTAAAAACGTTCCTGACAAGTGTTCCCTTCTCTGCCATAGGACGTACATGTTGTTTCTGAAATCTGCGTTTACTAAACGACCGAAAGCCGCAACGTGTCCAAAAAGCACAGACACGAAGAAGTTTCAGCAAGAGGCATAGATTGAGGATCTATGTCTCTTGCAGTTAGATCACGTGCGCCTTTTCTCGGCAGTGAAGGGGTAAAACCCATGGATAGCCTTTGATAACAGAAACGCAACGAGCACTGGTTTAAGTACCAATCACATAATTATTTAACCCTTTGTTGTCGGTAGCGCTTTTTGTCTCGATCATTCTTGTAGCGTTACCGAGAGCCAAAGGGTTAATTCTTCAAATGGACACGAGGACTTGACAAATGAATTCTTTCGAAATTCATCACACCTAACATACCGAGAGAAAGAAATTTCCTTCGACATAATGATGAATTTGGCGTCTTTTGTCTGGAGTGATTGCCCTTTGCCAACCATTTGACATCTTTTGCAAGTCTCTCAGACCAAGCTCTCTTTTACACTTCTATTATACTTGAAATTTTCGTGTACGCCTAGCCGAGAAGTGTCTCTTTCAAGTCAAACCAATTTGACCTAGCATTGAAAATTCGGGACTTAAAGAATATGACATTTTGGGCTCAATGTGAACGGAATTACTGACATCACAAATTTAGTAGTGTACAACTCTCAGCCACAGTTGTCCTGATATGGTGCCGATAACCGGCAGATCTGACTATGAGATACGAATCAAAATGTCCGAGGCGTCGCTTCGGGTAGAGTAATCATATCTGCCTGTTATCGGCACTACATGATATCAAACAATATTTCGCTCAATCAATATCTGTACCCAAACTAAAACAAAACTGTACCCCCAGTCCTTCATTTTGCGGCTGATTGCGGTTTTCCGACAAAACTTACTGGCAGTCGACTGTGTCTCGGACTGTCGACTGGGTGCGGCGAGTTCGTCAAATTATGTAGACGTCAGCGCTTTCTATACTGACGAGCAAAAGAAATGCGATATTTTTGTAATCATCGGAAACACTGAAGTGTTCCGATGATTCCAAAAATGTCGCATTTCTTTCGTTAGTCACTATATAACCGTACATGTTATTGAGTAAATTCTGCTTGTAATTATATCAGGAACAATGACAGTAAATTGTTACACTACGTATGACACCCCCATGTATTAGTATATAATTATTATTCAGGACTATTATTAATGAGGGCTTAGTATCATATACCTAAGTTGTAAGGCCAAGATCGAACACTGACGCAAGCTTCCATGTGTTGAATTTGCGAGCAAGCGTTATTGAATATGGGCCACACTCCCTGGGGGCTTAGAGTACTCAATATGTAAGGCCAAGATCAAGGGATGTGGTACTGAATATGTAAGGCCAAGATCAAGAAATATAGGTATAGTGTATACGGCCTGGGGGTAGACCCATTGTAGTAGAAATTAATGGTTGACAGAAAGACGCTCTTTTGACAAATTGGGAGCCAAGAGGGACGTTCCCAATAATAGGGCACTGTCCCCCGAATGTGTATATATTGTGGAGAGCTCAGAACGGAAAGGGAAGGGTAGGAACAGGAGCTCAAGAGAGGAACAAGAGCTCAGGAGAAGAAGAGCCCAGAACAAGAGCTCAGACAGAATGCTCTGATCACGATTTTGCTAGTAGGTTGGTCCTGCCCAACTTATTGGAAGAATGTTGTACCCGAAATAAAAGACGATTCTGCAACACGAATGTCTGGTGGTGTCTTTGTTCACACAACTCTTGAGTACGGCCGGTGTGTAACAAAGACCACCCTTTTTGGTGCCGTGACCAGGATTCTCTGAACGGGTATAGCAGAACTATCGCAGGATGTCAAAACGGGTATAGCAGAACTATCGCAGGATGACAGAAACAAGAAGAGAAGACGAGAGTTCGAGCCCACTACTAGAAAGCAGAGTTCGAGCCCACAACTTGAAACGAGACTGAGAAGGCGCCAACAGACGAAAAACGACCTCTGGCCACAACCACCGTCACCAATGCTGGACAAACAGGTGAGTGACCTTTTTGTGTCATCGCCGTGGTTTTGATTAAGGGCCAGACCTATTAGCTAGGTTGTAAATTTGTTATATTTAGAAAGAAAAAAAAAAAAATGGCAGAAGAACACTTAGGCATGTTACACCCACTGAACCCAATATTGGCCGCACTAGGTAGCCAGATAGAGGGGATGTCGTCCTCCGTTAACGCACAGTCTATCTCCCAACTGATCCCCACCTTCAATGGAGATCAAAAGAAGTTTGCGGAGTGGATGAAGAAAATAGAGAAATACGCCGCACTAGTAAACATAGTAGGGAGGAAGGCCTTCATTGCATATCAAGCGAGTAGTGGGGCAGTAAGCGACTTCATCGGTCGTTTTATTCAAAGCAACGGAAATAACAGTTGGGAGGAATTGAAGGAACAACTAACGGTCAGATTTGGAGAGTTCAGGGATGAACAGCACGCCCTGACCCTCCTACAGAGAGCTAAACAGGGGAAAGATGAAAGTGTTCCTCTATATGCAGAGAGACTGATCTCATTAGGAGAAGAGGCGTTCCCAGATGAAGATGGTCGGATCAGTGTCAACAGGCGTTTGATTTTCTCAAACAAAGTTTGTCAGTAGTTCCTTTGTTGGTATATCCGGACACGAGACGTCCATATGTATTGTACACGGACGCTAGTGACGCATGTATCGGGGCGTGTCTGACACAAGAAAGTGAAGACAGCACAGGGCAAAAGACAGAAAAACCTATTTATTTTCTGTCCCATAGGTTGAGCCAGAGCCAGAAGAAGTGGTCTACCATAGAAAAGGAAGCATTTGCAATTCATTATGCGTTACAGAAGTTAGACCACTATTTGCACAATGCACAGTTTGTTGTTCGCACAGACCACAAACCACTGAAATATCTCTTAGAGTCACCCATGCAGAATAAAAAGATTCAGATGTGGGCGCTAGGGATAGCAGGGTACAATTGCACTATAGAGTACATTCCAGGGCCACAGAATGTGTTGGCTGATTTGTTGTCTAGAGTGCCACAACCAAACGGTGATGAGTTAGTATCAGAAGAGACGGAAGAAACAGTCACAGAAGTGAGCGACAATGCGTTCCAAATAGGGGTGATTAATTCTAGTCAGATTAGACCAAAGCAGTTTGCAAGTTGTCAGACAGAAGATCCCAGAGAAACTTTAGAAAAGGTAGAGGTGACAGGGTTCGATATGATAATGGAGCAAGACAAGGATCCAGACATTGTTAAGTTGAAGGATCAGCTCCTGAACGAGGAAGCACCGGCCAGTGTAAAAAGGAGGTATTTGTTCATAGAAGATGTCTTGTATTTCTTGTCGAATATTGATGACGATCCAGTAGCGAGGTTAGTGGTGCCATCCCATTTGGTGGAGCACGTCGTAACTCAGTACCATGACAGAAATGGGCACATGGGCCTAGACAAGACATACGATACAATCAAACAGAAGTATTTTTGGCCAAACATGTACAGGGGATTAAATGAATACATAGGAGGTTGTATTACCTGTCAGCAAAGGGTTTTGCAGAAACAGAAAGTTCCAGTGCAGGAAATGGACATTCCCCCATATCCTTTTGCAAAGGTTAGTGTAGACATACAGGGTCCATTCCCTACTAGTCTGTCTGGGAACAAGTACATTTTAGGGTTTGTTTGTCATTACAGTGGATATCCAGAGTGCTTTCCAGCACCAGATAAGTCGGCAGAAACTGTTGCTCAAATATTGTTGGATGAGATAATTCCTCGACATGGCTGCCCCTTGCAGGTGGTCACTGACAATGGTACAGAAAATGTCAATCGGATCATGAGAGAGGTTCTCAGCGAACTGAACATAGATCATGTGTTGACAAGCTATTATCATCCACAATCTAATGCTAAGGTAGAAAGGTTTCATCGTACCATGAATGATATCATGTCGAAGAAAATACAGGAAGATATCCAAACGTGGGATTTGCACATCAATCATGCGTTGTCGGCATACCGGGTTAGCGTTTCGGAAACGACTCAGTGCTCTCCATTCTTTCTACTGTATAATAGAGATCCAGTGTTACCATTAGATAACATACTGAGGCCCAGACGGAAATATGTCGGAGAGGACCTTCATAAGGTAGCCTTAGAACAACAACATAAATTGTTCACTCAGGTACACCAACGAATAAAGAAATCACAGAAGCGGGGAGCAAAATATGCAAATAGACAAGTCAAAGGTGACGAAATCAAAGTTGGTGACCCAGTGTACTATAAGAATAACCAAAGGAAAAATAAATTAGACAGCAAATGGAAACCTTATTACAGGGTGGTCGAGCAAACAACCCCAGTAACGTACAAGATAAGGAACCAGTTGACTAGTGAAGTAATAAAAGTGCATGCAGAGCACATAAGACTCGCTAAATTAGAAGCCAGTAGATTTGTCTGTTTAGTCATGTTCTCAGGCTCTTGTTTTCGTGATAAATGCAAGCGGACGTCTCTCGTCATTTTCGCTAGTGCGGCGATTAACTTCGCATGTTTGTTGCTATCTGTTCTCCGTTCATGAGTGTGTATGGGAAAGAAATTTCGAGAGTATGTAGGCACTGAGAAGTATTTCATTACTAGTAGACACAAAGAGCTTTTTAATGTTGCAGTATGAGAGTATTTGGCGTTTCCTTCTGACAAATGCAAGTATGCAAATTGTATATTCTTGGCCTGCAAGGGTTCTTGGGAAGGAAGGTATATCAAGATAATTCATCAGTATTAACCCGTTCAGTGCCGAGAAAATTGAACAACACCCAACCCAACTGCAAGAGGAAAAGATCCTCATGAGCCCCCCAAGTGGCGGGGGCTCATGAGGATCAGTACCTCTTGCTAACACCACTTTGAATCCATTTTCCTTGCACAGATAGTCTTTTTCGATGTTGAATTAACGAAGAGTGCAGAAACACAGCCTGCGTCAGATGGCACTGCACGGATTAATTTGCTTAACTCCTTCTACCCCAGACACACCACAGCAAGATAAGGATCGACCATGATAGTTCAAGGGTGATGCCAGAATAGCTTGGCGCCTATGGGCGCCAAGCTATTCTGGCATCACCCTTGAACTATCATGGTCGATCTGTGTCCTGCACTGCTAATGCAGTCTTCAGAGGACAACGGCAAAATTTGGGGATTTCCGTGATGGGGTAGATTGAGTTAAACCAGATATCCGTGCACGTGTCAAAGAAGGGAAAACTTGTCGAGTAGGTACGTAGAACAATGTTACAGCCAGAAGATTGTCAGACACATTTTCCACAACTGTCCACTGTTGAACCGTTTATGGACTTTTCCGGCACTCCTGCCATAAATATCTAACACGTCTATAGAAGTCCTGGCGCTGGACTGACTTCCAGTTGCAATGAAAATTGACGCTGTCGCTGTTCTATGGATGTCCACCTGATGGGTTGTTGTGCTGGAGGCGTTTATAGAACATTTTACCGACTTTTATCATAAAAGGGACCCCGGTACGCAAAACCGACTCGGACCGACGTCGGTCGCAGGTGGCCCGCGCACAACAGGGCACGGGCCACCTGCGGCCGACATCGGTCCGAGGACCTCTGCTTGCTGATACATTAGTCTGAACGTTACAGGTAGTCTGAAAGCGCCCTTCCCTTCAACATAACGTTCGTGGCATAAATCACTGTGCCAAAAATGACCTTTGTTTTATTCGTATCCATACGCTATATATCGAAAGCTAAAGTTTTGCTATTAGTGTCGGGTAGCCAATTTTGTCGCGTTTCCTCTGTCGAAAGCTATATTTATTATTACAAATTATACCAGCTGATGGCAGACGCGTGATGGCGGTACGTGTGCAATTAGCTTAGTGTAAATAACAATCCACGCGTTTTAGCCGTTAAATAATCTTATTCTCTCTGCGTGCACAAATTGATCGTAACTGTTTCACATTCAGAGGCAAGCCGATTATTTTTAACCCCGTCACTGCCATTGGACGCAGATTGTCTTTTGCAATCTTCTTTAACACAACTCCAAAGATCCCACGCCGTCCCAGGAACATAGATTCACGTGGTGTCACCAGAGGCATAGATCCTCATGAGCCCCGGCAAAGGAGGGGTTTCATGATGATCGATGTCTCTTGTACTTGGATCGTGTTCATGAGGTTACCTTAGCATCATGTTATCCTCGTGTACACACACCGTGCAAGTTTTGTTTTTAATTTCGACAATGAAAGCACAAGAGTGGTGTCTGAATATTCTGGCGTGTCCAGGCGCCACTATTAACGTGTTCAGTGCCCGTTGACGGAAGCTGTGTTTCTGCAGTCTTCGTCAATTCCATAGCTGTCCTAGGAACATGGATACAGAGTGGTGTCAGCAAGAGGTATAGATCCTCATGAGCCCCCGCAACTGCGGGGGCTCATGAGGATCTAAACCTCTTGCAGTTGGGTGTGTTCAAATTTTCTCGGCACTGATCGGGTTAAGCTACAGGTCTGCCTCATTATTACGCGCTCCAGTGTATCGCGGTATCGGATATAACGCGCACATCTTTCTCTGTTTCCTGCTGGGATGCCCGGTGAGCAAAAGGTCATCGGACCGAAGTCAGCCTTAGCTGGCCCGCGCACAGATATACGTGTACACACACACTGCCATGCGCAGATAATGCAGGCGTGCACAGACACATACATACAGCCGTGCACAGACACACACACACACACACACACACACACACACACACACAGCCATGTGCGTGGACCAGCTAAGGCTGACATCGGCCCGAGGACCTTTTGCTTTTTCAACACACGTGAATCCAGCACTACAAAAACGCTATCGCCAGTGACGCCGTCTGACAATGTGACCCGCGGGTACCGCCATATACTGAGGCTGCCCTGTATTCACACACTACTCTTCAGCTTTCATGATCGCCCGCAACTGGAACTGGAAATGAACAGAGATAAAATGAAATATTTACACTAAGGGTAGTGGTATATCGCATACTTTGTCGGTTATCAAACCGATTGCTGTTTACTTTACAAAATGTTTTTCTCATTTATAATTTTCCTTTTTGGTAAAGAATTAACCCCGTCACTAACGCTAACAATTGAACGCCAACTCACTATTAAAGGTATAGATCCACATGGGCCCCTGCAGCTGCTAGAGCTCATGAGGGTCTACGTCTCTTGCTGACACCTTGTTGTGTCCAAGTTACTTTGACGGCTGATCTTTTACTTTAATTTACAATGATTTCAAAAACACAAATCTGCGTCTACTGGCAGTGAAGAGGTTAATGCGTTGTACACGTACACTCGCAAATAATATTAAGTATTTTAAAAAGTAATGTAATTTATTTGCTAGAATGTATTTGGTGATTTAGTGCAGTGCAATGGTCTGTGAGTTTTTGGACCTTTTCCTAATGTAAATGTCTAAGGCAATTATATTACAAACTAAACGTTCCGACTTCTTGGAAAGAATTTTGCTGTGCAGTAACTTTATCATTACTACTGGTGTTTGAAAAAGCTATCAATAATAAGATCCGTGAAATATTAACCCATTACTTGCCAGTGGACGCAGATTGTGTTTCTGAAATCGTTTTGCTACCTCAGCTGGAGAGCTTTACAAGGAGACTAGGATACAAACTAGTGTCAGCAATAGGCATAGATCCTCATGTGCCCCTGCAGTGAGGATCTATGCCTCTTGTCAAGTTCCTTGGACGGCTGAGGCTCATGGATGTTGAATTAGAGAAGATTTCAAAAACATGGTCTGTGTCCAAAAGCTGTGAAAGGGTTAAACGAAACACGGCGGTGTGTTTGTAAGATGTGAATGATAATCGTGATTCTGTTTTGTTTGCACGGACCCGCTGTACTGGCGATTAGCGGAAGTTTATTCGGACATTGCCGACTCCTTGTTAAATAAATAATACATGTAGGTCAATACAATATATACTAGCGAAACACATACATTAATGCGCATGCGCACGCAAGCAAAGAGAGAGACTTTAGACTTTAAGATGTTTATTGCATAGGCCATCGGCCCTTTGCAAACGGGTACAGGGGCTGGGGGAGAAAAGTGCCACAGTGTGGCAGCCATCTAACATGGTACAGCTAACAAGCGCGATCCATGGTAGGAATCCCCTTGGGGTTACAGATGTACAAATCAGTACGAGTGTGCCTTCTATAAAAAATATCAAAACTGTGTCCACATTTTCGAAAACAACCGATACAGTCCGTCAACATCCCGAACGACAGGTGTAAGTTTGCAGGATTCGCTGTTATCCGAGGTAATGTTTCACCGGCCCACGTCACAGATGTGATCCAGTTCTGACATGGCCTGCTGACGCTCTTTCTTGAATCTCACACGGATCGAGGGCCCAGTATCGATGTTGGCAAGGATGGTGATTTCGTCCTGCATCAGTCTGGAATGGTCTTGCTTAATAAACCAGTGGTCTACTTCTCCGTCTCCGCAGCTGTAGATCAGCACAATGTCATCACTGTCACAAATCAGCCGTTTTCTCCGTTTACCCAAAACAATTTTTCTGAAATGTCTGTTCCTCGATTTGTCTCTAAGTCGCCTTCGTAGTGAAGAGTCAGTCATTTTGCCGAGATACTCCTTCACTTGTTGTGGATCGTACTTGCAATAAAAAGTCTTTTCAACACACACAGTTTCATGTTGACAGTCTACTACAACACTTTCGCTTTGCACGATTTCAGCATCTAAGTGAATGCGTGTCAGTTGTTTGACCCACATCCTGGCTGGACTGCTCAGCTGATGGCACACACACTGGGACTGGGTCAACATCTTTGTGTTGGTCTAATGTCTTTGTTTGCGTTTTAATTTCTGGTGTTGGCAAGAATAATGTGCATGGAGATGGATCAATGTCACTTGCCTTGTCACTTTCCTTGCTTTTTTTTTTCTGGCCTCCGCTCTCTGTCGGGTCCCTCAGTTGACGTGTGAAGGGGATTTTCGTCGGTAGGTAGGGGGACGTTTGGGGACGCAGCTTAGTGGATAAGACACTGCGCTGGCAGTCGTAAGATCCCGGGCTCGAATCCCATAATGGGCAGGAATGGGATGTGGACATTTCCTCATTCCCATCGAGTCAAATTTACGTACAGACTCGGTTTACGGTGCCTCTCTCGCCTTCGTGTGTACAGCACGCATAATCATCAAGTGCGCACGTTAAAAATCCCATTACCACTAATCGAAAAGAGAAGGCCCGGTAGGACCGGTGAAATGAAAACATAAATATATCACATGCACCGAGGTTAATAGCCGGGTGGAGGTTTGCACATAAAGTAGCGCTTAGTAGCAGCAAGCTTTCAAAGCTCCAGCTTTCATTCCTACGGCGGCGCCTTGAGCATCTTTAATTAGATGGATATGTGCGCCTCGGAGATACCATACCATACCATACGTACCCCGTTTCGTGCTCGAGCCGGACGGGGATGAACCGTTTAGTAGCACTATGACAGTGTTGTCTCCGTGGCCGTCAATTTTGAAGGACGACAACGTTGAAACATTGAGAACTGACGTTCAAACTTGCCTCCACAGCCAAAGGTAGTCCGTCAACTGGCATTTTGACTGACTATTTACAGCAAACAATGGTAAACTGTAACAGTTCCCCAAAAGTCCGCCCTATTGGTCAAGGAAGATCACTCCCGAGGGGGCGCAAAGAGAGAGAGAGAGAGAGAGAGAGAGAGAGAGAGAGAGAGAGAGAGAGAGAGAGAATAGAATTCGTCACGAGGAATCAAAATATTAAAATACAAATAATAATATATATATAATATTTTTCTCCTATTTTATTACGTTCGATTATATAATAACACTGATTTAGCATCATGAAATCTGATCTTTACTTGTTTTATTTTTTCAGTTTGTTCACACTGCACGCAGAGATTCTCGTTTTCACTGAATGAGGGACGACGTTGTGTGCTGATCATTACCACTGAATGAGGGATGACGATATTAAAAAGTGTTAGAAGAGAGCTGTGTGCTGGCCATTATCACTGAATAAGGAATGACGATATAATAAGGTGTTGGAAGAGGGCTGTGTGCTGGTTATTATCACTGAATGAGGAATAACGATATTATAAAGTGTTAGAAGAGAGCTGTGTGCTGGTCATTATCACTGAACGAGGAATGACGATATTATAAAGTGTTGGAAGAGAGCTGTGTGCTGGTCATTATCACTGAATGAGGGATGACGATATTATAAAGTGTTGGAAGAGAGCTGTGTGCAGGTCATTGTCACTGAATGAGGGATGACGATATTATAAAGTGTTGGAAGAGAGCTGTGTGCAGGTCATTGTCACTGAATGAGGGATGACGATATTATAAAGTGTTAAAAGAGAGCTGTGTGCCGGGTATTATCACTGAATGAGGGATGACGATATTATAAAGTGATGTTAGAGAGCTGTGTGCTGGTCATTATCAAAGAAAAACTAAATACAGTAGAACATGCTGAGGATGGATGTGTCTCACTGTCAATGTACTATGTACTGTTCTGCAGAACCTGGTTTGAGCGACCACCCTTGAGAAATCACCTGTCGTTAAAGACCATTATTAGGTGCATGGCCATCTGTCATTAAAGGCAATCATTTTTGTGGCTACAGCCACCTAAATGATGTTCTTCGTTTGCCCAGAAACTTGTCTGTCCTGCGTCAGCCGCTAAGCAAGGTGCTCCGCTATAGCGGGGCACCTTGCTTAGTGGCTTGCGCAGGACTAAGCTCACTCATGCAACTGCGCCCTGGTCCACATGCCAAGTAACGGTTTGTAACGACACAATCAGCGCTAACAATAGGCACACACAAGCACTGCATGCGAACCTTGGCTGGGCGGATCTCGCCATCGTTAGTGTTCTAGGGAAAGAAATCTCGCGGCGGCTGAAGTCGACATCCGTAGGCGACGAGCTTCAGTGGCCCTAAACCCAGGTTCTCTCTCAAGACAAGTCTTGAAAGGATAACGGTGTCGCCTATCGTGAAATACCGTCATTTAGGTTGCCGTCTGTCATTAAAGACAACCATTTTCCAAGGTACGTCCGGTCACCAACATGATGGTATATAATGGTAAATAAGGGTGGTCGCTCAAAACAGGTTTTGCTGTACAGTATATTGATAGTGATACACATGGTGAACGCGCTGTTCTCGGTCCCTGGGCCCACCGCCTTAGGTCTGTGACAGTATATTGTTCAGTTTATTCCACTGTGTACATTGGCTCAGGCAGACCACCCTCTGCCTCCAGTCGATCCAGGTAAGTAAAGGGATTGTGATTCTGAAGAAAAAAAAATAATACAACTGTGATGTGAGCTTGTCTGGGATTTACGCAGCACACTGATGCGGGCTTTCCTGCTTACGTTCTTGATCGGCACATATTCCCAGAAACCTTAGGGTGGTAACTTGTTCAATTGGTTCGTTTTGTATCTGTAGTTTCAAAGGTCGAGGGAGAAGTTGATGCTTCCGATGGTCTTTTGTCCACTGGGAATTATTAGTGAGGTTACGTTTATACCCAACGACGAACGAGAGTAAAATTATGGCGGATAACCAGTGTGTGTCCCATACGCATAGACAACACTCCGAACATTTCCAAGAGGCGTAGACCCTCATGAGCCCTCTTGGAAATGTCTGGAGTGTTCTCTGTGCTTAGTGGTACAAACTGGTTGTCCACCGTGATTTCCGTCTCGTTCGTTGTTGGGAGTCGTTCGCTGCACACGAAACCTCAATACTCTCTCACAGTGATTAGCTATATTGCTTCGTGGTTTACTTCAACCTCGTTTTGTAATGTCGAGGGTGTCTGTCATCTTTTTCTCCACTGGCTGCGCTTCGGGAGATATAAACGACATCGAGACACCCGATACCGTATACAAATGCTGTACATATAGATAACACAACAAAGTAACGAACGTATTTTCCCTCGTCTTTGAGAATTTTCTGTTTGAAGAGCTCGAGGTCGAGCAATCGAAAGTAAACGCCGACTCAATGGAGAAAAATGCGAGGCAGCGCTATAATTGTCTCCCATGAGCAACAGCAAAAGTCGACCCAGAACCTGTATACACATAATAAAGGGACGAATTAGAGACCAAAGTTTTAGAAAGTGTCAGACTGGCTGAAGCAGCGTGATTTGGGTATATACTCGAGTTTATTTAGCGTATCAAAGGAGGGACGGTGAAGAATGACGCTTCCCAGTAAGCGAAGGTCATCGAGCCCGCTACGACGGCCGCAGTGGGCCCACGCACGGCTGTGCGCGGGCCCACTGCGGCCCATGTGGGCCCAAAGACTTTTTTGCTGCTGGGGTTACTTGTACAATTGTAGTTCTGCCAGCGGGCGTATGAAGTTTTTCTCACATCTGCAGTTGTCAGAGGGTGATATGTCGAGTGACGTATTAGTGAACATTCAGTTAACCCATTTAACGCCAAAACCACATTTCCTGCATTTTGGAGATGCCACCTATCCACTACGGTAGGAGATGGATCGACCATGATAATTCAAGGGTCGCGCCAGATTAGCTTGACGCCTGATGGCGTCAAGCTAATCTGACACTACCCTTGAATTATCATGGTCGATCCATCTCCTGCTGTAGTGCATCAGGGCTAAATGGGTTAACCCACTAGAACAACCAGACGTTGATATTGCTTACAGCACCAGTGCCCGCATGCACAAGGGGGCTGCTAGTAAGCAAAGATCCTCGGTTATCCGTTATGCCCGCTGCATACCCATCTAATGAGTCTTGTTATTATGTAATTATTATATTACAACATGGCAACATTGGCTAAGGAAAGCTAGCTAGTAAAGCCGACATACTCCCAAGATGGTGTTGGATGCTGTTTTTGTCCATCATATTATATTATAACATGTGACAGTACGACCATGATAGATAACAGGTGGAGGCCGAAATAGCTTGTAATCCATAGGCGCCAAATTATTTCGCCACCACGCTTTATCTATCATGGTCCATCTGTCTCCTGACACAGTATTTAGTTTCTACAGGACACCTCCCAAATTTGGGCTCCAGAAAGTCAAGAAAATGTGTTAACCCTTTACATGTCGGTGTAGCGCTTTCTGTCGAGGTGATTCCGCAAATCACCTCGTCACAAAAACACTGCCAATGGTGAAGGGTAAAGTCCCATTAACCTCTTCACTGCCGAGAAAAAGTAAACAATCCAATTGCAGCAGGCACAGATCTCTTGCTGAGGCCAGCTAGTACCCATGTTCCTTGAACGGTTGTGCCTTATTGTCGCTGAATGATATTTCACAAACGTAATACATTTTTGTTTCTAAAATCTTTGTTCATTCAACCACCTGTGGCACATTGCTTCTGCGAATGAAGATAAGTAGCGACTGATCTCCCTGTTTGTTTGTCGGCTTTGACAAAGCGGATTTACTCAAAATATTAATAAATTGTGTTGTAACCGTCTTTTCTAAGCGTGTTTATTTCTCCGTTGGGTACTTTTTTGCATTTTTTACACGATTGGCAGTCACCTTTTGGGTCTGAATAATTTTTTTTGTATCTCTCTTGATTTTGGCTGTGTGTTGCTAAATGGTCTTAGGTTTATTTAGCGTATTAGACCGGCTGGCGACATACATTCAATATTCTGTTCTTTTTTTCTTTTCTTTTCTTTTTTTCACAAGCAGTGCTGGCACGACCTGAAAAAGTCGGGACGTTCAGCAATGTACAACCCATCGGTACGAAAGACAATAATAAGATAAGAAAACCATTGTCAACCTAAAGATTTATTACAAGAGTGTTATTATTTCAGTGTGTATAGATTGCTTTTATCTGATGTACGCTTGGATCATTTTGGAAATGTCTCTAACTTTTTTGTTACTATAAAGTACACTTTGCCTGCTGTGCATTGTTTCAAAAGTCACAGGAAGCGTAAACCTTAGCTGAGTTGGTATACCTCACCCTCTACCTAGGTTAAACGCACCAGCGGCGCCATTGTTGCTATTTTCGCACCAGACCGGTCGCTCGGACCCGGCATGTGCACCAGAACTGCGCGCGCAGGTTGGCTTCTGCACTTGTAGTGTGGTCTCGTACGTTCACGCGGAAGATTGTGATGGCAGTCGAAAAAAAGGTTCGTTTGTGGTTTTAACTTTTAGCCACGCCTTTTACCTCCCGTAACACGCCAGTTTTGTGTTGAGATGACGGAGGCTTGTGTCATGCCCCACACCACCGAATCAAGTCCATTGTACATGCAGTGCGCTCATTTCTCGAACTTCAACTATGACGGTGCTTTCTGCCGCAAACGATGCAGATGTCGCAAAATCACCCCCATTGAGGATTAAAAAAAGCTCTTTTTCAAATCTGCCAAATCGCGTTATGTTTCGTGGTGCTAGCATAAGGATGGATGCATTATTGCCGGATTGCATATATGGGAAAGGGTTTATTCTTTATTCATGTTATTTTGCAGCAATCAAACGACGGTCACGTGATTCTTTCTCCGAGATTGCCCATTACAGGTGCAGAAAGCACACGCTCTAAACCGATCGGGTGCACGAGGTATACCAACTCGGCTAAACGTTATTGTCGCACTTGCTAGTAGAACTCGGTATTATATTTCTCTCTTCATTTTATCAATAGAGGCACATAAGTCGCGTAAACCCTTTACGTGCCGATGGCAAGAACTAGTTTTCCTCATCACAAAGTTGCCAGAAAAAGGTTTGACTGCTCTTGATTGTTTGATTTGAAGTGTTTACAAACAATTACTGTGTTTTTAAATGCATGCACCTTTGATGTGATTAATAAAGGCTGAAGTTTCAAGTGATTTCTTATGTTGTCAGTTAATTAATTAATGTCAGTGTTCTGTTCTGTCATTTTAACTCATTCTACCCCAAGACCGGAATCCCCAAATGTTGAAGTCGTCTTCTGAAGACTGCGTTGCAGTGCAGGACACAGATCCACCATGATAGTTCAAGGGTGATGCCAGAATAGCTTGGCGCCCATAGGCGCCAAGCTATTCTGGCATCACCCTTGAACTATCATGGTGGATCTTTATTTTGCTGTGGTGTGTCTGGGGTAGAATAAGTTAAGTGTTATTTTCTTCGTCTGGGTCTTTTTCTATCTTTCATATTTTTCCACACTTTTTGACTCCCATCATACTGAGGCTAAAGCTTCAATTTTGTTCACTGCCATAATTATATGCAAGCTACATTACAGTACTTACAGAAGAGGACATAGACCAATGGATTTAGTTCAAGGGTGGTGCCACAATAGCTTGGCGCCTAGAGGCACCAAGCTATTCTGGCACTACCCTTGAACTATTTCAGTCACACTTGTTGCACACACTGGTGTATTCCGAATGATAAGGGTTAATATTCAAAATGCTCTGTTGCTGTTTGTCTGAAACTCCAGAGTACAAAAAAAGTCCTTTAATTTCCAGAATACATTATGTTGATTCTCACATAAATGCCATGATAAACTGTTTTGCTTCAGAAGGACAAAACGCAGCAATGTTTAAAAGATTTCCTCTGTAAAAATCATAATCGAAAGGTTACGGGCCAGTGTTTATTGAATTTTGCGCCATACAATGTTAAAAATGTTAAAGCATACATACACATTAAGTTGAGAAAAAAAATTAATGTGAAAAAGAAGTATTCCATGACCTTGACCTTATTACAGATGCCTAATGTTGTGAAGACACCCATTTTGACTGTAATGCCAGTTTTTGTGTGAGAGGCACCTACTTTATTGGTAGAAACCCATTTTTTTCCATCTAGTGGCTCTGTTTCTAGAAAATGTCTATTTTATTTTAAGTTATAGAGCTTAGTTATAAGGTGAGTTCTAAACATTCGCATCAATTCCAGAGCCCTAGAATAAATTGAAATATGGGAACCCATTTTCACATAAAATGGTAGGTAACCCACTCTGAGGCTTTTGTCTCCATGTGTGTGTGTGTGTGTGTGTGTGTGTGTGTGTGTGTGTGTGTGTGTGTGTGTGTGTGTGTGTGTGTGTGTGTGTGTGTGTGTGTGTGTGTGTGTGTGTGTGTGTGTGTGTGTGTGTGTGTGTGTGTGTGTGTGTGTGTGTGTGTGTGTGTGTGTGTGTGTGTGACAGTGACTAGAGCCCGCGTTTGAGGACGGACAAGCTTGAAATTTTAGGATATTGTTCCTAAAATAATTATCTCAGGACCTTTTTTTCGAATTTTTTATTAAGATGCGCATTGGCGAGAAAATGGCCGTTTCACAAAAACCGGTTGATCCACACTGGAGTCCGTAATTTTTATTTTTATTTTTACTAGATATTTTGCGTATAGCTAGATAAAAGGGAGATACTAAATGAGTTCGTTAACCAGCATTGTACCACTAGAACTTTTTGAGTGATAATTAAATAGTTTTTCAAAAAAAAAATTCACGTTTTTTGGATTAATTTCACGAATGGGTTAATCTTAAAACAACTGAATCTTTTTTATGTAAAAAAAAACAATCTTCTGATTAATAATCGCATGATTTTTCGTATACGGTATATACATAAGTCTATAGTTTGTCTCGGTTGTCGGGTACAATTAGGTCAATTGTGACCTGTATGCCCTAGGTGTGAAAACAAGACAATATTCTGCACCACTTTTTATGAGTCATTTGTAAAACAGCAAACATAACTTTAATTTTATTTTTACGAAAAAAAAAACTATCTTTTCATTAATACCCGCATGATTTTTCATAAACAGTGTTTGCATAAACCTGCTGTTTGTCTCTGCCCTGGGGTAGGATTAGATCAAATTGTGACCTGTAAGCAATAGACGTGAAAATCAGCAAGAAAATTGCAAAGTTGATGCTCTGATACGTCAAATGTTAGTACTGCGATGAGTGACGTATAACATCGAGTCGTCACTATGAACACAGCGTCGTGGGACTAATGATGCCATGACGTGAAGCTTGAAGTGACGTCATTTCGCTGCTCGTGCTATTATTCTTCTTTAGAATAGCTATGCTACGCCAGACCACAGAGCTTACGAATGGCGGGAATCGCCGTGTGTCCGTCTTTATTTCTGTGTGCCAGTGTGTGTGGATCAGAGGGTGGGTTACATTAGAAGGAGATGGATTCCTGTCGCTACACGAGCCCACAGAGCGTACTAATGGCGGAAAGCGCCGTGTGTCCGTCTTTATTTGTGTGCGCCAACGTGTGTGTTGATCAGAGGTTGGCTTAGAGCTGAGGGAAATGGATCAGCATAATAATCCTAAAATTATGAACAATTCTGAATGTTCCTAAAGATGAACGCATGTGAGCTTCAAACAACACGGTAGACTTTGGGATGAAATTCTCATCTTGTTGAAGTTTTAGGGCTAGAATGCTGCAGGTCTTCAGCGGAGTGGTGTTGATAGGCACGGCCCTGCACTAAAGGTTTTATACAGGGTAACATGTCTGCTAGTGTCTCTCTAAACCTGGAACTCAGCAAGAAGTAGGCGAAGAAATTCACTGAAGAATTTAGAGCAGAGGCCGCTTGATACAAAAGAAAAACAAGATTAAATGTGTTGTGATACTTCTTGTGAAAAAAAAACTCTGGCACCAGCACCTGGGTAAGACAACCTGCAGTTTCAGGCAAAGCCAACACCAAATAAATGGCAGAGAGGAAAATTAGCATTTTTGCTATCCTGGTTTCTGATAGGCTGAGTTGTGATCGATCATTACCCGTCATCTGATGACGTCTTTTCATCGCCTGTTTCAGCTTGACGACAGTGATGATGGTGCAGATGACGACGAGACCGACTGATGCGGGTTTGATGATCAAAGTGAAATTCCGAGCGATGTCTAATGGTACATCCCTGTCGATGGCATAATGATCAACGGTTGTGATGACGGCCATGGATCGGTTTGTCGTGGGGTCCAACGTCCATTGCACAGTGTAGACAAACATAGTAGGGGCGTAGCTTGTGAAGGTAATTAAATACACCGTCACTATGGCTGCCAGCATTCGTCTGAAAACAATATTTGGGATAAAAACAGCATGTCACTGTTTCTAGATTGCATATTGTGCTGGTCTGTGTTTTTGAACCTCATGACTGGAAGCCTTTATGTACAAAATCACAGAACAACACATATAATGGCCTAAAAGGGGGTATAGCTATATCTAAGTCGTGCGGATTGGCAATATCTCCCTGGCCCCCTAGCGCCGACGTCGCAAAATTCATTCACAGTGACCTTTACCGTGTTAATAAAACTGAATACATATAGTTAAACTCTCCTGGCAAGATTATAATGAGGTTTGTACACGTACCTGTAGGTCAATATCCGGCTTGCCTTCAGCGGGAACACGACCGAGATGCACCGGTCCACGGCCATAATGACCATGAGAAAGCCGGATACAAAGTTGGCCCACCCCATCAGGGTGATAACATGCAGCGTGGCGATTACAGCCCAGTTGGCGGCGTCGATCGGGTCGAAGACCTTTATGAAACAAGTGCTTCTCACGATCAGATGCGTGGTGATGTTGATCAAGTTGGCCACGTCAAGGGAGAAGAGCAGAATGTTCACGCGGTCACCAAGACCTTGCTGTAAAAGTATAGACAGATGTATCAGTTTCTATCTCTTCCATGCAAGAGCAGTGTCAACAACACCCAAAGACAAGACACGTGGGAACATACGTGGGTGCTCATGAGGATCTACGCCTCTTGCTCATTCATAATCGTATACCTCGGGAAAACCGGGTGAAAGTTTTCACTGCGGGGAAAAATGCAATACAACCAGACTGCAGGAGGTGCACATCGTTGACATCTGAGATACTGACGTTTAAGTTAAGATTTCAAAAACGCAATATGCGTCCAATGGCAGTGAAAGGGTTACGCGGCAGTGAATCTTCGGCGGTTTCTCAAACATATTTCTATCCTGTTAAAACCACGCCGTATGAACACAGCAGCGAATGTACGTATATGAAACGAAACTAGTCAAGCGTAACAGACAATAACTGACGTCTATTTTATATTTAGACTAAATCCGCACCTTTCTTTTTATGACGACACCTAATGATAGTCTAGAACTAAAGAATTATAAAGAGTTCAGTAACCGTTCTCCAATCCATTGATTTCTAAATAATATCACGTACTGTGAATACTAACAAAATATTGATGTATCTTTTCTAGTGGTTGGGAATGGAGTTTACTGTCCCTGAGTATGTTGGTCATTATAGAATCGACAGTGTTAGGAAATCAGAATTACAAATTTCCACCTGTTTCGACGGAAACAGAGGATTGTTACGTTTGTGGTTGTGTTATTCTTCGAGAGCATGTGTTTGTTAATCATAGGGAAGATCCGATATTCATTTGAGTTATTTGGATAAGAATTACGTACCTTTTTAGTAGGACTCATTTTCTTATGCACGGAGAATTGCGATCAATTTGTGTTGTGACGCGTAGTTTCGCCTACATTAGACTGGAAGGTTCGGGCCGGGTCGCGATCTTTCTGGTGACTTCAAATATGACTTTAAAGTGTCGGCTACATTCTTTAACACTGTATCAAAGACGCTTAAATAGTAGTGGAATTTTGTAGGTCATTCTAGTGTATTCTTTTTCATGAATATTAATGAGTTTTGGTTACGTTTCTTTTCTGATTGATCGTGTTGGGAGAATTTGCTGGATTGCTCTGGAAATCTGTAATAGTATAAAAGACGGTGTTAGGAAGTATGTGTGTATAGTCCCCGATCACTTTTAGTGCCAGAGGGACATTAAAATGAAGAAGATGATGATGATGATGGTATGTGTGTACATTGTATGAGAGACGCATTGTGTCAAAAGTGTTGATGCATTGTAGTAGAAACATTGTATCAGTGTCGGTGCATTTATGAATACATTGTGTGGAGATCGCATCGCTGCAATAAATAATTGTTGGGACCACTCTTGAGGGGTATACAACCTTGTGCCACGTGTGACGAGTTGCAGCTGAGTGAAGTTTCTTTTAAAAAAAAACCTTACGCGCGTGCGTCTCGTGTGATATCATACTACGACTACGACCACCACGTAACATTTGGCACCCTCGACGGGACTTCTTGAGTTGGTTCAGTGGAAAGGGTAGCCGGAGACAACAGGCAGCAGTGAAACGCAGAAATGACGACATCGGAAATGGAGACATTCCTGAGAATTAGAAAGAAATGTGGACTCGATGGAGCTGAACTCCTGGAGTTTGTAAAGGAGAGAGAGAAGAAGAGACTGGACAGAGAAAAGGAGAGAGAGAGAGGGAGAGACTGGAGAGAGAAAAAGAAAAGAGACTAGAAGAGCTGGAGAGAGAAGAAAAGAGATTTGAGAGAGAAGAAAGAACCAAAGAGCGTTCCGGAATCGTCGTCAGCGAAATTCCAAAATTCAGCGAGAAGAGGCAGAGAAACAGCGAGAAGAGGCAGAGAGGCAGCGACAACACGAAATTCAGCTCAAAATAATGGAATTAGAGGCACAGAGCCAGAGGACAGCTGAAGCAGCAGTCTTAGCCAGCAGAGAGCAAACAGCTCGTGCGCCAAAACTACCGTCTTTTGTAGAAAATTTAGATAAAATGGACGCTTTCCTGGAGCGGTTCGAGCGCTTTGCAAGCCGCAACAACTGGAAACAAGAGACTTGGGCCATCAAACTGAGCGCACTTCTAATCGGCAAAGCGCTTGAATTCTACATCCGCTTGCCAAGAAAAGAAGCCGAGGATTATGCGAAGTTCAAAGCCGCCCTGCTGAGACAGTATGACTTCACTGAAGAGGGTTACAGACGACCATTCCGGAATTGCAAGCCTGAGGAAGGAGAAACACCCGGCCTATTCATTAAGAGAATCAGGACCTACCTTGAGAAATGGATTGAATTGGCTGGTTTAAATAAGGAGTACCAGGACCTGTGTGACCTCATCATCAAAGAACAAGTCCTCAGCGCACGTTTTAAGGACCTGGCCGCCCACCTCAGGGAGCAAAAGGACCAGTCCCTGAAGGCCTTAGCAGACTTCGCTCAAAGATACCTGGACGCCCACAACATAAAGTTCGAGCCCTGAAAGTCGCAGCGTTTGTCTACTCCAGCAGATGAAAACCACGACGGCAGAGACACCCCGAAACACATGCCGATGGAGAGCCTGACATGTTTCCTTTGTGGAAAGAAGGGACACAAGGCGATACGTTGTCCTTCTAAGAGTGTTCCCCGAGGCGACAACACCAGAAGGCCCAACCAAGACCGCGGGACAACAGGCAGAAGTGGTACCACGTCTGAATACAGAGCCGCCGCTGTACTGGCCAATGATGTGACGTCATCTAGTGACTTTGAGTCTGGAGAAAGGCGGGCGACACAGGAGCAGATTGAGTCATTCAGAAGAAGTGGACGTATTCCAGTTGGCGAAGGGGCAACATTCTTACCAGTTTCCAACATCGCGCTGCCTAAGGGTGAAGTGCCCAACGTGCTGGTGGTGTCAGGATTTGTCGGCAACACATCAGTGAGAGTGCTGAGAGACACGGGTTGTAGCGGCGTCATCGTGAGAGAGGACCTAGTAGCTGAAGACCAGAAGCTGCAGGAGCTACTGTTTTTACGTCACCGTCACTGTCTGATTTTCTCGAAAAGTCGCGGTTTTTTACTTTTTAATTTTTTTCTGCAAAGAATTAGATTTCATTTTTTTAAAGTTGAAAAGACACTAAGCTGGCTAACGAACTCATCCAATGTCTTTCTCCAAACCAGCTATATCCAAAATTTCAATTACGAACTGTAATCTGGGTCAACCGACTTTCTACAAACGGTCATTTATGTCTTCAATGAGACATTCAATTACAATATGAGGATGCAGATGATCGTCTCGTTCTATACCTGCGTATTTCTCTGTGGGCTGGCGATTGGGTGCCTGATAGGCGGGGGCAGGGGATCTAACTGTTTGTCTGTCCAGCGCTGAGTGATTCCCCTTGGTTTGTGTACAATTACAATATGCTCGGAGGCTCTCTTAGCCACCCCTTGAAGAAGGTATTTCGCCAAGTTTCAAGCTTGTGCGTACAGAAACATCGGAGATTCTCGTGTTTACACACACACACACACACACACACACACACACACACACACACACACACACACACACACACACACACACACACACATACATACATACATACATACATACATACATAAATACACACACACACACACACACACATACATACATACATACATACATACATACATACATACATAATGGGTAGACCATCGAAACCGATGATGTCGTCATTGTGCATGACTTCTATTTGTGGGTGCGGGTGTGGCTGGCCAAGCCAATCCTGGAGCCACACCTGCGAGGGCAATGGGGGGCACTGGAACGTAGCTGTGGGGAGAGTCGACGCTGTCTTTCTGCGAGCTCTGGCACTGGTGATCCGTTCGCGCCGATTGTGTTCAAAGAGCGTGCAGGCTTTCCTGGTGGCGGCACGCCAGCCGGATCTGTCTTGTGCTTGTGCTTCAAGTTCCTTTACCGGGAAGACGCAGTGCTTGAGGCTGTCTCTTATGCAGTCTTTGAAGCGTTTCTTTCGGCCGTCCTTGCTTCCTGTGGCCTTCTGAGAGTGCACCATACAGGAGTTGGCGTGGCATGCGAGAATCATCCATCCATATGACATGACCTGTCCAGTGGAGTTGTGTCTTTAAGATCAAGGCTTCAACACTCACTAAGCCAGCATTGTCCAGGACTTCCAGGTTTGTCACCTTGTCTTGCCATTTGATGCCCATGAGTGAGCGCAGGGATCTCATATGGAAATGTTCAAGCTGCTTCAGGTGCTTTCTGTACAGCGTCCATGACTCACAGCCGTAGAGGAGGCTGGGGAGAACTACTGCCTTGTAGACTTTGATCTTGATGGAAAGCTTGACGTTGTTGTTATTCAACACACGAGTGCGCAGGCGACCCAGGGCTTGGCTGGCTTTGCTGATGCGAGCTGCGATTTCCTTGTCGATAGTACCGTCAGAAGAGATGATGCTCCCAAGGTACCTTAACTGGTCGACAGTCTTCGGCTCGGTGCCTTCGATGTACACTTTGGGGGGGGGGTGGGCTCTTGTGCCTGGGGCCGGTTGGTGCAGGACCTCGGTCTTGCTGAGACTGATGGTGAGGCCAAACAGTCGACAGGCTTCCGAGAACCTGTTGACGACGGTCTGGAGGTCAGACTCCGTGTGCGCCATCAGCGCACAGTCAACGGCAAACAGCGCCTCAAGGATCAGTCTCTCGATGGTCTTGGTCCTGGCGTTCAGTCGACGGAGGTCGAAGAGAGAGCCGTCTAGTCTGTACTTCAGGTACACACCCTTCTCAATGTCGCGTACTGCATGGGTCAGGACACACGTTAAGAACAGGTTGAACATCACGGGGGCAAGAAAACAACCTTGTTTCACACCGTTGGAAATGTCGAAGGGTGCGGATGTGTCGCCATTTAACTGGACAACTCCTACCATTCCATCATGGAAGAGGCGGCTGATGTTGGTGAACTTCCTGGGCAGCCGAGCTTTGCGAGGATGACCCAAAGCGCTTCTCTGTTTGCGGTGTCGAATGCTTTGGTCAGATCTATGAAGACTGCGTAGAGGTCCATGTGCTGCTCAATGCATTTCTCCTGGACCTGTCTCACAGGGAAGACCATGTCGACTGTGCTGCGGCCGGGTTTGAAGCCGCATTGAGCTTCTGGGAGTGCTTCCTCAGATACAGAGCTGATCAGGCGGTTGAGGATGACTCTCGCAAGGATCTTGCCAGCAATGGACAAGAGTGAGATCCCTCGGTAATTGGCACAGTCTGCTTTGCTGCCCTTGTTCTTGAACAGGGAGACGATTGTAGCATCTCTACATTCCTGTGGCATGTTCTCTTCTGCCCAGATGCATGTCAGAATGTTGTGGAAGGCATCATGGGTCTCAGGTCCAGCTGCCTTGAAGAGCTCTGCGGGGATGCCGTCCATGCCTGCAGCCTTGCCGGAGCTAGTCTGGTTGATCGCTTTCTTGACCTCGTCCAGGGTTGGTGGGAGGTCAAGGTCATCCAGTGTCGGCTTCTGGGGAATCATATCCAGGGCCGCGGGATCGACAGTGGAAGGCAGGTTCAGCAGATTTGAGAAGTGTTCTCTCCAGCGCTCAGTGATGCTGCCTTTGTCCTTTAGCAAGGTGAAGCCGTCGGCGGAAAAGAGAGGGGTTGTGCTGGATCTGGCAGGGCCGTAGACAGCTTTCATAGTACTGAAAAACTCCTTGGAGTTGCTGGATTCAGCGAAGTGTTCAAGTTCTTTTGCTTTGCCGTCCCACCAGGTGTCCTGCATGTTGCGGAGCTTTCTCTGGGCTTTTCTCTGGAGGTGTTTGAAGCGGTCTTTCTTGGACAAGGAGTTGATGTCCTTCTGCCACTCGATAAAGGCACTGCGCTTTTGCTCCAGTAGCTTGTTGATCTCTTCATTGTTCTCATCAAACCAATCCTGGTGTACTCTCTGCTTGGGTCCAAGCACGTCTCTGGCAGACTCCGTCACCATCCCCTTGAACTGGTTCCACATTTCAGTTGGGTTGCCAGTCAACGGTCCATGGGCATTTAGCAGGTCATCAAGGTGGGACTGGAAGTTTTCCTTGACGTCCGGGCACTTCAGCTTGGCCAGGTTGAATGAAGGTCGGGTGAGCTTCGGCCTCTTCCTGTGTGCTGGTGCAATGTGCAGGTTGAGGACAGACCGCACCAGCCGATGGTCGGTCCAGCACTCGGCTCCTCTCATGGCTCTGGTGATTCTGACATCATACATACATACATACATACATACATACATACATACATACATACATACATACATACATACATACATACATACATACATACATACATACATACATACATACATACATACATACATACATACATACATACATACATACATACATACATACATACGCACACACGGCGCTTCGCGCCAAATGTACGTTCAGCAGCGAGGTTAGTGTAACTAGACATGACGCAAGTTTTATCTTGTTACTTCAGTTGTCAGAGGTTTACATCATGGACATGCTATTAAATTCGCCACACCGCGACCCATCCTAAAAAGCCCCTGCTATAAATAAAATAAATAGAAGGAACTTAAAATAAAACAAACAACAACAACTACAACTGAACTAACCAAACCAGAGAGAGAGAGAGATGATGATGATGATGATGATGATGAAACTTTATTTATCAACGGTAAAAAGTTTTGAAGGAAACAAATCGTCATTTTACAAACTTGACGTTGCTAACATCTACAACATAAAATAGATTAAATAATAATAATAATAATAAAGAATTATATTTACACACATTATTTCATGCAACATTAAAATTTAAAAACAAATTTACACAAAATAACTCAACATTCATCTTATACCATACACACACACACAAACACACACACACACACACACACACACACACACACACACACACAAACAATATAGATAAATGCATATATTACATGAAAGCATGTAAGAGAGAGAGAGAGAGAGAGAGAGAGAGAGAGAGAGAGAGAAAGAGAGAGAGAGAGAGAAAAACACCTTCCTATCCTAACCAACCAGCCACCAGTAAAAGTGTTTGTTTGTTTTTTTAAATTAATTACCAGGGCTAACGGGTCAGCCCGGACCCCTTGCCACCCACCAGCTCCCTCTCCCCCCTCCTGGATCCGCCACTGAAAGCTCACTGAAGCATTGACAGTGACAGTTCTCATATAGCAGAGCTTTTTGTGGGTTGTAGTTCATCCCATCTTAAAAAGGGAAATGTTGCTAAAAGAGCCACGATAAGTTTGCAAAGCTTGATTACATTTTGTATATGATATGAATTTTCAGATCTTTTATTTACATTCTGGCAATAAAAAGGTCAGCTATGTTACCGCGATATCTCCAAACAACGGGATTCAGTGCGCTGGAGAAAAATATTCTTGGAAGAGCCCAGTGCCATGTACTGACGTACGTAACAGCCTATCACACTATTACATAGCATGATCGGCATTTGAAGTTCAAACAGTGCATGAGCTTTTCTTTTTGCGCATTTAGCTGATTCGTTTTCGGTTCTTTTAATTTTTTGGAAGTTTCTTTGTGTCACAATTTATTTTCCATGGTCTGCCGTTGCCTTTGTAGCATGTGCACCATGCTACAACACAAGGACAAATCAATGGTATTGCGCATTTGCAACGTTTGTGGACCATGTTTTTCCACAACAATTTCCTAGGATATAGAGTTTTGATACACCTCTTTGAAAGAAAGTGTTTACTTACACGAGTACCCTCCTAAGTTCGTAAGAATGAATGTTTTCTATCCGGCCGTTTGTACCTGGCTTAGGGAAAAGGAGTACAATCTGATTTTGTAACCAATTTAGATCATATCTGAAGCAAGTCAAACTTTCTTTTTAGCACGCCCACATCTGCATTAAAGACACACACTGTACGTGAGCTACGTCATTCATCATAATACGTATTAGGAGGGGACCAGAACAGGTAATTTTTCAGTTAATTTCCATAATCTCACGTATCTTCTCGTAATCCATGTTATCGTTCTCTTTGATCTGATTGTTATCAATCCTTTCGTCTATTCTGTAAATTACTGGCATTTTCGTTCAGCAGAATGGCTAATAAACATCACATGAAAAGAATGTTTAGCTTGATTTGCTAGTGTTCATATAAAAGGTTACTAACATAAAGCTTTTCTGTATAATGACACGAGAAATTGGATGGGCTTTTTTCAAAATAAGCAACCTGTAAATAATTTGTCTTACAAGTCACATGTATTGTTTCATAATAATTATTGTAATGCTTCACACGTAATCAAGTTTTCTTTCGTAGGAAACTCAAATTTCTGGAATAAACCTTTCCATTTCTCTGGCTCAGCCTGTCGAAGACTACAAGAGTCCATCACGTAAATCGCAATTAACTCAATTTGACCATGCGTCTGTGATGATGACTCACACAACGAATATTGAATATTGAAACTTTTTGTTAAAAATCTGAATCGGAAAAAGCTTGTATTTGTAGGAAAATGAAGTTACACAAAGTTTTATTTTTTGCAGTTTTCAGGTTTCGATTTGTACATTTTCAGCGGCAATGAGTATATAGACGGAGAAAGGTTGAAATGCGACACACAATACGCACTGACCTTGCCAAACACGAGAAGACTGAGGACGTTGCCCGGGATGCCGACCAGGATGACGGAGATCGTGAAGCCGCAACCCACCACCATCTCCACCGTTCCCAACACCTCCCGGCTCACCAAGTCACCCCCTCCCCCTTGTCCGGTAACTCCTGAATCCGCTGCCGATGTCGTAAATGTGTCAATTCCAAGTCCCACTAGTCCAGTGTTCAATGTTTTTGCTGTTGTTGCCATTTCAGTCACAAAGCCCGCAGGTCCAAAATCCAATGCACTCTGCTCCGTTGTTGTTGAAAAGCTTGTAGTCCGGCGTTCAATCAATGGAACCACCACCTCTCTTGTCGCGTGAATTCGCGATTGTAGTCCTGTTACAGTGGACGTCGCCAGTAAAGATTGCTGATGTAACACGAGTCCGATAAAAATAATTTTATTTTTTATCATGAAAGCAAAGGTCCTCGGGCCCACTGAGACCGTCGTGCGCCCGAATACGTTTTGCTACATTGGTATGGGTCTCGAGGACACCCAACATCACTTTTGTGTTTTAACTCCTTTGCTGCCGGTGATCGCAAATTGCGCGTCTGGACCGACTGCACACTGTGACATCCGCGGGAAGAAAACATGTCAATAGGACAACCGCAGGCATGAACATAGGACTAACAATTAAGAGACATAAGTCCTCGTGAGCCCACGCCACTGCGGGGGCTGATGAGGGTGTATGTCTCTTGCAGATCTTGCAGATAGGTAGCGTTCGCCTTGCCCCGCCTCGCCTCGGCTGTTAAGGGTTAGCCCATTCAGCACGGCGCACATATTTCCCAAATTTTGGAGGCGTCATCTAACGACTATGCACCTGTTGCAGGAAATGGATCGACTATGATAATTCAAGGGGAGTGCCAGATTAGCTTGGCGCCGACAGGCGCCAAGCTAATCTGGCACTACCCTTGAATTATCATGGTCCACTCATCTCCTGCTGTAGTGCGTCAGGGCTGAATGGGTTAAACACTCTTTGGATGTATCCTACGTTCACTGTAACCTTCCCTGATGTCTGGTGTGCCCGTAATCTCCACAGGCAGGCGTACAATGTCCATTGCAATTCGACGCTGTCCGCTTTACTCGAGGCTGTCGCTATAATTCGGTTTTGTCTGACAAATCACTGAAGCCATTATAAGAACGTAATACGCACACACACAAAAAGTAGATAAATAAAAGAAAATCATGTTCTTGAATTAGCAAACGTATAGCCTTTGACAATAGAGACGCGACAAGTAAATGTATGTGGGGAGTGCGTACCAATCAGACACTTAATTCTTCAAATTTACAAGATGACCTTAGCAACTAAATTCTTTCGAATTCGTAACACATACCATTCCTAAAGAACTAAATTTCGTTCGACATTATTCAGTGGTGTAGCAAGCGAGCGGGGGGGGGGGGGGGGGGGTGGATGATATCGACATGTTTAGTAGAGAGGAATGTCACGGTCAGGACATTGTCAGGCACATTTTTCATAACTGTCCACTGTTGAACCGTTTATGGACTTTTCCGGCGTTCCAGTCAATTATAAATATCAACCCCCCCCCCCCCCCTAAAGAAGTCCTGGCGATGGACTGATTTCCAGTTGCAATGAAACCTGACGCTATCACTGTTCTTTGGGTGTCCACATGACGGGCTGTCGTGCTGAAGGCTGCATCGCGTTTATAGAACATTTCACCGCCTTTCATGATAAAAGGGACCCCAGTACGCAAAATCTCCTCGGGACGACGTCGGCCGCAGGTGGTCGATGTCGTTTCCAGGTCATCTGCTTCCTTGTACATTAGTCTGAAAGTGAAAGCTGTTCCATTCAACATAAAGTTCTTTAAATAAAATTGTACCTATAAGCAATATATCGAACACCGAAATTTTGCTATCGGTGTCAAGTAGCCAATTTTGTCGCGTATCTTCTATCGAAGGCTGTATTTACTATTACAATCCATGCCAACTAATGGTGGACGCGTGATGGCGGTACGTGTGCAGTTTGCTTTGTGTAAATTTGCAATCCACTCGTTTTAGCCGTTCAATAATCGTATGCTATCTGCGTGCACAAACTGATCGTAACTGTTTCACATTCAGAGGCAAGCCGATTCTTTTTTAACCCCTTCACTGCCAGTGGACGCAGATTGTCTTTCTGCAATCTTCTTTAACTCAACTCCAAAGATCCCAGTCCGTCCCAGGAACATGGATTCACGTGGTGTCACCACAGGCATAGATCCTCATGAGCCCCGGCAAAGGAGGGGTTGCATGAGGATCAATGTCTCTTGTACTTGGATCGTGTTCATGAGGTTACCTTAGCATCATGGTATCCTCGTGTGCACACACCGTGTAAGTTTTGTTTTTAATTTCGACAATAAAGCACAAGAGTGGTGTCTGAATATTCTGGCGCGTCCTGGCGCCACTATTAACCCATTCAGTGCCCGTTGACGGAAGCTGTGTTTCTGCTGCCGTCTTCCTCATTTCACTATCAACAAACTCTAGCTGTCCTAGGAACATGGATACAAAGTGGTGTCAGCAAGAGGTATAGATCCTCATGAGCCCCTGCAACTGCGGGGGCTCATGAGGATCTAAACCTCTTGCAGTTGGGTGTGTTCTTGACACAGAAGGGGTTACGCTACGGGTCTGCCACATTAATACACTCTTTAGTACACTGTGGTGTCGGATATAACGCGCTCTTTCTCTGGCTCCCGCGGGGATGCACGGAGAGCGAAAGGTCCTCGGACCGACATCAGCCTTAGCTGGCCCGCGCAGACACACACACACACACACACACACACACACACACACGCACGCACACACACACACACACACACACACACATACACACACACACACACACGCACGCACACACACACACGCATACACACACACACACACACACACACAACCATGCGCAGGCACATTAATGTCTTCGTATGTGCGGGCGTGCGGGCGTGAGCGAGTGCATACATGCGTCAGTGTGTGGTATGTGTATGTTTACATGTCTATGTCATTTATGTAGTAGATGTAGCAACGGCAAGTTTGAAAACTGGTCCTGTTACCAATAACTTCTACCGTTGGAAAATAAAGGTTCATTGCTCATTGTTCGTACACAGACACACACACACACACACAGCCATGTGCGTGGACCAGCTAAGGCTGACATCGGCCCGAGGACCTTTTGCTTTTTCATCACAAGTAAATTCAGCACTATAAAAACGCGATCGCCAGTGACGCCGTCTGACTATGTGACCCCCGGGTACCGCCATATACTGAGGCTGCCCTGTATTCACACACTACTCTTCAGCTTTCATTGTCTCCGGCAATTAGAACTAGAAATGAAAAGACATAAAATGAAATATTTACACTAAGGGTAGTGGTTTATCGCATGCATTGTCGGTTTTTAAACCAATTGCTGTTTATTTTACAAAATATTTTTCTTTTTTAAACTTAAATTTCCTCCTTGTTCTAGAATTAACCCCGTCGCTAGCGCTAACAATTGAACGCCAACTCACTAATAGAAGTATAGATCCACATGGGCCCCTGCAGCTGCTAGAGCTCATGAGGATCTACGCCTCTTGCTGACACCTTGTTGTGTGCAAGTTACTTGGACGGCTCGTCTTTTTGACGTTGAATTTACAATGATTTCAAAAACACAATCTGCGTCTACTGGCAGTGAAGGGGTTAATACGTTGTACACGCACACTCGCATATAATATTAAGTATTTAAACAAGTCATTTAATGTATCTGCTAGAATTTGTTTGGTGATTTATTGCAATGAAATGGTCTGTCCGTTTTTGGACCTTTCTCTAATGTAATTCTAGTGCAATTATTTATCAAACTAAACGTTCCGACTTTTTGCAAAGAAGAATTTTGCTGTGCAGTAACTGTTTATCATTACTAATGGTGTTTGGGAAAAGCTATCAATAATAAGATTCGAGAAATATTAACCCCTTAATTGCCAGTGAACGCAGATTGTGTTTCTGAAATCTTTGCTACCTCAGCTGGAGAGCTTTACAAGGAGACTGGGTACAAACTAGTGTCGGCAATAGGCATAGATCCTCATGTGCCCCTGCAGTGGCGGTGGCCCACGGAGATTTATGCCCTTTGTCATGTTCCTTGGACGCCTGAGGATCATGGATGTTGAACGTTGTCTAAAGCGTGCGCATGCGTGCGCGAGTTGTGAGTGCGCGCTTATAGTTATAATTATTATAAGATAAGCGCATTATAAATACCGTAATTATTATTATTATTATTAATTAGAGAAGATTTCAAAAACATGGCGTGTGTCCAAAAGCTGTGAAAGGGTCAAACGAAACACGGCGGTGTGTTTGTAAGATGTGAATGATAATCGTGATTCTGTTTTGTTTGCACGGACCCGCTGTACTGGCGAATAGTGGAGTTTATTCGGACCTTGCCGAGTCCTTGTTAAACAAATAATACATGTAGCAAAACACCGACATTAATGCGCACGCGCACTCGCACGCACACGCCCGCAAATAAGTGAGAGACAGACAGACAGACAGACAGAGACAGGGGGACTAGACAGAAAATTCATCACACGAGGTCTATATATATTTTTTAATTCTCCAATTTTATTACGTTTAATTATATAGTAGTCAGATATTTAGCATCATGAAATCTGATCTTTACTTGTTTTATCTCTTCTTTTTTTTATTCACACTGTACGCAGCGATTCTCGTTTGCACTAAATGAGGGATGACGATGTTATGAAGTTTTGGAAGGGAGCTGTGTAATGGGCATTATCACTGATCGAGGACTGACGATATTATAAAGTGTTGGAAGAGAGCTGTGTGCTGGGCATTATCATTGAATGAGGAATGACGTTATTATAAAGTGTTGGAAGATAGCTGTGTGCTGGGCATTATCAAAGAAAAACTAAATACAATAGAACATGCTGAGGATGGATGTGTCTCACGGTCAATATACTATACACTGTTCTGAAGAACCTGGTTTGAGCGACCACCCTTGAGAAATCACCTGTCGTTAAAGACTATTATTAGGTGCATGACCCTCTGTCATTAAAGACAATCCTTTTATGGCTACAACCACCTAATTGATGTTCTTTAACTCTTTGTCTGCTAAGGAACCTTCCTGTATTATGAACTCTGCCACTACGTAATGTTGTTTAGATTTTATTTCTGGACCCGGGGCCAGTTGCACGAGTGAGCTTAGTCATGCACCAGCCACTAACCAAGGTGCTCCGCTATAGCAGGGCACCTTGCTTAGTGGCTGGCGCAGGACTAAGCTCACTCATGCAACTGCGCCCTGGTCCAAATGCCAAGTAACGGCTTGTAACGACACAATCAGCGCTAACAATAGGCCCGCACCAGTACTGCATGCGAACCTTGGCTGGGCGGATCCCGCCATCGTTAGTGTTCTAGGGAAAGAAATCTCGCGGCGGCTGAAGTCGACATCTGTAGGCAAAGAGCTACAGTGCCCCTAAACCCAGGTGCTCTCTCAAAAGAAGTCTTGAAGGGCAAAAAGTTGTGCCTATCGTGAAATACCGTCATTTAGGTTGCCGTCTGTCATTAACGACAACCATTTTCCAAGGTACGTCCGGTCACCCACATGATGGTGTATAATAACAAATAAGGGTGGTCGCTCAGAACAGGTTCTGCTGTACAGTATATTGATAGTGATACATATGATGAACGCGCTGTTCTCGGTCCCTGGCCCCACCGCCTTAGGTCTGTGACAGTATGTTGTTCAATTTATTCCACTGTGTACATTGGCTCAGGCAGTGCACTCTCTGCATCCAGTCGATCCAGGTAGGTAAAAGGATCGTGATTCTGAAAATTAATACAATTGTTTTGTGAGCTGGTCTGGGATTTACATAGTATTATTATGTGAGCTTTCCAGCTTCGTTCTTAATCAACACATATTCCTAGAAACCTTAGGGTGGTAACTTGTTCAATTGGTTCGTTTTGTATCTGTAGTTTCAAAGGTGGAGGGGTTAAGATGGCGTTTCTGGCGCGTAGTTATATGCATAGCTTTTGTTGTTGCTGGATGCAAGATATACTGCACCATTATGATATATCATCTAAGCCTGTTTACAACCTGCTGCTTATGTCAGTAGTAGTATTACCTGCTGTGTGGAGACTAGTGTCATTCGCAAACAAGTTGCAGCTGCCATCGGACGAGGTGACGTGTAAGGGAGTCATTAATTAATAGTAAGAAAATTAATGGGCCTAGAAGGGATCCTTGCGGCAATCGGAAGAAAAGATTCGTTAACATAGATTTTTTGACTTTTGTAATTTTAGGAACAGAGAATGGAAACCAGCATTAATTATTACTTACGTGGTACCATTCAAGTTGTTGTTGTTGTTGTTTTTTGTTGGGTTTTTTTTAAAGAGAATAGTATGATCTAACTCAAAAGCCGTTTTAAGGTCTAGTAATAAAGCCTCAGACATCATGTTTTTGTTAGACAAGCCAGTTATCAACATTACGCGGAATTGCTGATTGACAGGAGTGATTTGGTCTAAAGATCTACTGGTGTGCATTTAACATGTACCTTGAGAGGCTTTGACAGGATTGGAAGAAATGAGGTCTATAATTAAAATGTTTCACGGAGGAAATTATCATAATATTCAGAAACATGATGAGGCGAGGGGAACGGGCAGATAGCAGTAACCAGAGTGCTGTGTGTGTGTGTGTGTGTGTGTGTGTGTGTGTGTGTGTGTGTGTGTGTGTGTGTGTGTGTGTGTGTGTGTGTGTGTGTCTGTGTGTGTGTTTTGTCTGTGTGTGTGTGTGTGTGTGTGTGTGTGTGAGTATGTGTGTGTATGTGTGTGTGTGTGTGTGCGTGTGTGTGTGCGGTGGGGGTAGGGGGGGGGGGAGGAGGAGATCGGCAGGCAAGTGGGACGGGTGTAAAACTGATTGTCAGAACATCTCAGAAGTAATGAAGAAAGGAGGGTGTGACATTATTTTTCCTCTAATCAGGGATTTGTAACATTGTGGCCTAATCGGGACAAACATTCGACGTAATACATAATAGAATATAAACAAAAATGTTGGTTGGTTGTACATTGTTTGACGTCCCGACAGCAACAAGACTTTATGAGAACGTGCCTGCGCTGCTTGTGGAAAAACAAACAAAAACAAAAAAAAAACGATAGAATATTGAATGTATGTCGCCAGCCGGTCTAATATGCTAAATAAACCAAAGACATGCTAGGGACGCTGCACCTTTATGCTAATGTATCGGACCCTAGTTTACAAAAAAGAGTAGAAAATCATTACAATTACAAAATATGTACAGGGAAATGATATATTAATAATACATTAACCACAAACACAGAACTATCATCTTAGGTGCAGCAGACTTGCAACACACATCCAATATCAAGAGCTACAGACAGCGCAGAAAGTAGGGAGAGGTTTGTTTGTTTTTTAATAACAAGATGAGGATTTCATTCTAAAGTCTACCGTATTGTTTGGAGCTCAGATGCGTTTATCTTGTAGGAACATTCAGAGTTGTTCATATTTTTAGGCTTATTATGCTGATCCATTTCCCTCCTCTCTAAGCCAACCTCTGATCAACACACACGTCGGCGCACACAAATAAAGACGGACTCACGGCGATTCCCGCCATTAGTACGCTCTGTGGGCTAGTGTAGCGACAGGAATCCATCTCCTTCTACTATAACCCACCCTGTGATCCACACATACTGGCACACAGAAATAAAGATGGACACACGGCGATTCCCGCCATTCGTAAGCTCTGTGGTCTGACGTAGCATAACTTCTTCTTTTTCGTCTCGAACGCCGTCACACTTGGAGTTTGGCTTTCAAAATGAAATCTGTGGTCTTCTGTAGCGCCTCCACAGGCCCGTACAGTTTCTCTTGTAGAGTGGCGTGCTTCGGCCATATCTCCTCCCTCAGCAGCTGGTGGTTCCCACAGTCCTGGAGGATGTGCTCTATGGTCTGCTCTGCTTCTCCACAATGGCACCGGGAAGATGGCACGAGGTGGAAGCGTCTGTGCAGGTGGAAATTGAGTCGGCTGTGCCTGGTCCTCAGACGGAAGATGGTCACCTGCTCTTGTCTGGACAGCTGATGGTAACTGTCTAGGGGCCGTTGTGGTGGTCTGTACACAGACTTAATGATGGTCTTAATCTCTGTGAAGCTGACTCCATTTTCGTCTTGTTCTTTCTCTGCGCCCAATTTTGTCATTCTGTCAGCTTGTTCATTACCGTAGATGCCACAGTGTGAAGAGATCCACTGCAGCACCAATCTGGTGCACTTGATGTTTTGCAGTGCTTCTTGTAGACGTGGCAGTTTGCTTGCTGTTGCTGCCTGAAGGACAGACATGGCATCAGTCAGAAAGTCAATCTGGGCATCAGGGTCTGCAGTGCCACTAAGGATCAGGATCAGGATCAGGATTTTATTTAACGTCTTTTCACACATTGGTGATATTAGACCCCAAAAAAATCAACAACCAAACACACAACTTGTGAATATCAAAGAATAGCAATAATTAACATCCATCCACACACACAAATTACGCAATATAATAGTTTACCCACCGGACTATGAATTATGATATTAACTGTTGGAATTGCAATATTTCTATGTATGATGTCATACATATTTTCTGCTAATTTATCAACTGTTATGTTATTTTTTGTCAACAGATTCATTGTAATAGGACACTCACAGATTATATTTTTAACAGAGATCGGGCTTAAGCACTCGCATTTGATGTCTTTTGAGAATTTTGTTTTCCAAGAATTTAGTCTTAACTTGTATATCAACGAAGCTGTGTTTCTTAAACAAGGTGGAACATGATAAGTATATTTCATATCATCTTTGCGAAAGAAAGCTGTTTAGCACAGAGTACATTTCATGTAGAGATAATTGCATATTATTACAAACTGCTGAGTTTTCTCTATTTATAGCTCCAGTTTTTGCTTGTCTGTCACAAATTTCATTCCAATAAATTCCGCAGTGTGAGGGTATCCAAAGAAAATCGATCCCTAATCCTCTGGACATAATACAGCTTATAATATGTTTTATTTCATATACTAAGTCTTTTCTAGTGTTACAATCCCAGCTTTTTAGACTATATAGGAAAGATTTAGAATCGACACAAATCAAAATGTTAAATATATCATAAGGTATAAGTTGAATAAAATTTAGTGCCATGAAAATCGCATACAGTTCAGACGTAAACATAGAAAAGCCTTTACCGAGATAAAAAGATTTCTTCACTTTGAGATCTGGAATAACAAAACTTGCACCACAGTCTGAAGAATCTAAGACAGACCCATCTGTGCAAATTTTCAAATGTTTAAAATATTAGTTCTCTTTAATTTTTGTTTCACTAAATTTGCTAAAACGCTCACATCAACATCTTTTTTAAATCTGTGTAATCTATATCGAAAGTAGCTTCAATATGTTCCCACGGAGGTATAGTAGGTGTAACTGGTAAAACTGGAATAGACTTGATATGTATATTGCAGTTTTCTATAGCATCTTTGGCATAGTTACGTATAGGTAAAAGATACGTGATTGTTTGCACTCTCTTCGGAAAATCCACATCTGCGTCTAAAAATATGTCTTCTCGTACTGAATTTTATTAGTATTTTGCAGTTGCAAATTTACGTTGGTCAGATAAAGACAGAATACCTGCTTCGTTGTAGGCTTTTACAGTATTAGTATGAACTCGCACTCCAGGGGCTAATTTAACTGCTTTACTATCAATGCTTTGCAGCTTCTTTAGAAGTGTAGCTGGGGCAGTAAAGTACACTTCCTGACCATATATGTGTTGAAAGAACTAAAGATGTAACAAGGTGTAAAACAGTTTTAATGTCCTGACTCCATGGTTGTGAGATTATAATTTTTAACAAATTAAGTCTTTTTCTTGCCTTATTTAATATGTCTTCAATATGAATTCTCCAAGATAATTTTGATGTAAAACGTACGCCTAAAAACTGTACATACTGTCGGTAGTTTAAAGGCGTCCCGTTTAAAGATAATGTAGGTAATGGTTTAGCAATTTCCCCATTATTGAAAAGCATTAGATATGTTTTTTCCCCAGATAGTTCTAGGCCATTTTTTCATATAATTTGATAATTTGTCCAATTCAATCTGATTAAAACAAATTAACGTAATCTACGATTCTTTTGGGGGTACGTTTTCTGAGATTAGTGTTTATCCATATAGCAATATCATCTGCATATTGTGCCACAGTTGTGTCCTGTGATAGAGATTTTGGGAGGTCGTAAATTAACACAGTGAATATAAATGGTGAAATTATCTATCCCTGAGGAATACCCATATCTATTTTCTTAAAGGTTGAATAACTTTTACCAACTTTGGTGCAGACAAATCTTTCAGACAAAAAGCTTTTAATGTACTCACACATAAACCCGGTTATGCCAATCAGTTTTATTTTGTATAATAATCTAGCATGCCAAACACTATCACAAGCCTTTTTTACGTCACAAAAGGTTGCTAATATACTTTTTCTTTTTGAAATTGTTTTTTAATGTTATTTGTGAGTTTAACTAAATGGTCTGTCGTATATACCTTTCCGAAAACCAGCTTGATAAACTGTTTTTCACAGTAATGAAATAGCCAATTTAAAATAATCTGTTCCATTACTTTGCAAGCTTGTGATGTTAGTGCAATAGGTCTATAACTACTAATCAATGTACGTGTTTTACCCGATTTGAGTACTGCACCTGCACAGACGCTTCCACCTCGTGCCATCTCCCCTGTGCTCTTGTGGAGAAGCAGAGCAGACCACAGAGCACATCCTCCAGGACTGTGGGAACCACCAGCTGCTGAGGGAGGAGATATGGCCGAAGCACGCCACTCTACAAGATAAACTGTACGAGCCTGTGGAGGCGCTACAGAAGACCACAGATTTCATTTTGAGAGCCAAACTCCAAGTGTGACGGCGTTCGAGAAGAAGAAGAAGAAGTACTGGCCGGAACTACTACTTACTGCTTCCAGATAGTAAGAAGAGATCCATTAAACCAACATTTTTGGTAAAATTTATGTAGTAATTTTTACCACGGTTCAGGTAAATGATTATGTAGTTTGTAAGAAATTCCATAGATACCCACTGCACTAGAGGTATTTGCAAACGACTGTAAAACATCTAGGAATTCATTATATTGAATTGGAGCATTGATGTACTGAGAATGATTAGAAACTGGATCCTGATAATCTGCTTTTACTTTTTCTTGTTTTCTGAGGTTTATGTTTGGTAAACTAGACTTGATGTGAGACTACTTTCTGCAAACATATTAACATACAGAACTCAGCCCTGTGAACCTTTTGGCTCTCGACACTATTCTGTTACAGTGTATTTTTGTTTTCTTCATTTCCTAAAGTTCTCTTCAGATTTGTTTCTAGTTATTTTATTAAGTGTTCCTTCTTAATATTTACTGCTTGTTCACATTCCTTATTCCACCAAACATTACCTGAATATTTTCCTTTTGATTTTCCTTTGCATTTTGGTATTGACTTCTCCACAGCAGAAAAACAGCTTTTGTAATATTTCCGTAATAGGTATCTATACTTTCATGTTCTATACTTGCAGTGTTATGGGACAGCAAGACTGTCTCATACAGTTCCCAATTAGCATTGTCATACTGAAACTTTGGAATTCTGTGCTCAATATTGCAATATTCATCTTTATCTTTAACGTTTAATTGTATAAATGATTGGGAGATGATCACTTCCCAAACAATGTTCCTCGTTGATCCAAGTGCAATTTGTTGCCAAGGTTGGGCTTACTAGTGATATATCAAGAGCAGATGCTTTATGGGTATATACATCTGGGATTCTAGTGATTCTACCATCATTTAAAATGATTAAATTAGAGTCTGAAATATTTTCTATTAGACGATTGCTTGTAACAATCGTACATCCAGACTACCAGAAAGGTGCATGAGCATTGAAGTCTCCTAGGACCATCCATTGTCTGGAAGTTGTCTGCTGAGAATCAATATCTTTTAGCCAGTCAGTGTTGTCATCTTTTGGCCCTCTATAGGGATATCACATTCAAAATACTATTATTTTGATTTTGATTATTAATTTTTACCATGGCCCCAGTGATAAATATATCATTTATATCTTTGGTTATATAGTATGTATTTAGTGACGAATATTCTAGGTCATCTCTAATGTATAACGCAGTTTGGACTTTATTCGATATCGAGTCATAATTGTATAGAAGAGGACAATACTATCCTCGAAGTTTTGGGAGTTTTTTACCTTCTACATTCAGAGATTGTAAGCTAATATAAAATACTCTGACTGTGAGATGTGATTCTCGAAGGATAGAAAATGTGTTGAAATTGATCTACAATTCCACTGAAACACTTTCATATTGCTTAAGCTCTTCTTCATGGTCAGTGATCTCTTCGCAGCGAAAGAAGGTCAACTGAAGGAGAAGGAAAGCAAAAAATACAAAATACAAATAACTAATTCAAAACAAAATGAGCTCTTTCAAAACACCAAGAATCAGTATATCTCAAACAGTTCAGTACTATATCAAAAACTAGAACTAAACTATTTGGATATCATTTCAAAGTTTCTTTCGAACCGGACTTTATAGTGTTGTTAACTTTACCACATTTGAAATGATAATCAGTTAGCTTAGTTATATTTCATTCGGTCAGAAACTTAGTGTGAATACCAGTGACCCCTCCAATCATATTATCCACTGGGATGTTTGAGATAGTGTTAACTTAATGTTCGTTTTGGTTTTTCCCAGGATAAGTTAGATAAATGTCTCCCGATGTTACGTGCAAAAGTTGAAGATCCCCTTGCATTTGGATGTATTGAGTCACCGCAGATGAAAGTTAGAGTTAATGTTTTCATGATGAATGACGGAAATGTTCTGGTCCTCAATAAGTTCTGACACTGACTAAGTGGCATAGAAAATCTCACGTTTTATGTTCAGTTGAATATCCCTGCATGGGGCGATCTTGCTGACTACTATATGGCCTGCCGGAAGTTTCTTTTTCAGATCACGCACTGTTGTTACAATGATTTCCCAGCAGTGCGTGGATTTGAATATATAATGTTATTTACACCCGTATGTATCACGACAGCATCGACGTCTTCCTTGATGCTGTCCGTAGCTTTGGAAATGTCTTCAACGATGAAGGCGCTTATCTTTGATACGGACAAACCGTAAGAGATTCCAAGCTGGTTAGATCGCACGCCTTGCAAAGTGGAATCATGAAATATTGCTACTCTTGGCATTGTTACGGTCTTTGATTGTGATGATGACGCATTTTGTCATTTTACGTCATCTCGAATGTTGTTATTTACAGAATATTGAATGTATGTCGCCAGCCGGTCCAATACGTTAAATAAACCTATGACATCGGGCCTAGATAAAGCCAGGACCATCTAGCAACACACATCCAATATCAAGAGCTACAGGCAGTGCAGACAGTAGGGAGAGTTTAAAAAAGGGAAATACAGGTGAATGGACCAAGGGTAGACAGAAACACATGCCCCAGACTAGAAGGGAAAACCCACCCTGTGGGGCTGACCAGGGTGACCCTGGGAACTAAAAAGTAGTTAACCCCACCTGGGGGACGGGTGGGGTTAACTACTTTTTAGTTCCCAGGGTCACCCTGGTCAGCCCCACAGGGTGGGTTTTCCCTTCTAGTCTGGGGCATGTGTTTCTGTCTACCCTTGGTCCATTCACCTGTATTTCCCTTTTTTAAACTCTCCCTACTGTCTGCACTGCCTGTAGCTCTTGATATTGGATGTGTGTTGCTAGATGGTCCTGGCTTTATCTAGGCCCGATGTCATAGGTTTATTTAACGTATTGGACCGGCTGGCGACATACATTCAATATTCTGTTTAGTGTTTTTTTCACAAGCAGTGCAGGCACGTCCTGAGAAAGTCTTGTTGCTGTCGGGACATAAAGCAATGTACAATCAATCGTTGTTCGAAATTTCGATATTCCTGTCTCTTTTGTTTATGTATTCCGCTTACCTTTGTTTGGGAAGCTGAGGTAGCGGAATGAAATAAAAAGAAGAAGAAGTATTAGTCTGAGTACGTGTTGGAGCTGCAGTGGCTCCAGCAGGTGTTACGTGTTGAGTCGTTTTATGATATCACACCAGACGCACGCACGTAAGGTTCTTTTAAAGAAACTTCATTCAGCTGCAACCCGTCACACGTGACTTAAGGATGTAGACTACACTGGAGTAACAGTTCCAACAATATTTTATTTCAGCAATGCGATCTCCACACAATGCATTCCCAAATGCACCACCACTGATACAATGTCTCCTCTGCAAAAAAAACACTGGCGACACAATGCGTTTCTCATACAACGTACATCACCGTTACGCTGCGTCTCTCACAATGTACACCCTATACGGGCCACGTACCTACGATAAACTGTATGTCCCTACAACTGACAATGAATGACAATGTACAGACGTGCTTCCCAGCACAAACTTTTATAGTACAACAGCTTTCCTGAACAATCCAACGAATTCACACAACGCAACCAATCAGAACGGAACACGTAACAGATTGATTGATTGTACATTGCTTAACGTCCCGACAGCAACAAGACTTTCTCAGGACGTGCCTGCACTGCTTGTAAAAAAAAAATAAACAGAAAATTGAATGTATGTCACCAGCCGGTCAAATACGTTAAATAAACCTACAACAAAGCCTAAATAAAGCTAAGACCATTTAGCAACACACATCCAATATCAAGAGCTACAGGCAGTGCAGACATTAGGGAGAGTTTAAAAAAGGAAAATACAGGTGAATGGACCAAGGTTAGACAGAAACACATGCCCCAGAGTAGAAGGGAAACCCACCCTGTGGGGCTGACCAGGGTGACCCTGGGAACTAAAAGGTAGTTAACCCCACCCAAGTCCCCCAGGGCAGACCCGGGTGGGGAGGAACACGTAACAGAAACTCATAAATATTAAATAAAAAGAACTTTCTAGAATAAACTACAATAGTCTACAAAAATTCGACTGCTAATTTCAGCCCCAAAACCTAGTGTGTAATGACGTCACACAAGAGTATGGCAGACAGTTCACGACCTTTCATAATACAAACTGACTGGCTGCCAACTTCACGCTTACAGAAAACAACTATGACCATGAATATTAGAGTGGCTTCACTACTGTGTTGCAAAATGTTGCCTACACTTTGACGTCACACATGCGAGGTCACTAGACAGCGCGATTTTGCTCGAACGTTCTGGTCTATTCTTAGCGAATCTACGCATTACAAAAACTCACCGCTCTTCTCCATGCGACTTCGCTAGAAGCTTCCGGACTAATCTTAGCGTATCATAACAAAGCCAATTCCGCTCTCTGCGCGAACAAGAGAGAATCTTACTGAAAAGGTAAGTGATTCGTAACCATGATTGCTCAAATAAATATCGGATCGTTTCCTACGATCAATACATGCATGCTCTCACGGAACAACACAACCACAATCGTAACATTACCCCCCTTTTTAGAATGAAATTTCACAAACATTTCATCTCAAATCTAAAAAACGGTTGTGGCTGTGTTAACCTACACAGAACCTTAAACAAATACAAATTTACATCCAAATTTAAATCAAATCAACTACTTTAAAATAATTATTTCACAATTCTTTTAAACTGTCCTGAACGAAGACATGTCCCTTTAAACTGTCCTGAGCGCAGACATGTCCCTTTAAACTGTCATGGACACCAAAATATTTTTTTTAACTGTTCTGGACACAGAAATGTTCATTCAAACTGCTCTGCTCAGGTAATCCGCTCCAAAATTCTGCGAACCCTTGATAGACTGTAATTTAACGTCACAATTCTGCAAGAACATCGCCTATCTCATTATGCGAGAATTTGTAAACTTTGCAGAGTTTAAATAGTTCAAGGGCTGATGGTCCGTTTGGAGAACAAATGGCACACCTAGAAGGTACAGTTCGAACCGCCTTACTCCCTAGATGATGGCTAGGCACTCCTTCTCGGTGGAGTAGTTTTGCTCAGCTCTGGTCAACTTTTTGCTGGCGTAGCTCACTGGGTGGAGTTTTACATTATCTTCTTGCATTAAGACTGCACCTACTCCTTCGTTGGAGGCGTCTGTTCTCAGGTAGAAAGTTTTGAACGGGTCAGGGAGGTGTAGAACAGGCTTCTCGGTTAGGATGTCTCGAACTGCCTGGAATGCTCGCTCTTGGGCTTCATCCCACTTCACTACGTTAGGTTGTTCTTTCCTCAGCAAGTCAGTCAGGGGACCTGTGACTGCCGCAAAGTTTGGTATGAACTCCCGGTAGTAGTTCGCCAAGCCCATAAATGAGCGAACTTGCGTCTTGGTCGTAGGTCGCGGGGCATCCCTGATCTTCTGCACGTTGTCGTCGTGTAGCCCCTTTAAATCTTCGCTTAGTTTGTGTCCGATGAAGTCTATGTTGTCGGCCCCAAGAATACACTTGCTTGGACGGATGGTGAAATTTGCATCTGACAGTCTTTGAAACAGCTCTCGAAGGGCCTTGAGGTGATCCCCCCAAGTTTTGGTATGGATCAAAATGTCATCCCAGTAAAAGACCACATTTAGCATATCTTCTAGGATCTTTTTCAGTCCTCTCTTCAATGTGGCACCACTGTTCACCGTACAAAAAGGCATCTTCAGAAACTCCCAATGACCGTCGGGTGTGACGAACGCTGTCTTGGGGATATCTTTTTCAGCAACCTTGATTTGCCAATACCCTTTGCTTAGGTCAACTTTGGAGAAAAATCGGTCTCCACCGACCTTCTGTAACAGTTCTTCCGCTGTGGGCATTGGCTCTGGATCGAAGACTGTTAGTTTATTGAGTCTACGGTAGTCCACACACACCCGATTGGATCCATCTGGTTTCGTCACGATAACAACTGGGGACGCATATGGTGACTTGGACTCCCTGATGACTTCCAGACTCAGCATTTCCTTGATATCCTTTTTCAGTTCTTCCCTCGTGTTATAAGGAAGACGATAAGGTTTGCTGCGAACTGGCTCATTTGATGTCAGGTTAACCTCGTGCTGGACGGTGTCTGTTGTCCCTGGGTCAAGTGTAAACCGATGCTTGAACTCTTGAGTCAGGACGCGCAGTTCTTCTCGTTGAGTTTGGGTCAGATTCTGACCGAACTGGATGTCTTCTACATCCTCCTTCTGGCGGAGTTCGTTAAGGTCAAACAGGTTCTCGTCGTCTAGTCTTTCGTCATCAGCAAGACGCACCGATGCCGCCAGTTGTGGTTTGTCTTGACGACCTCGCTCAATATACTTCTTCAGCAGATTAGCATGGTAAGTCTTCACCTTGTTGTTGACCTTGACTCTGTAGTCGTTGATGCCAACCACCGTGTCGACAACGTAGGGTCCCTTCCACTGCATCAGGAGTTTGTTGTTGTCGGTAGGAAGAAGAACCAATATCTGGTCACCTGGCTGGAATCGTCGAGGTTTCGCCTTACGATCATAGTAATGCTTCGCCGTGCTCTTCGCCTTCCCCAGTTCTTCTCGAGCCATCCTGAGGGTATCTCCCAGCTTCTCTCTCAAGTCGAAGACCTAGTGGTAGCTGATCTTCACCTCAGGCACGTCGATATCCTTGGTCCACAACTCCTTCAGGATGTGCATGGGCCCCTTTACAGTCCTACCGTACAGTAATTCAAAAGGGGAAAACCCTGTCGAATCCTGAGGAACTTCACGGTATGCGAAGAGCAAGGCATTGATATATCTATGCCACAATCTTGGCTGCTCAGTACACAGTTTCTTCAGCATAGCCTTCAATGTTCCATTAAACTTTTCAACCAGCCCATTACACATGGGGTGATAAGGGGTGGTAATAAGGTGTCGGATGCTCAATAGCCGGTTGACTTCCTCCATGCAGTCGGAGACGAACTGAGTTCCTAGATCGCTTAGGATCTCCTCAGGAATCCCCAAACGGCTGAACATGTCGACGAGCGCCTCTGCCACTGTTGGAGTGTCGATCTTCTTCAATGGTATGGCCTCAGGATAACGTGTAGCATAGTCCACCAGGGTAAAAATGTAGCGATGACCATCTTCATTTGGAGGAGATATTGGCCCCACCAGGTCTACAGCTAGCCGCTTGAAAGGCATATCGATCAGTGGCATTTTCTCTAGAGGAACCTTGGTCACCTTTCCCTTGGGGATTGTTTTCTGGCATCTGTCGCACGACCTGCAGAATCGGGTGACGTCGCCTCCCATATCAGGCCAGTAGAAGACGGCTCGGATCCTATCGAGGGTCTTGTTGATTCCCAAATGTCCTCCCAATATGGAATCATGGGCCAATTTCATCACCTGCATCCTCTATGGTTCAGGAACTACTACCTGACGCACAGGTTTATCTCCACTGCTGTTGAATGTTCGGTACAGGATATTTTTCCTGGTCTCAAAGGTTATCTCCTTTCCCTTTTGCGTCACGGGCTCGGCCTGACCTCTTAATTTGTCAATCGTGGGGTCGGCTCTCTGTAGCTCCACCAGCCTTTCCCTATTCAACACAGCTGCTTCCGTGTTGTCTGCCACTTTTAGAGGGATGGTCTGGTGACTCTTCTTTGCTTGACTGCTTGTGGTAAAAGCACATGTTTCAGGTCTCCACTCTAGATCTGGATCGTCTGCATTTCTGGCACCATCAATGTTTCCGATGATGAGGTCGTAGACTGGTGTCTTCACGCACAACGCCTTCACCTCTCCTGTCAGGTACGGGGTGCTGACACTGACCTTGGCAAGGGGGATGATCCTCACAGTTCCGTCGGCCAAAATGAGGGTGGTCCACTCCTGTAGCTTCTGGTCTTTAGCTACTAGGTCCTCTCTCATGATGATGCAACTGTAACCGGTGTCTCTCAGCACTCTCACTGGTGTGTTTCCAACGAATCCTGACACCACCGGCATGTTCGGCACTTCATTCTCAGGCAGCGCAATGTTTGAGACTGGTAAAAATGTAGCCCCATCTCCTACTGGGATGCGTTTTTTTTTTTAAAGATTCAATCAGCTCCGGTGTCACTCGCCTTTCTCCAAATTCAAAGTCACTGGATGACGTCACATCATTGGCTCGTACAGCAGCGGCTCTGTGTTGAGACGTGGTACTACTTCTACCTGCTATCCCGCGATCTTGGTTGGATCTTCTGGTGTTATCGCCTCGGGGAACATCTTTAGAAGGACACCGTATCGCCTTGTGTCCCCTCTTTCCACAAAGGAAACATGTCAGGTTCTCCACCGGCATGTATTTCGGGGTGTCTCTGACATTGTGGGTTTCCTCTCCTGGTGCAGACACACGCTGCGGCTTACTAGGCCCGAACTTCATGTTGTGGGCGTCAAGGTATCTTTGAGCGAAGTCGGCCAGGGCCTTTAGGGACTGGTCTTTTTGCTCCCTGAGGTGGGCGGCCAGGTCCTTAGAACATACGTTGAGGACTTGTTCTTTGATGATGAGGTCACACAGGTCCTGGTATTCCTTGTTTAAACCAGCCAGCTCTATCCATTTCTCCAGATAGCTCCTGATTCTTTCAATGAATATGCCGGGTGTTTCTCCTTCTTCAGGCTTGCAGTTCCGAAATCGTCGCCTGTAACCCTCTTCAGTGAAGTCGTACTGTCTCAGCAGGGCGGCTCTCAACTGCGTATAATCTTCGGCTTCTTCTCTTGGCAAGCGGGTGTAAAATTCAAGCGCTTTGCCAGTTAGAAGTGCGCTCAGTTTGATAGTCCAAGTCTCTTGTCTCCAGTTATTGCTGCTTGTGAAGCGCTCAAAATGCTTCAGATAAGCGTCCATCTTATCTGAATTTTCAACAAAAGGTGGAAGCTTTGGCGCACGGGCTGTTTGCTCTCTGCTGGCTAAGGTTTTTGCTTCAGTAGCTGTCTGGCTCTGTGCCTCTATCTCTATCTGTTTTAGATGAATTTCATGTTGTCGCTGCCTCTCCACCTCTTCTCGCTGTTTCTCTGCCTCTTCTCGCTGTTTCTCTGCCTTTTCTGCTTGAATTTCGAGTTTCCTGATTTCGCGTTCTTTAGCTCTTTCTTCTCTCTCCAGTCTCTTTTTTTCTTCGAGTCTCTTTTCTCTTTCTCTCTCCAGTCTCTCTTTTTCTTCTCTCTCTCTCGTGTCTTTTCTTCTCTCTCCAGTCTCTCCTTTTCTCTCTCCAATCTCTCCTTTTCTCTCTCCAATCCGGCTCTCCTTCTCTCTCTCCTTTACAAACTCGAGGAGTTGAGCTCCTTCGAGTCCACATTCCTTTCCAATTTCAGGAATGTCTTCATTTCCGATGTCTCCATCTCTGCGTTTCACTGCTGGCTGTTTTCTCCTGCTACCCTTTCCACTGAGCCAACTGAAGAAGTCCCGTCGGAGGTGCCAAAATGTTACGTGTTGAGTCGTAGTCGTAGTATGATATCACACCAGACGCACGCACGTAAGGTTCTTTTAAAGAAACTTCATTCAGCTGCAACCCGTCACACGTGGCTTAAGGATGTAGACTACACTGGAGTAACAGTTCCAACAATATTTTATTTCAGCAATGCGATCTCCACACAATGCATTCCCAAATGCACCACCACTGATACAATGTCTCCTCTGTAAAAAAAAACACTGGCGACACAATGCGTTTCTCATACAACGTACACCACCGTCAAGTTAGGCTGTGTCTCTAACAATGTACACCCTATACGGGCCACGTAACTACGATGCGTTTCTCATACAACGTACATCAACGTTAGGCTGCGTCTCTCACAATGTACACCCTATACAGGGGTGTAGGGGGCTCTGGATAGAGGTAGCACCTTTGCTGTTCGGCAGCTGCGTCCTACATTGGACGGACGGGCATCACTGGTCCTCATCCATCTCCTTAATCTCTCACGTGCTGGCTCCAAGCGCCACACCCTGGCAAACCACCTCAGCTGGTGGGCTAAACCACGTGAGGGGGTGGTGTTCACATTGCACCACTAGGCGGATGAGCTGTTTCTGACAGCCAATGGCTAGAAGACGGAGGAGATCAGGTTGGATCCAACGGCCAAATGTGGGGGAGTAAACCCTTCAAATCAGGAGTGGAGCCCCGAAGGCAGACAGCTGCCTGTATTCACGCACTGTTCTGGCAGCTCCTGCAGCCAAACTGGTGCCAAACGTACTGCTTTGCATTCCTTTGGATACATCAGCGAGGCCGAGAGGGGGATCTTGACGACTGGGCACCCCAGGATCTCCATACACTTCGCCCAGGCTTGCGCCCTGGAGAGGTCACTCCAGTGACTGACCCAGCAAGCGCATATACTCCATTGTCTTCCTAGACAGGATGCCAAACGGGCCACGTACCTACGAAAAACTGCGTGTCCCTACAACTGACAATGTATGACAATTTACAAACGTGCTTCCCAGCACAAACTTTTATAGTACAACAGCTTTCCAGAACAATCCAACGAATTCACACAACGCAACCAATCAAGACGGAACACGTAACCAAAACTCATAAATATTAAATAAAAAGAACTTTCTAGAATAAACTACAATAGTCTACAAAAATTCGACTGCTAATTTCAGCCCCAAATCCTAGTGTGTAATGACGTCACACAAGAGTATGGCAGACAGTTCACGACCTTTCATAATACAAGCTGACTGGCTGCCAACTTCACGCCGTTACAGAAAACAACTATGACCATATAAACTATGACCATGATTATTAGAGTGGCTTTACTACTGTGTTGTAAAATGTTGCCTACACTTTGACGTCACACATGCGAGGTCACTAGACAGCGCGATTTTGCTCGAACGTTCTGGTCTATTCTTAGCGAATCTACGCATTACAAAAACTCACCGCTCTTCTCCATGCGAATTCGCTAGAAGCTTCCGGACTAATTTTAGCGTATCATAACAAAGCCAATTCCGCTCTCTGCGCGAACGATTGAGAATCTTACTGAAAAGGTACGTGATTCGTAACCATGATAGCTCAAATAAATATCGGATCGTTTCCTACGATCAATACATGCATGCTCTCACGGAACAACACAACCACAATCGTAACAGCAGGCTTGTCTGTCTTGATCCTGGCCTGGACTTGACACTGCCCCGTAGGTCAGTTCACGTCGGTCTTCGATGTCCGTTTGGGCCGAGACGTCGACTCCTCTGCTGAAGCCAGGATGTAGGCGTTGCACCTGCTCCGTCAAGAGAGCCACTTGTTGAGTAAGTAGGCTTACGGTAGCCTTCAGCTGGTCTACAACATTTTGAAGGCTCTCCTCCCCGTTGTTCTTCAGGTGGCGGCGGTTATCCTGCTCCTGGATGTGACTGATCTCTTCCTCTGCCATAGAGGCTTGAAGCAGGGAGAGATAACCTCGCCCTCACTTTTCTCCTTGTTATTAACGAAATTGCCACTGAAATTATGAATAATGGAAAACATGGTGTTCAGCTTCTCCCAGACTTAGTTGAAGTTTTTATTTTATTGTTTGCAGATGACGTAGTACTTGTGTCAGACACACCAGGTGGTCTGCAAAATCAGCTTGATATTTTGATTAAAAATGCTGATGCTATGGACTTGTCTGTTAACCTGGCCAAGTCAAACATTGTTGTCTTCCGTAAAGGAGGGTACTTAGCACGCAGAGAGAAGTGGCTTATTAAAGGTACACAAGTGTCAGTAGTTAATGCTAATAAATATTTAGGACTGTATTTTTCTACCCGACTGTCATTTTCCAGAGCTTTTGGTGATATTTGTACTAGAGCACGGAAGGGAACTATAGAAATATTTAAGATCTTGTTGAAGACTGGGGACTTTTCCCCAACCATATTTTTCAAGCTGTTTGATTGCCAGATTAAGCCCATATTGTTGTACGCTTCAGAGGTATGGGGTCTGTACAGGCACGAAGAGATTGAGAAATTACATCTCTTTGCACTCAAAAAGCTGCTTAATGTAAGTCCACGTACACCAAATGACCTTGTTTATGGCGAAACCGGCCCATATCCACTATACATCTATGCCAGGGTTAGCTGTCTAAGGTATTGGTTTCGTCTGTTACAAATGGAGCCTCACAGACTTCCTTCTAAAGCGTACAAAATGTTGCTAGCTTTACAAAATAGTGGAACAGACTGTTGGGTCACTCGTGTTCATGATGAATTGTACCGGTATGGTTTTGGTTTTGTGTGGGAGAACCAAGGTGTTGGCAATGTTGACAGGTTTCTGCTAGAATACAAACAAAGATTGATTGATTCGTTTGGAAAAGTCTGGCATAGTCACTTGGCAGACAGTCCACGGTTCAATGCGTATAAGCGTTTTAAAGCATCTTTATATTAGAAACCTACTTCTTTGATATTCACAATAAACATTTACGGGACCTTCTTATACGGTTTACAATTGGGGCTTCAGAAATTAATACGCACAAATTCAGATATACTAATGATACCAATTTGGCCTTTACTTGTCCATTATGCAACTGCCGACTTAATGTAATGTAATGTATCTAACCTTATTCAGGTTCATCTTCAAGACACTACCAAAGTACCAGGTCAGCTGTGCTTGGCACTGTTTAACGTGCGCTCAGTTGGTTGTGCCAAGAAGCGCTCTGAAGTGTGCGAGTTTGTTACCGACCACCATGTTGACATTCTGTTCTTAACAGAGACCTGGCTTCGTGCCTCTGGTGATGAGGCCAAATGTGCTGATCTTGCCCCATCTGGATACTCTGTGAAATCCTTCCCCCGCGATTCTCGTGGGGGTGGTATTGCAGTCGTCCTCCATGAAGCACTGCAGCCTTTTGCATCATTTTCAACGTCTTTTAGTTTCTCCCATGAGTCTTTTGAGCTTGTACAGTTTACTCTAGCTTTAACTCAGAAAACTGTTCATTTTCTATGCCTCTACAGACCCCCGCCAAACCGCAAGAACAAATTAACTGATTCAATGTTTGTTGATCAATTTCATGATCTTCTCGATCACTGTAATTCTCTTGCTGGCAGTCTGATAGTCCTTGGTGACTTTAACATCCACTTTGACAATCAGAAGCACCACACCACCTCTGCACTCATGGACATTTTACACATGTTCAGTCTTTCACAAGTTGTCGACAAACCAACTCATAGACAAGGGCATACTATTGACTGGATCCTTCATAGATGTGACGATGATATCTTGTGCTCAGCACAGGTTTCTGATGCAATATGTTCAGACCATTACTGTGTGATCAGTCATTTGAGGGCCATAGTCCCACCTCCAGTGCCTATGCTTACCATAGTGCGCAATGTTCGTGCCATTGACAGACTAGCCTTCAAGGCTGACCTCGTTCAGTCACTGTCTCACCATCCTAGTCCTAGTGCCGAGGAGTTTGATTCATGTTTACGCACTGTCTTAGACAATCATGCACCATCTTCAAAGCGTAAAAAGTCAGCTCATAGAATCAGCCCGTGGTATAGGTTTGTGAGCAAAGAGCTGCGTTCGGCTAAGCAGATGCGGCGCCAAGCTGAGAGAATGTGGTGCTCAACTAGGTTGACTGTTCACAAGCAGATATACACATGTTCTAAGAAGCATGTAAATGAGATTGTTCACGGAGCAAAATCTTCGTTTTACAACAGGAAGATCAGTGAGTGCACAACAAGCAAAGAGTTGTATAATGTGACCAATAAGCTTATGGTGAAGAAGACTCCATCACCTCTTCCCACTACATTTCCCCCGTGCCAGCTGCCGCAGCTTTTTGCAGATTACTTCATTGATAAGGTCCGCGAAATTCGTGATTCTCTGGATCTCATGCCCACTTCAGTTTTGTTCACCGAAAAACGCTTTAGTGGAGAACCTCTCTCAGCCTTCGAACCTGTGCTAGAGGATGAGGTCAGAAAAGTGATCACAAACACTGCCCAAAAAACTTGTGAGTTAGACCCCATACCCACTCCCTTGTTGTACGAGTGCCTGGATGAAGTGTTGCCTGCCATTACACAAGTCATCAACAACTCTCTCTCCACTGGTATTTTTCCTGAAAGCTTCAAGACTGCACTTGTGAAACCCCTATTGAAGAAACCATCTTTAGACCCAAATGTACTGAAAAACTATCGCCCAGTTTCCAATCTTACATTTCTATCAAAGATTCTTGAGAAAATTGTCCTTGTTCAAACTTTAAAGCATGTCAACTCTAATAGTCTGTTCAGTGTATTCCAGTCTGCATATCGTCCCCATCGTAGCACTGAAACAGCTTTGCTGAAGATATTCAATGACCTGCTTTGTGCTTTGGACAAGCGTAAGATCACAGTGCTTGCTTTGCTGGACCTGTCCAGTGCGTTCGACACTATTGACCATGAAATTTTGCTGTGCCGTCTTCAATCTGTATTTGGCATTGAAGGCTCAGTCTTGGCATGGTTTAGTTCATACCTGACTGAACGATCCCAGATTGTTTCTGTCGACGGCTGTCGTTCTGAGCCATCACCTCTTCGGTTTGGTGTACCCCAGGGCTCGGTCCTAGGACCTGTATTGTTCTTACTGTATGTTCAGCCCCTGTCCGACCTGATTTGTAGTCGCTCCATTTCCCATCATGCATTTGCAGATGATACGCAGATGTACAAAAGTGATACTGTCGAGCGAGCTGTGAATGCCGTCCAAAGTATAAGCCAGTGCATTGACCATGTCAAATCATGGATGACCACCAACAAACTGATGTTAAATGATGGCAAAACTGAAGCAATGTTGGTAGCTAATCCAAGATTATCTTCGTCCCTGCCTTTACCATCATCATTGTCTGTGGATGGAACACTCATTGGCTTCTCTGCGAGTGTGAGAAACCTGGGTGTTACACTTGACAGCGAGTTATCTATGTCACAGCATGTCAGTGCAGTGTGTAGATCCACTTATCTGGAACTTCGTCGTATTAGTTCAGTTCGTCACCTGCTGACCGTGGAAGCCACTAAAACACTAGTTTGTGCATTTGTGCTGTCCAAGCTAGATTATTGTAACTCTTTGCTTTGTGGCTGCCCTCAGTATCTCATTGATCGCCTCCAAAAAATTCAGAACAATGCAGCCCGGCTTGTTGTGAGAGTCCGTAAGACTGAGCATGTCACACCCATCTTGAAGTCCCTTCACTGGCTACCTGTGTCCTCACGTATTCAATACAAAGTTATGTCAATCTGTTTTAACTGCCTTTCAGGCACCAGCCCAGAATACTTGTCCTCTTTGCTGCATGTGTATACACCCTCTCGTGAGCTCCGCTCCTCTTCTGATAAACGGAAGCTGTGTGTACCTTCTGTCAAAACTAAAACATTTGGTCAGCGCACTTTTGTTTATCAAGCCCCAGTGTTATGGAATACACTTCCTCTTGAGGTCAGAAACAGTGAGTCTGTCTCTGACTTTAGGAGGTCGTTGAAAACTCACCTCTTCAAGCTTTACTTTGAATGACTGCCAGTGTTTGATGCCTTAGTTGTAGTTCTGCAATCCTCCTTGTTTAGACTGAATGTTAATTAGAATATAAATTATTATGTATGTATTGTTGTTTAGTTTATTGTAAAAGTGGTGTGTTCGGGCATTGTGCTTTGTTTGTTATGTGCATATGTCATTGTATTTTATTTTTGTGTACAGATTGTAAAGCGCTTAGAGCTTTTGAGTAAGATTAAGCGCTATATAAGTACCCATTATTATTATTATTATTATTATTATTGAGGACGAAATGCTTTTTTTGTTTCATTGCAGATCACTTGAAGACCTTAGACAAAAGTTTATTCCTACTAAATACACCCTTTGTGCCAACTATGGTTCCCTTAGTCGTCTGCTTAATGACAGAGAGTCGGTGCAGAATGTTGCCCGATTCATTTATTAGTTTAAAACGCCGCCGTGAGGTCCGCTGATATTTGTGTGGCTCACGGGCTTGCCAACACTGCCCTATTTTAAATAACGCAGCTGGTCCATTCTTGACAAAAATGAACTTGCTTCGTTTTCCATGACGCGGCATGAGAAACGCATGGAATGTGTGCACTTATTTACATTTTGTAATTCGTGTTGTTGTTGTTGTTGTACGTTTTACCAGAGTTTTCATGTGATGGGCCGATGGCCTAAACAATAAAATGATTAAGTCTTGAGTCTTGAGTCTCTCTCGTTGTCCTGGGGCGATCTCGGTTCGTCGTTTCCCTCAGGAGTTTTTGTCCGGGTTTGACGCCTTGTTGTGGTCATTCTGATATTTTAGTTTGTCCAGTTTTCAGCAATATTGTCGGAGCTCAGTTATGTTTGGCTCTATCGGTCGCCATCTTGGCCGGAAGTCCAGTGCCACTAAGGGTGCTTGCAGCGCCGACCAAGGCTTCCACCTCAGCTCTGTAATTTGTGCAGTGAAGGCCCGTTGGTACTGCCTCTGCCTGCCTTTGCCGTTTGGGTACTGAATGTACACCCCAGCCCTTCCATTCTGAACTGCATCTGTGGCTGATCCATCTGTGTATGCCCGTATCCATGCTTCCTGGGGATACTTTTCTTCGAGCATGGCCATGGCTTTCTTGCTCACAGTGCTGTGCTCATCTTTGGTGGTGATGTAGGGTACCGCGGATGAGATACGTAGCATAACTATTCTGAAGAAGAATAATAGCACGAGCAGCGAAATGACGTCACTTCAAGCTTCACGTCATGGCGTCATTAGTCCCACGATGCCGTGTTCAAAGTGACGACTCGGTGTTATACGTCACACGCAGTACTAACATTTGACGTATCAGAGGATCAACTCTGCAATTTTCTTGCTGATTTTCATGCCTAGAGCTTTCATGTCAAAATTTTGATCTAATCCTACCCAAGGGCCGGGACAAACAGCATGCTTATGCAAACACTGATTGTGAAAATCATGTGGATATTAATGACAAGATAGTTTTTTCGTAAAAGAAAAATTAAAGTTATGTTAGCTGTTTTACAAATGACTCCGAAAATGTGGTGCAAACAAATTGTCTGATTTTCACACCTAGGGCATACAGGTCACAATTGACCTAATCGTACCCGACAGCCAAGACAAACTATAGGCTTATGTAAATACTGTATACAAAAAATCATGCGATTATTAATGGGAAGAATGTTTTTTGTTGTTTTGTTTTTTTCGTAAAAAAAGTTTCAATTGGTTTAAGATTAACCCATTAATACGTGAAATTAATCCCCAAAACGTGAAAATATATATTTGTTAAACATATTTTATTATCACGCAAAAAGTTCTAGAAATACAACGCTGGTTAACGAACTCATTCAATATCTCCCTTTTATCTAGCTATATGCAAAATATCTAGTAAAAATAAGAAAACTTACGGACTCTAGTGTGGATCAACCGCTTTTTATGAAACGGCCATTTTCTCGCCAATGAGCATCTTAATATAAAAATCGAGAAAAAGATCTCAAGATAATTTTTTTAGGACAATATCCTAAAATTTCAAGCTTGTCCGTAGAGAAAACCCCATCCTGTGGGGCTGACCAATGTGACCCTGGGAACTAAAAAACAGTTAACCCCACCCACGTCCCCCTGGCCAGACCCGTGTGTATGTGTGTGTGGTTTTTTTGTTTTTTGTTTTGTTTTGTTTTTTTTTTTTTGTTGTTTTTTTTTTTTGGGGGGGGGGTAAAACAAAAATGTGGCTAAAACATAAGTTGTCACAAGGCAAACAACAGAGCTGCACTGTGACTTTGGACGGTACGGCCAAGGGATGTAAGGTCAAAATCATAGAGCGGCACCCATCTGATCTAGGATATGCAAGACGATGCCAATGTGGGATTTTGCGGAAAGTGTATCTGTAACAGTCTCTGTCGCCACTGGAAAGGTACTTCCCAATGCGCAAAAGGCCATCGGGCCGACATCGGCCCAATGACCTTTTGCGCATCGGGAATTATTTGTGAGTTTACGTTTACTCCGAACGACTCCCAATGACGAACGAGAGCGAAATTACGCGAATAGCCAATATGTGTTCCATAAGCATAGACAACACAACCAACCGGCATTTCCAAGAGGCGTAGATCCTTATGAGGCCTCTCTGAGATGTTTGGGAAAAAAACTTTTAGGGCTTAACGTCTTTTGTCCACCACAAAGGTGAATGGAAAGACGGGGCACCGAAAAGAGGTCTCTACAAATTTTTAGCCTAGCGGCTAGCTTCGAACCCACGACCTTTCGGACGAGAGTCAAACGCTCTACCACCGAGCCACCCAGCTCGCCCCCGGAGATGTCTGGAGTGTTCTCTGTGCTTATGGTACAAACTGGTTGTCCGCAGTGATTTCCGTCTCGTTTGCTGTTGGGAGTCGTTCGTTGAAAACAAAACCTCAATACTCTCCAATAGTGTTCATTATTAGCTATATTGCTTCGTGGTTTACTGCAACCTCGTTTGTAATGTCGAGGGTGTCTGTCATTTTTTTCTCCCTTAGCTGCGCTTCGGCGCGGGGAGACAAAAACGACATTTGCCGTACAAAAAAGGCTGTGCAGTGTAGTAAACAACGAAACAACGTAACGAGTGTATTTCCCTTGTCTTTGAGAATTTTCTGTTTGAAGAGCTCGAGATCGAGCAATCGAAAGTAAACGCCGACTCAAGGGAGAAAAATGCGAGGCAGAGCTATGATTGTCTCCCATGAGCTAACAGCAAAAGGCGACCAAGAACCTGTATACAAATAATAAATGGAAGAATTGGCAACCAAAGTTTTAGAAAGTGTCAGACTGGCTGAAGCAGCGTGATTTGGGTATGTACTCGAGTTAATTTAGCGTATCAAAGGAGAGGAGAATGACGCTTCCCAGTCAGCGAAGGTCCTCGTTCCAAGGACGACCGCGGCACAGTGGACCCGCGCACGGCTGTGCCGCGGCCCAGTGCGGCCGTTGCGGGCGGAAGATGTTTTGCTGCTGCGGTTACTTCTACACTCATGTAGTTCTGACAGCGGGCGTACAACGTTTTTCGCACACCTCTCGTTGTCAGAGGGTGATAGGTCGAGTGACGTAAGCGTGAACATTCAGTTCAACAAATGTAACCTCAGTCAAGGCCACATTCCTACATTTTACGGATGCCACCTAACTATGCACTACGGTAGGATATGGATCGACCATGATAATTCAAGGGTCGGTGCCAGATTAGCTTGGCGCCTCATGGCGCCAAGATAATCTGGCTCTACCCTTGAATTATCATGGTCGATCCATCTCCTGCTGTAGTGCATAAGGGCTAAATGGGTTAACCCACTAGAACAAACTGACGTTGATATTGCTTACAGCACCAGTGCCCGCATGCACAAGGGGGCTGCTAGTAAGCAAAGATCCTCGTTTATCCGTTATGCCCGCTGCAGATTCATCTTATGGTCTTGTTATATTGTTTCTTATAATATTACAACATGGCAACATTGGCTAAAGAAAGCTAGTAAAGCCGACGTACTCCCAAGATGGTGTTGGATGTTTTTTCATCATATTATATTACAACAGGAGCTACTTATTCAGGAGTAAACTCGTGGAATTACATGGATTCGGAGCCCCTAAGGCAGTCCGTCGTTGCATTCAACTTCGTTCTGGCATCTCCTGCGACTGCGCCGGTGCCAAAGTGTAATGGCTCTGTCGTACCCTTTGGATCCATCAGCTTCGTGGAGAGGGGGACGTACTGCATGGGCAACAACCTATCCTCACAGCATATCAACAGCATATCACTCCGCCCATACTTGCATCCGAACAGCAACTAGGATGCATTATCTATGGTCGAGTCAGACCGACAGAGGCCATACATATTATAACATGTGACAGTGCGACCACGATAGGTAACAATTGGAGGCCGGAATAGCTTGTAATCCATAGGCGCCAAAGTATTCCGGCACCAAGCTTTATCTATCATGGTCCATCTGTCTCCTGAGACCGTATTTAGTTTCTACAGGACACCTCCCAAATTTGGGCTCTAGAAAGTCAAGACTGAGGATATGTTAACCCATTTACTCTTTAAATGTCAGTGTAGCGCTTTCTATCGAGGTGATTCCTGCGCGAATCACCTCGTCACAAAAACACTGCGACTGGAAAAGGGTAAAGCCCCTTTAACCTCTTCACTGCCGAGAAAAAGTAGCAATCCAATTGCAACAGACACAGATCTCTTGCTGAGGCCAGCTTGTTCCTTGAACGGTTGTGCCTTATGGTCGCTGAATGATATTTCACAAACGTAAAATGTTTTTGTTTCTAAAATCTTTGTTCATTCAACCACCTAGAAGCCACAGTCGTCCAAAGTACACAGGTGAAATTGGTGTGAGCAACAGGCCTAGATCCTCATATATGAGGATTTATACCTGTTGCTAAGACCAGTTTGCACCCAAGTTCTATGGACGATTGTTACTTTTGGTCGCTGAATGAACACAGATTTAGGAAACAACATATGCGTCCAGCGGCTACGAAGGGGTTAATTAGTTGCTGCACTGCGTGTTATTTTTGCAGTTTTAGCGCTAGAATGCTGCAGGTCTTCGGCTGAGTGGTGTATGTAGGCACGGTCCTGCACTAGAGGTTTTATACAGGGTAACATTTCTGCTAGTGTCTCTCTAAACCTGGAACTCAGTAAGAAGTAGGCGAAGAAATTCACTGAAGAATTTAGAGCAGAGGCCGCTTGATACAAAAGAAAAGCAAGATTAAATGTGTTGTGATACTTCCTGTAAAAATAAAACTCTGGCACCAGCACATGCGTAAGACAAACTGCAATTTCAGGCAAAACCAACACCAAATAAATGGCAGAGAGGAAAATTAGCATTTTTGATATCCTGGTTTCTGATAGGCTGAGTTGTGATCGATCATCACCCGTCATCTGATGACGTCTTTTCATCGCCTGTTTCAGCTTGACTACAGTGATGATGGTGCAGATGACGACGAGACCGACTGATGTGGGTTTGATGATCAAATTGAAGTTCCAAGCGATCTGTAATGGTATATCCCAGTCGATGGGATAATGGTCAACGGTTGTGATGACGGCCATGGATCGGTTTGTCGTAGGGTCCAACGTCCATTGCACAGTGTAGACAAACATAGTTGAGGCGTAGCTCGCGAAGGTAACTAAATACACCGTCACTATGGCTGCCAGCATTCGTCTGGAAACAAATTTGGGATAAAAACCAAAACAAAACATGTCACTGTTTCTAGATTGCATATTGTGCTGGTCTGTGATTTTGACCCTCATGACTAGAAGCCTTTATATTCAAAATCACAGACCAACACTGAGAGATAATGGTGTAAAAGGGGGTATAGCTATATTTAAGTCGTGCGGATTGGCAATATCTCCCTGGCCCCCTAGCGCCGACGTCGCAAAATTCATTCACAGTGACCTTTACCGTGTTAATAAAAACTGAATACATATAGTTAAACTCTCCTGGCAAGACTATAATGAGGTTTGTACATGTACCTGTGGGTTAATATCCGGCTTGTCTTCAGCGGGAACACGACCGAGATGCACCGGTCCACGGCCATAATGACCATGAGAAAGCCGGATACAACGTTGGCCCACCCGATTAGGGTGATAATTTTCAGCGAGGCGATTACAGCCCAGTTGGCGGCGTCAATCGGATCGAAGAGCTTTATGAAACACGTGCTTCTCACGATCAGAAGCGTGGTGATGTTGATCAAGTTGGCCACGTCAAGGGAGAAGAGCAGAATATTCACGCGGTCACCAAGACCTTGCTGTAAAAGTACAGACAGATGTATCAGTTTCTATCTCTTCTATGCAAGAGCAGTGTCAACAACACACAAACACAAGCGGCCTAAATCCTCATGTATGTGGCGACATACGTGGGTGCTCATGAGGATCTGCGCCTCTTGCTTATTCATAATCGTATACCTCGGGAAAACAGGGTGAAACTTTTCACTGCGGGGAGAATTTCAATACAACCAGACTGCAGGAGGTGCACCTCAAGAGGAGTTATGACTCTCGCTGAAACCGCTTTTCGTCCGTGTTCCTTGACGTCTGAGAATTTGACGTTTAAGTTCAGGTTTCAAAAACGCAATATGCGTCAAATGGCAGTGAAGGGGTTACGCAGCAGTGAATCTTCGGCCATTCCTCAGACATATTTTTATACTGTTAAAACCACGCCGTATGACCACAGAAGCGTATGTACGGCTATGAAACAAAACTAGCCAAGCGGAACAGACAATAACTGACGCCTATTTTATATTTAGACTAAAACCTGCTAAACAATATCCGTACCTTTCTTTTATGACGACACCTAATGATAGTCTAGAACTAAAACAATTCAATGAGTTCAGTAACCGTTCTCCAATCCATTGAATTCTAAACACTATCAAGTACTATGAATACTAACAGAATATTGGGGGAAAAAAGGGGGAGACTGCCAGTGCTAATATTTTAGGAAGGGTACAAAGAAAAGTAGGTAATAGCACTGCCAGGGGAGAGAAGTGTGCATGATCGACCAGTGATCATAGATCTACTGTGGCCAGAGCACACAACAAAAAAGAGATAGAAAAGAGAGGGGGCGCTAAGAAAGTGACTGGAAGCAATGCATATGGAAGCCCCCCCCCCCCCCAAAGGGGGGCGTATCACATATCCCACTGTTCCAGCCACTCAGTGCATGGAAATTTAAATCTAGGTCAAGGGTGTCCAGATAATTAGCCGGTGTGGACAGCTGTTTCGGTCTTGGGGACCTCTTCAGCACACCATCGGCAATACTGGACGAGGCAGGAATTTCTGCCTACCTGCAATGACAGCCACATTTTACTGTGGTGTCTGCAGGGGCATACATTCCATGCCACCACCTAGAGTTAAATTTCCATGCACCCTAAAAGAGAACCTACCAAAAGGGTGGAAGGGCTTGCAGTCGATATTGTAGTAATAAATGAAAAAAATAGGGGGGGGGGGGGGGAGACTGCCAGTGCTAATATTTTAGGAAGGTTACGAAGAAAAGTAGGTAATAGCACTGTCAGGGGAGAGAAGTGTGCATGATCGACCAGTGATCACAGATCTACTGTGGCCAAAGCACACACACAAAAAAAGAGATAGGAAAGAGAGGGGGCGCTAAGAAAGTGACTGGAAGCAATGCATATGGAAGCCCCCCCCCCCCCCCAAGGGGGGCGTATCACATATCCCACTGTTCCAGCCAATCAGTGCGTGGAAATTTAAATCTAGGTACCCCAAGGGGGGTCCAGATAATTAGCCGGTGTGGACAGCCGTTTCGGTCTTGGCGACCTCTTCAGCACACCATCGGCAATTACTGGAGGAGGCAGGAATTTCTGCCTACCTGCTATGACAGCCACATTTTACTGTGGTGTCTGCAGGGGCTGGAACAGTGGGATATGTGATACGCCCCCCCCCCCCCCCCCCCCCTTCGAGGGGGGGGGGGGGCTTCCATATACATTGCTTCCAGTCACTTTCTTAGCGCCCCCTCTCTTTTCTATCTCTTTGTGTGTGTGTGTGTGTGTGTGTGCTTTGGCCACAGTAGATCTATGATCACTGGTCGATCATGCACACTTATCTCCCCTGACAGTGCTATTACCTACTTTTTTTTGTAACCTAACAGAATATTGGTGTATCTTTTCTAGTGGTTGGGAATGGAGTTTACTGTCCCTGAGAAAACCATAGTTAGGTATGTTGGTCAGTATAGAATATACAGTGTTAGGAAATCAGAATTACAAAATTCCACCTGTTTCGACGGAAACAGTGGATTAAAAGCTTTGACAATCATGTGATATCGCAGGTTTGCCGGGGCTCTTAAGTCCACTATTTCGTCGAAACACGTCCTACTTCTGATTTCACGATACCGACTACTGAGCTATCACGAGTTTCCTATCCACGAGCTACGTTGCACGAGTGTTTCATTACGAAAAGCATGAACTGTCAACTTTCTCACATTACCACTCGCAGTGCATGCACCACCCCCTCCTCCCCCCACCGCCAACCCCCTTCCCCGCACCCCTCCCCCTCCCCACCGCCCCCCTCCACCACGCCCCCCCCCCCCTTCCCCGCACCCCCCTTCCCTTCCCCGCCCTCATCCCTGTTTTTTTAAAGGCCAATAGCACTGTGATTTTGAATCCATGTACATGCTTTAGGAAAGACTTCTGTAAGTTCCTTAGTGCCTCAGCCCTTCACTAGACACAATTCCCACCCCGCCCATGCTCTGGTAACACTCGCTATTACCGTTTAAAGAACATAAGTATAGATTAGTGTTTTGTGTTTGGGCAAAATAGTATCTCTTGTCTGCGTCCTTATAACCAAGTGCGTGTCTGAAGGATTAGAAACAGCAACGGATTTGGAATGCCGGTCAAACTGAGACTGATCTGCGCTCGCGGGTTTTGATTATACACAGTCACATAAAATGTAGCCTCATGTCGTAACATTTGTTCTTCAAAATCTGTTATGGTCATTAGCACTGAGGAAAAAAAAAAAAAAAAAAAAACACACACACACACACACACACACACACACACGCAAGGCTTTAAGGACATTTTCTTTAGTATTGTCATCATTCTGGAAATTGTTTCCGCACCCATAATTAAACAGCCAAGCTCTGCATTTTCAGATAGCCTGTTCTAAATTACTGTCGTAAGCGTTCTCATTTTGTGGGTAGGCGCACAATATTTACCACATGTATCATGAAACTGTACTGGGATGACAGATTCCATAATAATTCGTTACTTTACATCACCGTTTTATGAAATAGTTGTAAAATCAGTACTAGGTTTTCATAAAGAGTGTAATAGCGTGCCTATTTAGCCAGGGTAAGCCATTAGGGACGCGAAAATAATGGGATGGAACTATACGCACTTCTTTTGCAAGAATACATCACATTATACGATGACGCGATAATAATAAAAAGTAATCGAAAACGTCATTTAAAATATTATGTTGCATTATATCAAAAAACAATCGTGAAGGAGAAATCTGTCCCTTGTGATTGACAAAAGACAGCACTTCATTTGGAGTACTACAGTTGCATCCTGACGTGTCCAGTCGGTGAGTACCTCTGCAGATTGTGTGTGTGCCGGTACCCATACTCTGAGGTAAATGTGAAACTAACTTCCTTCCTATCTTCTTGAATATATTAATTTTGGTTTTTCGCTTTTTAACGGCAATATTTCAAAGAAGCAGAGACATCTGAGAAGTTGCTTTCGTTTGTTTCGGTGAGTTCAGCTGGCTGAAAACTAGAACTTTATAGTTAGGACTGATAGACAACAGCAAGCTAGTACATATTTTTGCTAACGAGAACCTGAAAGAATTCAGAAGGTTTCCATTTAATAACGTGCTTGCCCAGTCAAAGAGTGCCCACTGTGTTTGATACAGACAGTGTAAAACAACCCTAACAAGCAAGCGCCCACTTTTTTCAACAATTGAGATGAAAGAAAAGATGGGATGAACCATAACGCACAAAGTCCCTTCTATATGAGAGCTGTCCTCGCTGTCAATGGTCTCTCTACCTTTTGTCTTTACCCGCCGTGAGATGGCCTTAGTCGCCTGCTCGGCGTTAAACCCAAATAACTAACTAACTAACTTTTGTCTTTGACCTGATTCTGATGTTGAATTATCTCCTATTGAAAAAGTCTCGATCTGCCAATGCGTCAGTGAGTTCTATAAGGGGCGCAGGACATACGCGTCATTGATTTGTCAAACGTCATTTGTCGTGACGTAAGTTTTAGTTTTTACGTAATTTTATATTTTAGGTGATATGAATTTCACCTTCGCTTCATAGGCTTGAGAAAATGGTGACAAAACTAGAACTTCACGGTACAATCTCAATCTTGCTATAATTTGTATGAAAGCAGGTTGACTTTACCTAGCTACATGATATACTACGTAGACGGGTCACCTGCATGCTCTTCTGAAAGCGCGTCGATGTGTGTGTGTGTGCGTGTTAGTGCGTGCATGCGCGTGCGCTCCAAACATCTCCAAGATGCATAGATCCTCATGCACCTGAAGGGCGCATGAGGATCTATTCCTCCTGGAGATGTGCGCATGTTTGTGTGTGTGTGAGAGAGAGAGAGAGAGAGAGAGAGAGAGAGAGAGAGAGAGAGAGAGAGAGAGAGAGAGAGAGAGAGAGCCGCGCGCGAGAGAGAGAATGACGTCATATTAGAGTATTATGTCAGTGTCTTCGTGGTGACGGAGTTGCCTCTTTTACATCACCGCCACTGTCCGACTTTCTCTAGAAGTAATGTTTTTTTTTTATTGTTATAATTCTTTTCTAAAAAGAAATCATTTTTACTGAAGAAGTTGAAAGGATACAAAGCTGGCTAACGAACTCATCCAATGTTTTTCTCCAAACTAGCTATATGCAAAATTTCAAGTAAATATTACAAAAATTACGGACTCAAATCTGGGTCAACCGACTTCCTATAAACGGTTGTTTATGTCTTCAAAGAGACATTCAATTACAATATGCTCGGAGGCTCTCTTAGCCACCCACTTAAGAAAGTATTTCGCCACGTTTCAAGCTTGTGTGTACAGAAATATCTGAGATTCTCTTGTTTACTTACATACGCACACACATACGGCGATTCGCGAGAAATTTACTGTTCAGCAGCGAGGTTAGCGTAACTAGACATGACGTAATTTTTTTCTTGTTACTTCAATTGTTAGAGGTTTAGCCTTCCCGCCTTTGACATCATGGACATGCTATTAAATTCGCCCCACCGCGACCCGTCCCAAAGAGTCCCTTCTATAAATAGAAGGGACTTAAAAACCTGCAACAGGCGACTGCGGAAGTGACGTTATTGGAGGTGCTAGAGAGTCACAGTTCGGATACCTCATGTCTCTTCTATTTATAGAAGAGACTTTTTAGAATGGGGTGAGATAGAGCGCGTTCTATAGCACGCACTTGAAGTCATAAGCGGGCAGGTCTCAAAGTCTGACAGTGAAGTAGCATGATAAAAATTACGTCATGTCTAGTTACGCTAACCTCTCTGCAGAACGTACTTTTGGCGCGAAGTGCCTTGCGTGTGTATGTGTGTGTGTGTGTGCGCGTACGTATGTAAACATGAAAATTTCCGATGTTTGTGAACCTGCAAGCTGAAATTAAAGGAAATGGTTTATTCAGTGGTGTTTCTAAGAGAGCCGCCGAGCATATTGAAATAGAATGTTTCATATAAGAGTTAAATGACCGTTTATAAAAAGTCGACTGTCCCACATTGGAGTCGCAATTTTCGTTATATTCACGTGAGATTTTGGATATAGCTAGTTTGGTGAACGACGTTGGATTAGTTTGTAGCAGCTTTGTACCTCTTCAACATTTTTGAAAGAAAATCTTTGCAGAAAAAAAAGGTCAAATGAAGATTAAAAGAAACCTCGACTTCCGAAGGTTCAGACAGTGACGGTGACGTAAAATCACCAGACACGTCAGTGTTATATAATTTTCGTGAAATGACGCAAAGCTATAGACACGTCAGTGTTATACATGAAGTGACGCAAGGTTCTCCCTCTCTCTCACTATCTGACACTTTGGTTTAGGAAGATAAACTCTATCTTCTTAATGATGTCCGCAAGAGGATTGCGCATTAAGTGTGAAAATGCACGCAAGCTCATATAGAAGAGACTTGGTGGGCTTGGGTCATCCCGTCTTGTTATTTTCGGCTGTCGCCGGGAAAACATTTTTGTTTTCGTAGTCTGTTTTGCGAAAACACACACACACACACACACACACACACACACACACACACACACACACACACACACACACACACACACACACACACATACACACACACACACACACACACACACACACACACACACACACACTGAGAACGTGATTTAAACATGAACGTTAAAAACTTAGTTTGAACAGCAACAACAAACTCGGCAATACATCTCAAGGCGCTCGAGTCACGCCGACACAACTACACAACTATGGGCTCAAGTTTCTTTCATCTGCCGAAATAAGCGGGCCCTGAATGTGGACAAAGACGGAGCCTCAGTAATGTCGATCGGCAACAAATTCCATAGCTTACTTCCTTACTTACGCCTGTCACCCCTCCCCGGGTATAGGCCGTCGACGAGAGACCTCCAGCGACCCCTGTCCTGTGCTTCTCCTTCGATTTTACTCCAGGTGGTTCCCAGTCTCTTGATGTCTGCTTCGAGGTCTCGACGCCAGGCGTTTCTCGGCCTGCCTCTTTTCCTCTTTCCTTGGGGGTTCCATGACAATGCCTGCCTAGTGATACTGGAAGCTGGCTTTCTCAGACTGTGACCAATCCATCCCAAATCTTCTTCGCCCAATTTCATTTTCTGCCGTTATCTGCTCTGTTCTCTCCCACAGTCTGACGTTGCTGGTCTTCTCTGGCCAGTGGATTTTCAAAATTCTTCTAAGGCAACTGTTTATGAAGATCTGTACTCTGTTGACAGTTTACTACAATTTCGACTGCAACCCCTTCCCCCTTTTTAGTAGGTTCTCTCTTAGGGTGCATGGAAATTTGGCTCTAGGTGGAGGCATGGAATGTATGCCCCTGCAGAAACCACAGTAAAATGTGGTCTTCTTTGCAGGTAAGCAGAAATTCCTTCTCTTCCTCCAGTATTGCCGATGGTGTGCTGACGAGGTCGCCAAGACCGAAACAGCTGTCCACACCGGCTCAATATCTGGACCCCCACTTGGGGGACCTAGATTTAAATTTCCATGCACCTAGGGGCTGGAACAGTGGATATGTGATACGCCCCCTTTCGGGGGGGGGCTTCCATATGCATTGCTTTCAGTCTCTTACTTAGCGGCCCCCTCTTTCCTATCTTTTTTTTTTTTTTTTTTTTTTTTTTGTGTGTGTGCTTGGACCAAAGTAGATCTATGATCATTGGTCTATCATGCACACTTCTCTCCCTTGACAGTGCTTTTCCTACTCACTTGGTAGTTTTTTCTCTGTTGACAGTGGTTTATGTCAATCTCCAAGTCTCTGCTCCATATAGGAGAACTGCTTTTACGTTGGAGTTGAAAATCCGGACTTTGGTGCGTTGTGACAGCTCTCTGGAACTCCACACTTTTTTCAACTGGAGAAAGGCTGCTCTGGCTTTACCGATTCGTGCTCTGACATCTGCATCTGTGCCGCCTTTTTTTTCTATGATGTTCCCGAGATAGGTGAAGGACTCCACCTCCTCCAACGGGGTGCCAGCAAGCCAGACTGGTTCTTCCCTGGTTGCGTTCAGCCTCATTGTCTTTGTTTTCTGTTTGTGGATGGTGAGGCCCACTTGGGACGAGACGTCAGCAAGCCTCGTGGTCTTGTCCTGCATTTGTTGATGAGTGTGGGACAGTAAAGCCAAGTCGTCTGCAAAATTGAGGTCGTCAAGCTGTGTCCACAGTGTCCACTGTATTCCACTTCGTCTGTGCTCTGTGGTCTTCTTCATGACCCAGTCTATGGCCAGTAGGAAGAGGAACGGAGACAGCAAACACCCCTGCCTGACACCAGTTCTGACCTATAGCTCCCTGGTGAACTGCCCTTCGTGGATCACGCGACATGTCATGCCATCGTAGCTGCTCTTGATCAGGCGGACGAGCTTTGTGGGTACACCGTAGTGTCGTAGGAGTTTCCACAGAGTCTCTCGGTCCACGCTGTCAAATGCTTTCTCGTAATCCACAAAGTTGACGTACAGCGGGGAGCTCCACTCCAGAGACTGTTCCACGATAATGCGGAGAGTGGCGATCTGGTCTGTACATGATCGGTTTTTCCTGAATCCTGCCTACTGGTCTCTCAGCTGGGGGTCAACGGAGCTCTTCATTCTCTCCAGGATGATCCTGTTGAAGACCTTTCCTGGTACTGACAGCAAAGTGATTCCTCTGTAGTTGGAACACTTGCTGAGGTCGCCTTTCTTGGGAAGCTTGATTAGGTACCCCTCCTTCCAGTCAGCCGGCATCACCTCCTCTTCCCAGATCTTTACAAACAGTGGGTACAGCATCTCTATTGTTGTCTCTGGGTCTGCTTTCAGAGACTCCGCTGGGATGCCATCTGGCCCTGCTGCTTTGCCGTTCTTCAAAAATGCCACTGCTCTTCTGATCTCTTGCCGGCTGGGTCTGTCACAGCTGATGGTAGATCGGCCTCTGCTGGCTGGATGTCTGGGGGGTCGGGTGGGCTGGGTCTGTTCAGTAACTCTTCAAAATACTCGGCCCATCTGTCGAGTTGGTCTGCTCTGTCTGCAATAGGCTTGCCTTCTTTGTCTTTTACTAGTCTTTCTGTATGGCCATACTTGCCCGACAATCTTCTGGTAATGTCGTAGAGCTGTTTCATGTTGCCGCTGCCTGCTGCCTTTTCTGCCTCTGCTGCCAGGCTGTCCGTGTAGGCCCTCTTGTCTGCCCTGGTACTTCTCTTCACCTCGCGGTTGGCTTCCGAGTATTCCTCCTGTGCCCTTGCTTTGGCTGCTCTCGTGCGACTGTTGTTGACAACTGCTTTCTTCTGCTTCCTCACTTCTATCTTCTTCAAGGTCTATGCCGACAGCCAGTCCTTGTGATGGTGTTTCCTGAACCCTACAGTGTCTTTGCAGGTTGAGTTCAGCGCCTCTCTAACTGCCTTCCACTGCTGCTCTGTGGTGACCGCCTCCTCTTTATTTACTAGCTCCTGTAGCGCTTGAAACTGGTTGGGCAGCACCAGTTTGAACTCTTCTTTCACTCCAGTCTCTCTCAGGAGGCCTACATTATAGCGCTGTCTTCTTGTTGTCTCTGTGCGGCTTTTCTTTAACTTGAGCTTTATTCTTAAGGTAAGCAGATGTCTGAGGCGACATCTGCTCCCCTCCTCACTCGAACATCTTGAAGGGATCTGCTAAATTTCTTGCTAATGCTATTTGGTTCTCTGTAGTATGGTCAGGTGAGACCCAAGTTGCTTTGTGTATTCTTCTGTGTGGGAAGATGCTGCCTCCAATGACAAGTCTGTTTAGAGCACAAAAGTCTACAAACCTCTCCCCGTTCTCACTCATCTCCCCTAGTCCCTGTCTCCCCATCAACTCTTCGTATCGGTGTTGTCCTCCCCTATTTTGGCATTAAAATCGCCCATGACGATGGTGATGTCTCGCTCCGCACATTTGTCCACAGCACTCTGGAGTCGGTCGTAGAACTCTTGTTTCTCTTCCTCGTCACTGTCATTAGTGCGTGCATAACACTGGATGACGTTTAGCTTGATCTTTTTCTTGGTTCTAAAGGCTGCTGTGATAATTCTTGGCCCAAGAGGTTCCCAGCCCATCAGCGCTCTCTGTGACAGCACGAATGCTACTCCTTCTCCTCTTCATGACCTGAATACAGAATCATCTCCCCACTTAACAGCCTTTTCTGGCCAGACTGCGTCCATCTGGCTTCACTGATACCTAGCAGGGAAAGGTTGTACTTTTGCATTTCCGCTGCTATCTGGGCGGCCTTGCCGCTCTGGTACATGGCCTTGACATTCCATGTGCCCATGGTTGTGTCCCTGGATAGAGAGAGACGGCTCGGTCCTGTGGCTTCCGAAGACTTCCGGCTTTCACCACAGGACGTCATAAATCTTCTGGTAGAAGAACCTTCCTCCTCCAGGAAAGGAATTACTGTTTGTCTTTTCGTCGGCCTTTTTGTAGCTATTTCCTTTTTTGCAGGGTGGGGAAGCTACCCCCACGCCCAACCCCCTTACTAGGAGGACCAGGGGTTTTCTGTCGGGGTCACCTCCCCTTAGACCATGTTGGTTCACGGCACCTTATTTCATTCGGTGCACCCCTCTTGCGAGGGACCCCCTATCCACCACCCAGGGGACGCGCCTCAATGCCATATGGTCCCAGCGCGAGGAATTCCATAGCTTGGCTCCTGAGTAAGACAAACTAGTTTTGAATATATCGAGGCGCGGCCTTGGTATGGATAGATTGTTCTTCGCCGTTTTATATGACGTATGAGCAGGGCTAAATAGATCTGTTAGATAACTATGCGTTTTAGAGTGGTAGATTTTAAACATAAATACACCTTTTATTGTACATGAGTAACTTACGCAGAGGCAGCATGTCCTTGGCTTTGAGTCGGTCGTCGGTGCTTTCTTTACTATCCGGGTAGATTAATTTGACTGCCCTACGGTGAAGAGCATTAAGCCTTTTATGCACGCATCGCTACATCCGTCCCAAACTGTGGAAGCATAATCTTTATGGGATTGAATATGTGCGTTATAAAATATTTTCCTTGTCAGTGTATCTGTAAAATAATGTAGTTTTGAAAGAAGATATAAATTCCTGGACACTACCGCATCCACAAAGCCGACCTCACCCGGGCGTGTCATCAGTCGTAGGCATACCCGCAGATGACTGCCTCAGTTTGAGGATGATACAGGTATATAATTATCAAGAGGTAATTATTTTCAGTAGCCCCGGCTTTGCCTGTAGGGGCGCATGGAACTCTATGGTTCTACTGAGGAGCCCTATATCAGCAGGGACTGAATTTTCACACACAATTGCGGTTGACCAACACTCAAGGAATTACATCATATGGCTGATTCGGATTGAGGATGCGATGCTAAATATATCGTACAGTGAGAGATACTACTTTTCATGAGCCCCTTTGACTGCGGGGGCATTTGACACTGTTTCTGGCTGAATTACTATGAAGAGGTGCACGTATTTAGTGCGAACTAACGTTATTTGACTAGTCTCGACACATTAGGCCCGCGCACTGATTCAGGACGTAAGAGAGGACAACGCCTGATCTTTTTTACGGCTTCAGTTCGCAAAAAGCTTTTAGGAGTCCGAAATAGCTCAGGCGGTTAAACATCGGAGCAGGAGAGCGAAGGGAATCAGTCGCCGGGTCGTGGGTTCGAATCCCGTCCCGGCCCTGGTAGATGGACTCACAACCCAGAAAAACCGGATTTGTTCAATAACATGTCCGTTGAAAGGTCCTGGTAAATCAAAGTGGCACAGTTGGAGTGCGCCTGAGTTGATCAGTGTTCAGATCGTACTCCATAGGCAATAAATTTCCCTGTCCCCCATAACCCGCCCGTCAGGGTCGTCTATGATCACCTTGGTGCTGTGGACGTTAAACCCGAACTAACCAACCAAAACGCTTTTACTCGGCTTCAGTATACATACCCACCACAGTGACCACCATATTGTCCCACCAAATGCTTTCTTTCGTCCGTTCAAAGCGAAAAGAGGCCCACCGGAATCTTTTGGCGGATACTTGAAAAGATTGCTTCTGATAGGCGATGGTAGCTGACGTCATAACTATTCTATACGACCTTAGGTCATCTGCATAATTATAACCAATCAGAGGAAGAGAGACAAGATGCCCCTAAGTAGAATTCACATCGGACAAGGGAATATGGACATGTGGCAACGCGTCAGGCAAGCTTGGCTTGACAGCCCACCCGAAATGTCAGTGTCGCTTTCCTGTTGAATCAGTAAGTAATCTACGATCTTTGTCGATCTTCCTATAGTTCCGCGAGCACTAGTGATTTTCAGATTTCATTTACAGATCTTCAGTAGAATTTATCTTTTACTGATTTCACAAGATTTTAAACCTGTTTTATCATATAGTTACGAGCTAATTATCATATTTTATGTTGCAAAGATCTTAAATCTACGGTGTGTGTCAAAGTTGCACATCGCTGGTCGTAACATGTTTTTGTCTGTGCAGGCTTTCATTCACTCGATTCAGAGAGGTAGTGTTTCTGCTGCGATGTGCTTTGTCGTTTCCAATGATGCTTTCAGTTACGTAGACTTTGATGTGTGAGATGTAAAAGTGACTGCAGTGCAGAAAGTGGGTAGCAATACCAATGTTCTGTTTCACTGAATGCTGGAAGACTGTGCGTGTTTCCGAGGGGTAAAGGATCAAAGGTCAAACTAGGCACCGTGGACTTACGCTGGCTTTGCGACAGTCAAACAAGCCAAGCCCTCGGTGCACGACGCAGCACGATCGTTACTAGTAAACACTAGCAGGTCGATCGGAACCCGCATTGTGATTTTGACAGCATAGAGAGTATGGAAGGTTTATTCCACTTTCTCGTGAAAAATTATGTCAAAGGGATGCCGGAGAACATCAGTATACGTGTACACTGACACGTGTGTACACCACACCGATGACCTCGTGACCTGCAGTATTGCGATATACTGATAGTCGGCCGGGTTCTGCCTCGTGACGTATTCTCATAAAATATGCATATTGATTCAAAACGAGCCCGATGCAGACAATATATCCGCGACTCGGGTACAAATACAATACACCCTTCAAACGATGAATTTCGACATTTGGCATTGTACTTACATCATAAAGTTCTAAGATATTACACAAATAACACATACACATACTGTCAGCAGTATCTGTAGTGTTGCAGACAGTTTTCTGACTGTGTTGAGATGCTTGATCCTGGGGAATATAACTTTAAAAAGACTGCTTGCCGTGATGAAAAGAAATCTCATCAATCAACCAACCGCCACTTTTTTTAAAAAATGCAACAAAAAAAAAACAACCCAAAAACAAAACCACAACTAACCAACCCATATATATATATATATATATATATAGAGAGAGAGAGAGAGAGAGAGAGAGAGAGAGAGAGAGAGAGAGAGAGAGAGAGAGAGAGAGAGAGAGAGAGAGAGAGAGAGAGAGAGAAAAAAACACCTCCCTAACCACCAAACATCCACCAGTAAACGTGTTTTGTTTGTTTTAAATTAATTGCCAGGGCTGACAGGGGAGCCCGGATCCCTCTCTGGATCTGCCACTGAAAGCTCACTGAGGCATTGACAGTAAGGGCAGTTCTCATATAGCAGAAATTTGTCACAGTGTGGGTTGTGGTTCATCCCATCTTAAAAAAAGAAAATGTTGCTAACAGGAGGCAGGATAAGTTTGCAAAGCTTGATTATGTTTTGTAAATGGTATGAATTTTCAGATCTTTTAATTACATTCTGGCAATAAAAAACGTTAGCTATGTTACCGCGATATTTCCAAACAACGTGATTCAGTGCGCTGGAGAAAAATATTCTTGGAAGAGCCCAGTGCAATGTCTTGTACGTAAAAGGTTATCGCACTATTACATAGCTTGCTCGGTATTTGAAGTTCAAACAGTGCATGAGCTTGTCTTTTTGTGCATTTAGCTGATTCATTTTCGGTTCTTTTAATTTTTGGGAACTTTCTTTGTGTCACAATTTATTTTCCATGGTCTGCCGTTGCCTTTGTAGCATGTGCATCATGCTACAACACAAGGCCAAATCAATGGTAATGGTATTACTCATTTGTAACGTTTCTGAACCATGTTTTTCCACAACAATTTCCTAGGATAGAGCGTTTTGATACACATCTCTGAGAGAAAGTGTTTACTTACACGAGTACCCTCCTAAATTCATAAGAATGAATGTTTTCTATCCGGCCGTTCGTACCTGGCTCAGGGAAAAGGAGTAAGATCTGATTTTGTAACCCATTTAGATCATATCTGAAGCAAGTCAAACTTTCTTTTTAGCATGCGCACATCTGCATTAAAGGCACAAACATTACGTGAGCTACGTCATTCATCGTAACACGTAATAGGAGGAGACCAGAAAAGGTATTTTTCAGTTAATTTCCATAATCTCACGTATCTTCTGGTAATCCATGTTATCGTTCTCTTTGATCTGATTGTTGTCAATCCTTTCGTCTATTCTGTAAATTACTGGCATTTTCGTTCAGTAGAATGGCTAAGAAAACAACACATGAAAAAAATGTTTAGCTTGATTTGATAGTGTTCATATAAAAGATTACTGACATAAAGGTTTTTTTTTAAATAATGACACGAGAAATTGAATGGGCTTTTTTCAAAGTAAGCAACCTGTAAATAATTTGTCTTACAAGTTACATGTACTAGCTGTTTCATAATATTGTAATGCTTTACACGTAATCAAGTTTTCTTTTGTAGGAAACTCAAATATCTGGAATAAACCTGTCCATTTCTCTGGCTCAGCCTGTCGAAGACTACAAGAGTCCATCGCATAAATCGCAATTAACTCAGATTGACCATGCGTCTGTGATGATGGCTCACAGAACAAATATTGAATATTGAAACTATTTGTTCTGAATCCGAGAAAGGTTGTATTTGTAGGAAATTGAAGTTTCACTTCATTAAACAAAGTTTAATTTTTGGCAGTTTTCAGGTTTCGATTTGTACATTTTCAGCGGCAATGAGTATATAGAGGGAGAAAGGTTGAAATGCGACACACAATACGCACTGACCTTGCCAAAGACGAGAAGACTGAGGACGTTGCCCGGGATGCCGACCAGGATGACGGAGATCGTGAAGCCACACCCCAACACCATCTCCACCGTTCCCAACACCTCCCGGCTCACCAAGTCACCCCCTCCCCCTTCTCCGGTAACTCCAGAATCCGCTGCAGCTGTCGTAAATGTGTCAATTCTAAGTCCCACTAGTCCAGTGTTCAATGTTTTTGCTGCCTTTGCCATTTCAGTCACAAAGCCCGCCGGTCCAAAATCCAGTGCACTATGCTCCGTTGCTGTTGAAAAGCTTGTAGTCCGTCGTCCAATCAATAGATGGTCCACCTCTTGTCGCGTGAATTCACGATTGTAGTCCTGTTACAGTGGACATCGCAAGTAAAGATTTCTGATGTAACACGAGTCCGATAAAAAGAATTTTATTTTTTATCCTGAAAGCAAAGGTCCTCGGGCCCACTGAGACCGTCGTGCGCCCGAATACGTTTGGCTACTTTGGTATGGGTCTCGAGGACACCCAACATCACTTCTGTGTTTTAACTCCTTTGCCGCCGGTGATCGCGAATTGCGCGTCTGGACCGACTGCACACTGTGACATCCGCGCGAAGAAAACATGTCAATGGGACAAACACAGGCATAAAGAACATAGAACTAATAATTAAGAGACATAAGTCCTCATGTGCCCACGTCACTGCCGGGGCTAATGAGGATGTATGTCTCTTGCAGATAGGTAGCGTTCGCCTCCCCCCCCCCCCCCCCGCCCCCTTTGCCCCGGTAGTTAAGGGTTAACTCATTCAGCCCAAGCGCACGTATTTCCCAAATTTTGGAGGCGTCATTAAACGACTATGCACCTGTTGCAGGAGATGAATCGACCATGATAATTCAAGGGTAGTGCAGATTAGCTTGGTCGAGCCATCTCCTGCTGTAGTGCGTCAGGGCTAAATGGGTTTAACACACTTTGGATGTATCCTAAGTTCACTGTAACGTTCCCTGATGTCTAGTGGTCCCGTAGTCTCCACACGCAGGTGTACAATGTCCACTGTCATTCGATGCTGTCCACCTTACTCGAGGCTGTCGCAATAATTCAGTTTAGTCTGACAAACCAGTGAAGCCATTATAAGACCGTAATACGCACACACACAAAAAGTAGATAAATAAAATAAAATCATGTTCTTGATTTAGCAAACGTATAGCCTTTGACAATAGAGGCGCGACAAGCAAATGTATGTGGGGAGTACGTACCAATCAGACACTTAATTCTTCAAATCTACAAGATGACCTTAACAACTCAGTGAATTCTTTCGAATTCGTAACACATACCATTCCTAAAGAACTAAATTTCGTTCGACATTATTCAGTGGTGTAGCAACCGGAGCGGGGGGGGGGGGGGGGGGGGGAGGTGCGATGTCACGACATGTTTAGTAGATAGGAATGTCACGGTCAGGACATTGTCAGGCACATTTTTCATAACTGTCCACTGTTGAACCGTTTATGGACTTTTCCGGCGCTCCAGTCAATTATAAATATCAACACCCCCCCCCCCAAAATGAAGTCCTGGCGCTGGACTGATTTCCAGTTGCAATGAAACCTGACGCTATCACTGTTCTATGGTTGTCCACATGACGCGCTGTCGTGCTGAAGGCTGCATCACGTTTATAGAACATTTCACCGACCTTTCATGATAAAAGGGACCCCAGTACGCAAAATCTCCTCGGACGAAGTCGGCCGCACGTGGCCCGCGCACAGCAGGTTGGCACCGCCGGTGTCGTTTCCATGTCGTCTGCTTCCTTGTACATTAGTCTGAAAGTGAAAGCGTTCCATTCAACATAAAGTTCATGGCTTGAACAAGTATTGAGCAAAACAATGGCTTCAAATAAAAGTGTACCTATAGCAATATGTCGAACACCGAAGTTTTGCTGTCGGTGTCAAGTAGCCAATTTTGTCGCGTGTTTTCTGTCGAAGGCTGTATTTACTATTACAATCCATGCCAACTAATGGTGGACGCGTGATGGCGGTACGTGTGCAATTTGCTTTGTGTAAATTTGCAATCCACTCGTTTTAGCCGTTCAATAATCGTATGCTATCTGCGTGCACAAACTGATCATAACTGTTTCACATTCAGAGGCAAGCAGATTCTTTTTAACCCCTTCACTGCCAGTGGACGCAGATTGTCTTTCTGCAATCTTCTTTAACACAACTCCAAAGATCCCACGCCGTCCCAGGAACATGGATTCACGCGGTGTCACCAGAGGCATAGATCCTCATGAGCCCCGGCAAAGGCGGCATTTCATGAGGATTTATGTCTCTTGCAGTTAGATCGTGTTCATGAGGTTACCTTAGCATCATGATGTCCTCGTGTACACACACCGCGTAAGTTTTGTTTTTAATTTCGACAATAAAGCACAAGAGTGGTGTCTGAATATTCTGGCGCGTCCAGGCGCCACTATTAACCCATTCAGTGCCCGTTGACGGAAGCTGTGTTTCTGCCGTCTTCCTCAATTCACTATCAACAAACTCTAGCTGTCCTAGGAACATGGATACAGAGTGGTGTCAGCAAGAGGTATAGATCCTCATGAGCCCCTGCAACTGCGGGGGCTCATGAGGATCTAAACCTCTTGCAGTTGGGTGTGTTCTTGGCACAGAAGGGGTTATGCTTCAGGTCTGGCACATTAATACACTCTTTAGTACACTGTGGTATCGGATATAACGCGCTCTTTCTCTGGCTCCCGCGGGTATGCACGGAGAGCGAAAGGTCCTCGGACCGACACCAGCCTTAGCTGGCCCGCGCACACACACACGCACACACACACACACACACACACACACACGCACGCACACACACACACACACACACATACACACACACACACGCACACACACACACGCATACACACACACACACACACACACACACACACCAGGCACAAATGCTCGTATGCGGCGTGAGCGAGTGCACATGCGTCAGTGTGGTAGGAGTTCAGTCTATGTCATGGTAGAGCACGCAGTTTGAAATGTCTGTACCAAACTTACCTTGAAATAGGTCATGCTCATTGTACACAGACACACACACAGCCATGTGCGTGGACCAGCTAAGGCTGACATCGGCCCGAGGACCTTTTGCTTTTTCATCACAAGTAAATTCAGCACTATAAAAACGCGATCGCCAGTGACGCCGTCTGACTGTGTGACCCCCGGGTACCCGCCATATACTGAGGCTGCCCTGTATTTACACACTACTCTTCGGCTTTCATTGTCTCTGGCAATTGGAACTAGAAATGAAAAGACATAAAATGAAATATTTACACTAAGGGTAGTGGTTTATCGCATGCGTTGTCGGTTATTAAACCAATTGATGTTTATTTTACAAAATATTTTTCTTTTTTAAATTTAAATTTCCTCCTTGTTCTAGAATTAACCCCGTCGCTAGCGCTAACAATTGAACGCCAACTCACTAATAGAAGTATAGATCCACATGGGCCCCTGCAGCTGCTAGAGCTCATGAAGGTCTACGCCTCTTGCTGACACCTTGTTGTGTCCAATTTCCTTTTTTACTTTGAATTTACAATGATTTCAAAAACACAATCTGCGTCTACTGGCAGTGAAGGGGTTAATACGTTGTACACGTACACTCGCATATAATATTAAGTATTTAAACAAGTCATTTAATGTATCTGCTAGAATTTGTTTGGTGATTTATTGCAATGAAATGGTCTGTACGTTTTTGGACTTTTCTCTAATGTAATTCTAGTGCAATTATTTATCAAACTAAACGTTCCGACTTCTTGCAAAGAAGAATTTTGCTGTGCAGTAACTGTTTATCATTACTAATGGTGTTTGGGAAAAGCCATCAATAATAAGATCCGCGAAATATTAACCCCTTAATTGCCAGTGGACGCAGATTGTGTTTCCGTGAAATCTTTGCTACCTCAGCTGGAGAGCTTTACAAGGAGACTAGGTACAAACTAGTGTCGGCAATAGGCATAGATCCTCATGTGCCCCTGCAGTGGCGGTGGCCCACGGAGATTTATGCCCTTTGTCGTGTTCCTTGGACGGCTGAGGCTCATGGATGTTGAATTAGAGAAGATTTCAAAAACATGGTCCGTGTCCAAAAGCAGTGAAAGGGTTAAACGAAACACGGCGGTGTGTTTGTAAGATGTGAATGACACTGAGCACGGGTGCACCCCAAGGTTGTGTTTTGTCCCCTATGTTATATTCTCTTTTTACCCATGATTGTACATCAACGGATGATAACTCCCTTACAGTTAAATTTGCTGACGACACCACTGTTGAAGGTTTTATTTTAAACAACAATGAAACAGCATACAGAGAGAGAGTAGATGAACTTGTTGGCTGGTGTTCTGACAATAACCTTGACCTGAATGTGCCTAAAACGAAAGAAATGATCATGGATTTCAGGAAAATCAAAAGTGACATTGTTTCCCTCACTATTCAAGGTAGCCATGTTGAAATTGTTGATTGTTTCAGGTTTCTCGGCACCCACATCTCAAACGATCTTAAATGGGAGAAAAACGTTGATTCTTTAGTGAAAAAATCACAGCAACGACTGTATTTTCTCAGACGTCTTAAAACGTTTGGCGTCAGCAGACAAATTTTGACCAACTTCTACCGGGCAGTTATTGAAAGTCTTTTGACCTTCTCCCTGACCGTTTGGTTTGGCAGTACCACACAGAAAGAGCGATCCAAATTAAACAGAGTAGTAAACACTGCATCGAAAATCATAGGTATCGATTTGCCCTCGTTAGAGTCCCTCTTCCACGAAAGAATGCTATAAAAAAAAAGGCTAGATCCATCCTCCGAGATGTTTCCCACCCAGCCCATGAGTTGTTTGAGATGTTGCCATCAGGGTGCCGTTATAGAGCGATTGGAACACGCACGAGTCGTTTTAAAAACAGTTTTTACCCAACTGCTGTCCAGGCTTTTAATGATGCAAACAAACGCCAAACCTGACCCATCCGTCCCACTGTTTAATATATATATATATATATATATATATATATATATATATATATATATATATATATATATATATATATATAGTATTGCCCAGCTATCAGCACAATACTTCATCTACACGGCTGTGCAGAACACACTTTTAGTTACGGAACGGTCGGGTGAAACTAAGCCATCGGTGGCAATTAATCATTAGCGCGCGCCTAGTTCTACTGACTGGAAGGACTGTTAGTTATGATACTAGAAGAGAGTGCTCTTCCAATATCCTACTACTAAGTGTATCTGCTGTCAAACATCCCGCAGGGTATGTAGAAAACTGAGGATGCAGAGTTAGAGAACATTACACACAGGCACAACACACACATCATTAGTCCCGCAACATAGATTATAGAAGGAATAGTTGATGCCGACAGTGACCTAAATAGCCTGCTGGCAGCGGGGAGTGACTGCATACCACAGCAGCAGGTGGCTGGCCAAACTAATGCCGTGTAGGCCTAGAAATAGGGCTAACTGCACTGCTGTGTCTATGATGCAAGTGACGTGTTCAGTTTTATATTACGATATATCCTATGTAATTTGTGTTACTGTGAAATCGTGTTTATTGCCTTTATGCTTAGACCACAATAGTTACTAAGGCATACGGTGTGTGTGTGTGTGTGTGTGTGTGTGTGTGTGTGTGTGTGTGTGTGTGTGTGTGTGTGTGTGTGTGTGTGTGTGTGTGTGCACGTGAGTAGCTTAATTAAATTTTGATGTGTTTAATGTTCTTCCTTTTATGTTGCGCGGCACCGCAACGATTTCCTAATGTATTGTTACATATAGCAATAAAGTTCTATCATATCATCATAATCATGAATCTGTTTTGTTTGCACGGCCCCGTTGTACTGGCGAATAGTGGATGTTTATTCGGACATTGCCGAGTCCTTGTTAAATAAATAATACATGTAGCAAAACACAGACATTATTGCACACGCGCACGCGCACGCACACGCCCGCAAATAAGAGAGAGGGCGAAAGGCAGACAGACAGTCAGACAGACAGACAGAGTCAGAGACAGAAAATTCGTCACGAGGTACAAAAAATGTATTTTAAAAATCTCCAGTTTTATTGCGTTCAATTATATAGTAGGCAGATATTTAGCATCATGAAATCTGACCTTTATTTGTTTTATCTCTTTTGTTTATTCACACTGTACGCTGCAATTCTCGTTTGCACTGAAGTGAGGGATGACGATTTAATGAGGTTTTGGAAGAGAGCTGTGTGCTGGTCATTATCATTGAATGAGGAATGACGATATTATAAAGTGTTGGAAGAGAGGCGGCCGCCTGTGTGCTGGTCATTATCTCTGAATGAGGGATGACGATATTATAAAGTGTTGGAAGAGAGCTGTGTGTTGGTACATTATCGGCAAAGAAAAACTAAATACAGTAGAACATGCTGAGGGTGGATGTGTCTCACTGTCAATGTACTATATACTGTTCTGAAGAACCTGGTTTGAGCGACCACCCTTGCGAGATCACCTGTCGTCAGTTAAAGACCATTATTAAATGCATGGCCATCTGTCATTAAAGGCAATCATTTTTGAGGTACCATTCAAGTGGGTTTATTATGAAAGTTATGATCTACTAACTGCATTTAACATGTTTCTTGAGAGGCTTTGACAGGACGGGAAGTAATGAGGTCTATAATTAAAATGCTTCACAGAGGAAATTTTCATAATATTCAGAAACATAATGAGGCGAGGGGAACGGGCCGAGAGAAGTAACCAGAGTACTGTGTGTGTGTGTGTGTGTGTGTGTGTGTGTGTGTGTGTGTGTGTGTGTGTGTGTGTGTGTGTGTGTGTGTGTGTGTGTGTGTGTGTGTGTGTGTGTGTGTGTGTGTGTGTGTGCCGGTGTGTGTGTTCGGTGGGGGGGGAGGGGGGGGGGGGGGAGGGGGGGGGAGAGGAGGAGCTTGGCAGGTAAGTGGGACGGGGGTAACAGTGATTGTCTGTGTGACATCTCAGTAGTAATGAAGAAAGGAGGGTGTGATTTTTTTTTTTCTTCTAATCAGAGATTTGTAAGATAGTGGCCTAGTCGGGACAAACATTCGACGTAGTACATAATAGAAAATACTACTAAACAAAAATTGGTTGGTTGGTTGTACATTGTTTAGCGTCCCGACAGCAACAAGACTTCACGAGGACGTTATCGTGCCTGCGCTGCTTGTGAAAAAAAAAATAATAAAAAAAATAAAATAAAAAAAATAATATTGAATGACGGTATGTCGCCAGCCGGTTTAATAATAATAATAATAATAATAATAATAATAATAATAATAATAATAATAATAATAATAATAATAATAATAATAATTACGGTATTTATAATGCGCTTATCTTATTATAATTATAACTCTAAGCGCGCACTCACAACTCGCACACGCATGCGCACGCTTTAGACAATGACTCACGTACCACAAATAGTGAAAATACATTACAACGGTCAGCTTGGGGTGGGGAGTGTGGTGATATAGTGCTAGAACTGTTGAAAGAGGTGAGTTTTGAGGGCGGACTGGAAGGAGGAGAGAGAGTGTTTCTGACGGAGAGAGAGTGGGAGGGTGTTCCAGGTGGATGGACCGTAGACGGAAAAGGAGCGGGGGCCGAATGTGCTGAGTTTGGTGCGGGGGATGAGGAGGCGGAGAGGGTCGGAGGCGAAGCGGAGGGAGCGGGAAGGAGTGTAGGGGTGAAATAAGTTGGAGAGATAGGTAGGAGCGTAGTTGTTCAGGGATTTGTAGCAGAGAGACAGAATCTTGTACGGTGTTGGGAGATGGGGAGCCAGTGAAGGAGCTTGAGCACGGGAGTGATATGGTCGGATTTTTTTTCTTTCTGAGGACGAGGCGGGCAGCATTGTTCTGGACGCGCTGTAGAGTGAGAGTGGTAGTGAGGAAGGCCGGAAAGGAGAGAGTTGCAGTAGTCGATGCGAGATAAGATGAGAGAGACAGCGAGTTTGGTGGCAGCTTCGGTAGTGAGGTATTTTCTGATCTGACTGATGCGGCGGAAGTGGAAATAACATGCCTGGGCCGTGGCGGAGACGAAGCTGGTCATGGAAAGAGAGGAATCGAGGATAACGCCGAGGTTCTTGACCGAGTCAGAGAGGGAGATGGGGGTGCTGTCGAGTTGAAGTTGGAGAGAAGGGGGGAGCTGGGAAAGTTTCTGGCGAGTGCCTACCAGCATGGCTTCCGTTTTGTCGTCGTTCAGTTTGAGCTTGTTTGCTGTCATCCAGTTTTTCACGTCTTCGTAGCAGTCAGCCGTGCGAGTCAGTATAGTGACTAATACTAAACAAATACATGCTAGGGACGCTGACCTTCATGCTAATGTATCGGTCCCTAGTTTACAAAAAAAAAAAAAAAAAAAAAAAAAAAAAAAAAAAAAAGAAGAAAAAAAGAGTTGAAAATCATTCAGTACAATTATAAAATATGTGGCCGCCAAGCGGTTTCTCAGATAGTGTAGGCATGATATGACCCTCAGTATCCCGCCCAGTATAGGCCAGTGGTTAAAACACCAAAAATGTTGTACTAATGACTGGTTAGCCAAGTGGGTCTTTATAGGTGAAATTGCGGGGTGGGGTGGGGGAGTGCATTTATTATTCAGATCTTGGGTGGCGAAAGTAGCGTCTCAGCGACAGGGGTGCTTCTGTCAGCCTGTTCGCGCCACTGAATCTGAATGCTCGAGTCAGTACATGTCACGAGTGGTTAGCGAGGTTTTTGGCATAAGCTGGTAACCATACTACTATTGGACGCTTCCGGTTTGAGTGGCTGCTAAGAGGTGGCTGTTCTCTTTAGGGCATGTTGATATTAGCGTGCGTGTTCGTTGCAGGGAGAGTAGAAGGAACGTCTTAGTTCAGAGGTTGTGCAAACGTCTGTCCAGTACAATGGCTACAGATTTGCCAAACGAATTTGACGTGATTGTTCTAGGCACAGGTGCGTGACTGTATCTTTTGTTTGTTTATTTATTTACGCAAGGCGCTGTGCAGTACGTCTGAAGTTGTCACACCTTGTGAAATTTATATCATGGTCGTGTCATGTGATCCACTATAGATATCAATATTATTTATCAATTTAATACTCGTACATAGGATCTGCAGTCAGTCCCCACTCTGCCGTAACATAGGCTCATTAAAGTTCACGAGAACCCGACTCTTAATGGGAAGAAGAAAAAAATGACAAAATTAATACACTTAAACATAATTAGATAAGTAATTTTTGTATGTGTGGATTTGGGGGGAGGGGGTAATTATTTACTGATATTTTTAAGGCATAATTTTTTTTTCCTCAGGTTTGATGGAGAGTATCCTAGCTGCAGCATTTTCTAGGATAGGTCTGAAGGTTCTTCACATTGACAGGTTTGTGTACACTGATGATGACAGGGATGACCAAATTTACTTGTCCTTTGCCAAATGCAAGGAGATTTTTGCATTAAAGTGATGTTTTTATTTTTTTTAAAAAAGAATGTTGAATACAAATTTCCCAGCAGCAGCTACTAGTACTAGGGTCGTAGAACATTTGGTCCTCCCTGGATGATCTGTCATGTTCAAAACGTGGAAGCCATATGCAGAGCGTCAGGAAAATACTGGTCACAATTGAGACGTCACTTAACACACAAGTGGCTTCAGCCATGACTGTGATCTAATGATGTCAATGTGTGGCCAGAATATATAATTTTGTCACGGATCTAAACAACAAATTTGTCTCAAGTCACTATCACAGAAGAGTCCTGTCCACAAAAAAAAGCAACACTTACTTGTGACTATCAGACATGTCTTGGTGCCGAGACAGCTTTGATGACACGTGTATGTTGTGCACATCTGTACAAGCAATTGAAACATAGAACAATGCCTCCAAGCCACCCATGCACTTTATAAAATGCTGCATCTATTAAATTCTTTGTTTACGTTTGTGTGTTTTTCTCTCTCAACCTTTTGAAAAAGTTTTTCATATAGCGGATTTGAGGCCACACTGATGACCATACTACTTGTACGGTTTGGTGTTGAAATATGACGCAGAACACTAGACTATGACTGAATTTTGGGAAAGTTTGAGGGTCTGTTTTGCACACAACTGGAATCAAGGATTTGGTGGCCATCCTGGAAGTACCATTTCCAGAGAAAATGTCTTCTATCAGGCACAGTAGATTTGTGTACTGCTGTGTTATTGTGGACATTATGTATATATAAATATGGCTTTAGCCCGTGACATCTCAAACATTTTCAAACTAATCTTACATCAGGCAAGTTCTGTTCATGTATGCTATTATATATGTTCTTTCACTGTTTCAGAAACGATTACTACAGTGCCAGCTGGGCATCTTTTAACTTGCAAGCGATTGAGAAGTGGAAATCTGAACAACAGGTTTGTTGAGCAAACTGCACTATTTGTGAAAACTTGCAATTCATGTCAAACAAATGAAGTGATAATTTAAAATGTGAACATTTTCCACTGTACACGGTTTTATTTTGTAAAACTAACAGTTTATTGTATATGTTGGTTAAGTCTCCTTATAACAAGGTCGGATATAACAAAATTTGGGATATCCCTGTGGGGCTGCTGAGTCCACCTATACAAACCTTTACATTATAAGCAGCAAAGAAAACAGGACAATGCTCCACTTTCACAGAATTTGCATGGTTTTTTTTTTTTTTTTGCCTACTTAAAATTCTGTGTATTTTGACATTTGGTGTGTTTTGCTTTGTCACTTTACGGTCTCATAATATCACACTTCCACGTGCATTCCTGCACCTACAAGTGCTGAGCATTTTGATCGTGGTCTTGTACAAAGTATAACACACGCAGACTTTCCCCCAGTCGCACGTACAGACTCTCGCAAAACAGACGCATACACCGCCACTGACTCAGACGGGCACACACACGTGGTAAAACTCAACACACGGGCTTCTTTTCTAACAAAGACGTTTATAACCAAATAATATAAGAATGCTCAAAAGATTATCACAACTATGTACACCACACCTTCCCCACTACAAGCACCTCAACACCACATACACACACACAATGTAAATGCCAGGCTAGGTAGCTGTCTCTCACAATCCAACCTGTTTTGGTGTTCTCGCCTGGTTACGTTCAGTCCTTTCACGTCTAGGCATGCAAGTCCTTTGTCGTATGCTCCCGAGTCGTCGCCTCTCTCGTACTGTGGACGTCCTCGTAGCTCGCTCTGTAGCGCAGTCCTTACTGTGACCCGGGTGTCTCGGCACCGGTCGCTCACTCCCTGAGTGAAGAGATGAAGAGATGACCTCACAATAGGTGCCTGGTGACTGACGTCTCGGCGTCCGCCGCTCCACTCTCCGACAAGCACTCTGAATAAATAATAACATCCTAGTATCATAACACTTGCTAAACACACAACATATTGGATAATATGGGATACATTACGTAACCTGGCTGATACAAATAACTCACACGTTCATTCACACACGTGCTTCATAACCCGAACTACTTTCGTAACATCCCATATCTCTGTCACTATCTTGAAACAGACTATAACCCAACACTCTCGCTATATGTTCTTTCATACACTGGAAAAGACTATACTTAACCACGTACTACCTTCATAATGACTTAGATACACACCCACATTCCTTAGTTATCCATCTCGGTAAATAACTACATAGAAAACAACGGTTGCCTCAATGAATTCCAAACCAACATAACTGAACCAAACCAGTCAACACTACACAACCGAATCAACTCCTATTACCGCATACTATCCTTAACGCAGTAACCATCAATAATACATATAGAAACATACCTGAATTCTAGGTTTCAGAGTCTTGGAATATGGGCTAAGGTATCTCACACATGTCTGTCCTCACTGACAGTAAAGCCCCGTACTGACGTTCCTACAGCTCTGTTCACCTGAACTCGCTAAAAAAAAAACGTGCCAAACGTTTCTTAAAGATTCCACATGGGCCACGTGCCTCGCAGAATATCGGCACAAAACAAACCGCTAACAAAACTGTAACATACTAAACCCACTGTGTGAACTCTATGCGTGAGCGTAGAGTTTCATCACAATTTCCCCTTCCTCGGGGAAAAAAAGAAACGACCCAGTTTCTTATTTAAGACAACTGGACGTAATACACTACCCTATCACGAACAAAAGAACTAAACACAGTCTTAAAACGCACACTTTCTGGACAAAAAGTTAATAGAGAGCAAATGCGATAATATCTCTGAACTATGAAAATGACCTAACGATGGGCACGCTATAGCGAGAACCAACCGCGTCCGACCTACCTAAAGACGGGGTGGCCCGGTGAGCGGCAATTCTGTCCGCAACAGAACTATGCCGTCTCTGGGCAACCCGACTGATGGGCCAAATCCGCGGACCGATATCTTTACCCCTAACGGCAACACAGACCTTTTGCTCACGAGCACGCTTGCTCTGAGTTCTCATCGCGACTGATGCGACTGCACCGCGAGGATCACGAGCCCGCTTCATCGCCCCGACCCTACCGATGACTGGCTGCACACCCTTCATTTTACCAAGAACTAAATCAACTGCTGGCTCGTCGATGACACAAGAAATCAGATCACCTGAGAAAAACTCCGTGTCAACCTCTATCTTGGCCAAAGGAAAAACTTCTACCTTCCCTCCAAATGAAATCACTTTCTGCGTCTCCCCTGTGAACTGATCTTTCCTAACAAGGCTACGGCTGACCCCTGCGGTCGTTGTACCTGAGTCATGGAAAATACAAGCGAGACATCCGTTTACAACACCATCCCCCAGAGGTAGGCAACCACCGTCAGCTGAACACACTCCACCCAGCTGTGGTTCCTCCCCGACCGGGACTGCAAAACTGGCCATGTGAGTGGGCTGATCCGCCTCCTCCACCATACCAGTATCGCTAGGACATTGATGAGCCAGATGGCTGTACCCCTGATAGGTGAAACACTGAGCCCCTGAACTACTGTTAGGACAGTACGACTAAAATGCCGGTACTCATCACCCGCAAAACACTGAGTGTCCGAATTAGCCATACGACCACGTCCATACCCACGCCCAGACTTCTCTCCTCGTGCGTAAGGATCGTGACCACCATTGCTGTTACCTCTATCCCCACGTCAAGAACAGAAAATACCTCTACCGTTAACCAGTTGGGCCCCACGCAAGGTATTGACACCCCAGTATCCCCCAGTCGTGTTAGCAGTGACCAACCCGACTGGCGGCGACTCGGTCCTGCGCGCTAGGTTTTTCGTCGGGTGCGCAAACCGAAAAGCCTCCATGTTCTGAACTAATTCCTCTGTACTCTTGAGGTTAGTCTCCCTCAAGAACACCGCTAGATCCTTGGAAACGCTACCAAAGAACTGTTCGGCCAACATGAGATCAAAAAATGCCTCATAATGTGGTCGATCTTGGACAGTTCGACCCAACATATGAGCAAGTGGGACAACCGTTTGCCAAACTACACAAACGATTCCCCTGTCTCAGGCCGACAAGCTCTCAAGCGCTCCCTGAATCCCTCCGCACTACACTGGAACTTCTGCAAGAGACACTCCTTCAAAGTATCGTAATCTACGTTCCCCGAAACATTCAAACTATGGAAAAGACTCAAGGCCTGACCTTCTAGCGCCGACGAAAGCAAAACGGGCCAGTTGGCAGAAGGCCAACTCAATGCCTGCGCATGAGCCTCAAAGCGACACGGAAAAGCGTCAATGGAGTCCACAGACTCCTTAAACATCGGTAATCTAGGGAAGTTACACAATCCCCGACCTACTGAATCAACCTCTGAAGCTGTTCTAGACCCCGCATCTTGAGCTAACTGTCCCTTCACCTCCCTATCTCTCTCTCTTCTTTCTCTCTCTGATACTCTAATTCTTTCTCTCTTAAAGCTAAAGCGCTCTTTTTCGTCTTTCTCTCTCTGAAACGCTAGCTCTTCTTTCTTAAGTACTCTCTCTTCTCTTTCTCTCTCTCTCTCTGAGCTTCTAATTCCTCTTTATCAAGTACTCACTCTCTCTCTCTCTCTTCTCTCTCTCTCTGACCTTCAAATTCCTCTTTCTTAAGTACTCTCTCTCTCTCTCTTCTCTCTTAGCTTCTAATTCCTTCTCTTTTAAGGCTTTCTGAAACTCTAGTTCCTCTTTCTTAGGTACTCTCTCTCTCTCCCTATCCTCCCTATCCTTACATTTCTCCACATAATCAAAAAGCTTGCCCTCCTTAAGCCCCAGCCTCTCACCTTGCTTAATTTCTCCACACTTCTCTACCGGGTCCGACTCCATATTTACAGTAACGACTTCCAAAAATGAGAAGAACGTAAAAATACAAAAACACAAACAAATCAACGGCAAGAACTTAAAAGAAAGGCCCACCGAAATACCAACAACCTACCGCTAAAACAGGGTCACCATTGTAATGCACACAGACTTTCCCCCAGTCGCACGTACAGACTCTCGCACAACAGACGCATACACTGCCACTGACTCAGATGGGCGCACTCACGCAGTAAAACGCAACACACGGGCTTCCTTTCTAACAAAGACGTTTATAACCAAATAATAAAAGAACGCTCAAAAGATTATCACAACTATTACACCACACCTTCCCCACTACAAGCACCTCAACACCACATACACACACACAATGTAAATGCCAGGCTAGGAAGCTGTCTCTCACAATCCAACCTGTTTTGGTGTTCTCGCCTGGTTACGTTCAGTCGTTTCACGTCTAGGCATGCAAGTCCTTTGTCATACGCTCCCGAGTCGTCCCGTCTCTCGTACTGTGGACGTCCTCGTAGCTCGCTATGTAGCGCAGTCCTTACTGTGACCCGGGTGTCTCGGCACCGGTCGCTCACTCCCTGAGTGAAGAGATGACCTCACAGTAGGTCCCTGGTGACTCTCGGCGTCCGCCGCTCCACTCTCCGACAAGCACTCTGAATAAATAATAACGTCCTAGTATCATCATCATCATCATCAGTCCCTTGCCCGAACTGGGCGTTGGGGGGACTGAAAGGCAGCAGCAACAGACAGTGCTCTCCACTGAGTTCTATTTTGGGCGGTGGCAAGCAAGTCTGACATCTCGAGTATCCCTAGTATCATAACACTTGCTAAACACACAACATATTGAATAATATGAGATACATTACGTAACCTGGCTGATACAAATAACTCACACGTTCATTCACACACATGTGCTTCATAACCCGAACTACTTTCGTAACATCCCATATCTCTGTCACTATCTTGAAACAGACTATAACCCAACACTCTTGCTATACGTTCTTTCATACACTGGAAAAGACTATACTTAACCATGTACTACCTTCATAACGACTTAGGCACACACCCACATTCCTTAGTTATCCATCTCGGTAAATAACTACATAGAAAACAACGGTTGCCTCAATGAATTCCAAACCAACATAACTGAACCAAACCAGTCAACACTACACAACCGAATCAACTCCTATTACCGCATACTATCTTAACACAGTAACCATCAATAATACATATAGAAACATACCTGAATTCTAGGTTTCAGAGTCTTGGAATATGGGCTAAGGTATCTCGCACATGTCTGTCCTCACTGACAGTAAAGCCCTGTACTGACGTTCCTACAGCTCTGTTCACCTGAACTCACTAAAAAAAAAATGTGCCAAACGTTTCTTAAAGATTCCACGTGGGCCACGTGCCTCACGGAATATCAGCACAAAACAAACTGCTAACAAAACTATGCCATACTAAATGTGAGCATAGAGTTTCATCACACAATTTGGTTAGCTGTGATCAGTGGCAGCAACTATGGTTCTTGGTGGGACATTTGAACTGTATACAAAATCCAGACCCAAATGCATAGAAATAGCCAGTGATTAAAGAAGCACTCTTAGAAAAGACATACAACACAATTTATTAATATAAACTTTATTTTCTCAAAATCATTACCGACGGCATTACTACTAGGAATACTTCGCTTAGCTTAACAATTTTAGCCCAAAAAACTCGTGTACATTACCACAGAGGAAGCAATCACTAAGGGTGTCGTTACCAGGACACCCGGGGTGGCCTCCCCTCCTCCCTATCCGATGGCGCGCTCACCGTTTCCCAGCAGTCTCTTCGCTTAGCTCAACCAGGACAGGCCGTGAGCATATCGTGCTCCGGTTGTGGTTAGATGGATTACCATTGTGTACTGTGGACACTTGGATTTATGTGCATTGTGTTGTGCTTGGATTACCTACGTGTTCTGTGGATTATGTGGTGTTGGTTTTTCTGTGTGATTATCGGTTTGAGTCATGATAAGGTAAAGTAGCGGTTACTGCCTCTAACCAGTTTCGACCGGTCGCCGGTGGTGATGTATGCAAGCCGACTGGGAGCGCGGTCCCTCTGCGGAGGCTCCCCGCTTCTCGCCGGTCTTCTTCTGTTCTTTGTTACAGTGCTTAGGTACAGACCTGCACCAAGTGTGGCGCCTTCCAGTGGCCTAGGACGGCCATGATATCTGCCTACCATGCTGGTGCTGCTCCTCCGATCAGACAGGCGACAGTGCGTAACGTGGGAGGAAGAGAAATGGTTGCAGCTGGGGGCGTTTTACCGGAGAGATAAACCAGCGCCTTGCACACAGCTGACGAACAAACAGCATTGACGACAATGAAGGGAAAGGCAGAATCATACTGGTCGGTGCCCCGGGCAGCGCTGCCCTGCCTTGAGCGGATGAATGAGCATAGCAGCAGCAAAGGATTGGGGCTTGCCCCTAGGCACGTGTCGGCATATGGAAGCTCGGTCCCCCCACAATAAAGATGTTGGGCCAGATTATCACCCTCCCAGGTGAGAGACAGAGAGAGAGAGAGCCCAAGCGGGGGACTCCCTCCCCCCTGAGAGGCAAGTGCCCGCCAGCCTTAGGCCGGACCAGGACCAGCGCCGTCACCGGGCCGCATCTACAACGCACCTCTCAGGGAGGGACAGGAAAAGATAGCCACAGAACGTACACAAGAGCTCCACCCCGCCTCGTAGAGGCCCCGGATATGCAAGGACGCTCACTACGGGATTCCTCCCCCAGGTATGGCTCTGCATGGAGCTCAGGCATCACGCAGTAATCAGAGGGCGAGAAATTCAGTCATGTGAGACACAGAACGCACGGAAGAACTCCACCCCGCCTCATACAGGCCCGGGACATGCTCGAACGCCAGTGATAGGGGTTGCCCCTAGGCTGTGTCGGCATATGGAGCGCGGTTCCCCCGCAGTGAAGGTGGAAGATGAGATATGAGTCTCAGACAAGCAAGCTTTGGGACCGGAGCCCTCCCTCGAGAACGGTCGCGCGGTCAGCTGAACCAACTGTCGGGACCTACTTCCCCATCGTGTTGGACTGAGAAATGTTTTGGAGACCGAAGCTGTCCATAGGAGGACTGACATTCGGTCATTAGAGCCAGCCGTCGCGATTGAACCACCAGGACACCTCCCCCACGCCGTAGGAGGGTCCCGAGTCGAAGAGTGGAGCCACAGACGAGAACTAACTCGCAGGGCGGATCCCCCATGTCCGAAGCCCTATTGGGAGGAACTAACACGGTCAGCAGCTATCGAGAGGTGGTGCCAACCACCCACCCACACTCCGCCCTAGGAGGTAGAGAGGAACTCACAGTGGCCATGGACCTGCTTCACGTGGGGACGAAGTCTACATGTTCGGTCGGGCGACCGCAGCAGCTGGAGAAAGGGTGCTACAGATATCTAATGCCTGGGAACGTCTTCTTCCCTATTCGCCTCTCCGACCAGCGGACAAGCTCGGGTACGGCGCAGCGTGGGATCTCTTGGTGACACCGAGCATCAGAGGCGCCCGGCAAGAGGGCAGTTCTTCATACCAGAGCCTCAAGGGCCGATTTTCCTCGGGGAAACGACAGCCTTGACACCGGCGCCAGGATCACAGAGATGGCAGCGGCAGGACAAAATCGCCCACCCCACAGCCTACTCCTTGGCGGAGATCGCCGGCGGCGAAGGGACATGAAGGGACTTGCTGTTGTGACAGGTTCCACGCTCACCCGTCTTTTGGGATAACACAGCGGTGGAACCGACTTGGCAGACGATAAGGCAACAGCACAGGATCCCTTGTCACCTCGGCAGGATTGTCTCCACTTGCTCCAGTCAGTGGTGGCGAGATGGAAGCTTTGGCTACAGCGTGACTTGGTGATGCCCTGCCTAGAAGGAGACCGCGGAGGTGGGCTGAGACCCTGACGCCCGACAGGTTACTGACGGATCCCGGACCCGAAGACTAGGTGACGTCTAGTGTTGGCTTTGGCGCTTACTAGTAGCTTCGGCCCTGCGCTTGCAACTACTTGGGCGGTCGGCCCTCTGGACCAGATGGCGAAGAGTGGGAGGACCCATACTCCTGGCTGACGCAATGCCGCCAGCGCGGATTCCAGGGCATCGGAGGCAAGTTCGACGTGGGACCAGCACCCAGTTTTGCCACCTAGGCAGGCAGTGCCTGACCGATAACAGCGGAATAGCAACGGGGGAACACGCAGGCAGATACATCCGCTGGCTGGAGTTGATGGTGGTGCAGCTGGTGCTCGTCAGATGGAAACTATGGCTTACGCTACGGAAAGTACGGGTGCGCGCCGGCTACTTGACAATGTCTGACACTACAGAAGGTACGGGTGCGCTCTGGCTACTAGAGGTCAGGGTTTCTTAGTGTAGCACTTCTGCCGGTCGTGCAGAGATCGGGCCAGCACTCGTTGGACACATCAAAGGTCAGCTCAATGTATGCGCGGATTCCCCTTGTGGCAGGGTCAGCGGCAGCGTAATGAGTGTTACTACACCCAGCTGCCTTCCAACTACTCTACGCCTCTGAGGAGTCTCCGATGATAGGCTGGTCCTACTGTAGTGGAATACTGTAGTGGAACAGGAAGCTGCTTCCTCTGTCGCCTCCAGACCGGATCCACTAACCGAAGTTAAGCCGTTGGGGTCGGTTAATCCTTGTTTGGATAACCTCCTGGGAACAACAGGTATGGTGAAAGTCATCTTAACCCTTATCTTGTTCACCAGAGGGTGACATACGTTCGAATAAGAATAGTTAAAGGGTAGTGCCGAAGTGGCTTGACGCCGCTAGGCTTCATGCTGATCCGGGCTAGCCTTCAAATAAAGCCTTTGGGCTATTTTCTTACTTTCTATAGTATAACCTGTGTATGGCAGGGCACAAATTGAAGCTGTTAACCTTAAGGCTGATATGGGTTAAGATGCAGCAGTGCGTTCCCTCCCTCAGGATGGGTACCTAGGGGCTCCACAAGCCCAGGGATGGCATGGGAATTAGGACTTTGATGACCGTTAAGCTGGATCACAGTCCTTTGGAGACGCGCGGCGAACCCCTGTCTCAGCACCGCGTCCGAGACGATCGCAACCCTGGCAGCAACTGTTTGTACAGACACAGAGCGGTTGGCGCGGCACACTGGGAGATGGACAGTCAGCACTCGCACCAAGAGGCTTCTCGGGTGCGACAGTGGATGTGATTGCAGCGACTCAAGGAGTCTCTGACAGTACAGATACGATGAAGAGTGGAGAGTACGGCAGGCCTGATGTGCAGCGGAGCAACTCTCCCCACAGACTGGACTACCCCCATTTTGGCCGAGTTCATCTAGGGGTTCCCAAGCAAATCGGACCCCTCGGCATCATTCGAATTTACCGGGTGGCAGGCACTTATTGACACCTAGCACAGACCAGCGCCGGTACAAGACCTCTCGGGTCGGATCGAGCACCGTCATCAGCAAGACGGCCGGCTTCCGCTGACGATGCGGGGAGACCTAACAGGAAGACGGCTCGATACAGCTCTTCATAGACCTTACGTTTCTGGCAAAGAATCGCCTCCCAGCATCGGCGCTCCAAGTATTGTCCATCCGTCCTCTCAGGACAATGGAACAGGTTGGGGAATCCCGTCTACAGGACCCCGTCAGAGTGCTTAAAGTTACCTGCGCAAAACTAAGACACTATTACAAGGGCGCCTGCGCCTATTCCTGCCCTTGGCTCCGGGCAGACGAGACATATCTGCGCAGACGATCTGATCCTGGCTCCGCTAGGCGATACGCGAGGCACACAAAGAGCTCGCCCCTGCACAAACCAAGACCTTGCGTATCAGGGCACATGAAGTCAGAGCAGTGGCAACGAGCATCGCCTTTGACCGCAACTGCGTGGTCAGCAACATTGTGGCAGCCGTGGGTTGCCGGGCCGAATCTACCTTCGCCCGCTTCTACCTATGAGATCTATCCGGCCAGCGCGACAACCTGGCCTTACTGGGGCACATAGCAGCGCAGCACTCCCTCCTGGCGCCATAGGTAACGCCTAGCTAAAATTGTCGGGAGTGGGCGTGTAGGGTGGGACCCTCAATTTACGCGCAGAGGCACTTGGGCGTGGGACAGGTGGCCCAGGATCTGCGGCACCCACCTCCTATTCGCCATTCTTCCTAGTAGTAATGCCGTCGGTAATGATTTTGAGAAAATAAATAAATTTTTCTCTAAAATGTATTTTTTCGAAAAATACTTACCGACGGCATTACTCAAAGGTCCCTCCCGCCTTCCCCGCTTGCCGCAGTCGAGCTAAGACTCAGAGACTGCCGGGAAATGGTGAGCGCACCACCGGATAGGGAGGAGGGGAGGCCACCCCGGGTGTGCTGGTAACGGCATGCCTAGTGATTGCCTCCCCTGTGGTAATGTACACAACGAGTTTTTGGGGCTAAAATTGTTAAGCTAAGCGAAGTATTCCTAGTAGTAATGCCGTCGGTAAGTATTTTTTTAAAAAATACATTTTAGAGAAAAGTTTATTTTTCAATTTGGAGAAACAAACCAGAAAACACTTCGCTACTTATCTTCTCAGTGCATGGAGAAAGTTGTCACTGTCTTTTCTAAATGTTTTTTTGTATGTAGTGCGTCAATCAGATATATTAGAATTTACACACGTGCACTTTCGATGGAAACTAAAAGCTGCTGACAGGCGCCAAGCTAATCTGGCATTACCCTTGAATTATCATGGTCGACCCATCTCCTGCTGAATGGGTTAACATCATCATCATAATCAGAATTTTCACACGCACTGTTAAGAAATATCCAGGTTCTGTCTCTGAATCTGTCTCTCTGTCAGTTTCTCTCTCTCCCTCAACACACAAGCACACGTGTGTAAATTCTATATCTGTTTGACACATTACATACAGAGAAACTCTTTTGCGTGTGCAAAAAAAGCACATTAATTTTGATAAAAGACAAAGTATGTAGACTATTTGTACCTGTTTTTTGTTACTTGGTGACCTGTTACCTGAGCATTCCTCTGATGAAGCCCTCACAGAGAGGGCGAAAATTTGAGATCTTAAAATGAAAAAACAAGTCCAGAACAACTTGGTTTAACTCTTTTCATCCTGATACACCCATTGCTTGAAATAAATTAGACTAAGATAGTTCAAGGGTGGTGTCAGAATAGCTTGGTGCCTTAGGTGTCAAGCTATTCTGGCACCACTCTTGAACTAAAATGCTTGGCCTGCCTCCTAATCTGTAGAGTAGCCTTCATGGACAATAAGCAATTTTTTTTTTAAATCAGCCTCAGGGTGTAATGGGTTAAATGGATTCTTCTTCATATTATACATTTTATATGTTTCCAACGTTTTGTTTGGAACCTTCAACCTGATACAAAAGACCCCTGTAACCCCCAACCCCCTCCCCCCCCCCCCCCCCCCCCCCCCAGATCCGCCCTGGCTTTGAACATTAAGATTTTAAGATTCAGTGGTCTGTTACAGAAAGCAACCTGCTTCACCAGCCAGCTTGAGGAAGAGAAACTTTCTGCTCTCCTCAAAACAGGTGAAAAAGTGGTTGAACTGCCCAAAACATTCTGTACAATTGATGGGGCTGTGTCATCTTTTCATGTTGAGTAAGTATGTGTGCCTTTTCCCCATTTGCTTCATAGATTGAACTGAAGAAATACAGATTAATTAACCTGTAAGCTGAAAAATGCAGGTCATCAAGGAAAATCATCTTTCTCTCTGGAGTTTCGTGTTCAGTATAATCACTTCCACTTGTTCAAGTCTTGTCATGCTGTGACATGCCACATTTCTTTTGAAAGTTGGTAAGACTATCAAAAACAATCAGCTGCACCAGATTATTTTTATGTATCAGTTTATGATAGTTCAGGGGTGGTGCCAGAATAGCTTGGCGCCTGATGCGCCAAGCTATTCTGGCATGGCTCTTGAACTAAAACGGTTGATGTGTTTCCTAATCTGTAATGTAGCCTTCATAGGACAATAAGCAATTTTTTTTTTTAAATCTGCCTCGAGATGTAATGGGTGAAGGCAAAAATCATAAATGTAGATTTTTTTATTTGCATTTACCAAGGGAACGGCCCAAAGATAACCAATCAGGGACAATCAAATCCAGCACTACACATGTTGACAATGCCAATGATATCGCCACAACCAAAAATGCTGAGGAAGCCGGCTGTGGAAATCGGCCTTCGGAGGCAGTCCTAGAAGCAGCAGCTAGCGGTGTTGAAGAGGAGTCTGGTCAAAATGAAGCAAAGCCGGACAGGGTGTCTGGACAGTTTGACTCTGCCTCAGAAGATGAGGCTGGTGCCGAGGCCCAAAGACAAAATGGGGGTGAAGGGAAGGAAGCGGAGACAGGTGCTGTTGGTACGGGAGAAGAATCATCACAGGCAAACAAAGAGCGTCAGTGGTTCGCGGATGACATACAGAAAGAATGGCGGCGCTTCAGCCTGGATATTGCTCCAAGGGTTTGCACTTGATCAAGTTGATATCTACTGATCGATAACTGCCCGTAAAATGCGAAGACCTACTAACAGCAAGAGGCTAAGAACCTCATGAGGTTCTTAACCTCTTGCTTAAGTTGATATCTACTGATTGATAACTGCCTGTAAAATGTGAAGGCCTGCCAACAGCAAGAGGCTAAGAACCTCATGAGCCCTCGCATCTGCGGGGGCTCATGAGGTTCTTAGCCTCTTGCTTAACTCATTCTACCCCAGACACACCACAGCAAGATATGGATATGGGCGCCAAGCTATTCTGGCATCACCCTTGAACTATCATGGTCGATCGGTGTTCTGCACTGCACTGCAGTTTTCAGAGAACAACGGCAACATTTGGGGATTTCGGTCTTGGGGTACAATGAGTTAAGTTGATATCTGCTGATTGATAACTGCCTGTACTACAATGCGAAGTCCTGCCAACAGCAAGAGCAACAGCAACTGCCAACAGCAAGAGGCTAAGAACCTCGTGAGCCTCCGCATCTGCAAGGGCTCATGAGGTTCTTAGCCTCTTGCTGACCCTATGCACATGTGTATTTCTTGAATTGATAAGATAATATGGTCTTGAATTTTCCCTGCTTTTAAAGACACAGATTTGCTCCACTGGCAGTGAAGCGGAACCCCTTGTGCTTTTCAGCCACTGGTCGATAAAAGCCACAAGCACTGTTTTCAGCACCGGTTGCTGCATGCACAAGGGTGTTAGTGTTCCGTACTCTTCAGGACCCTAGTTGCCTGCTCGGTGTTAAACCCAACTGACTGTTAACCCTTTTAGCCTTAGGGTCCCATTTCTCAAATTGTGGAGGTGTTGCCTAATGACTACATACCAGTTGCAGGAGATGGCCTGACCATGATAATTCAAGGGCAGTGCCAGATTATTACTTCGGCGCCTTCAGGCGCCAAACTAATCTGGCAATACCCTTGAATTATTTTGATCAATCCCCCTCCTGCAACTGGTACACAGTTATTCAGTAACACTTCCAGAGTTTGAGAAATGCACCCATGGGGCTAAAAGGGTTAAACTATCATGGCCAGTGTAAGGGTGTTGGTCAGTGGCATGTTTAGAATGTCTCCATGCTCATCTCACCACAGTTTATCCATTGAAAAGTGATATGAATTACAGCTGTGGGGATCCGGGGCTAAAAGGGGTTAACTAACTGTACTCTTCAGCACACATGTCTTTATTGTTGTTAAATATTTGAACCTGCTGTGCAGGAAAAAAAAAGTGGTCATAAAAATCAGGTGCCCTCTCAAGAGAAGTCGTATAGGGCAGAAAGTGTCACCTGTCATTGAAGACCATCATTTGTGTGGCGACAGCTACCTAAATCAATGATAGTCTTTAACCCGTATCATACTGAGGCTAAAAGCTTCAAATTTGTACACTGCCATAATTATGCAAGGTACATTATAGTGCTTACAGATAAGGATGTAGACCAATGACTTTAGTTCAAGGGTAGTGCCAGAATAGCTTGGCGCCTACAGGCGCCAAGCTATTCTGGCACTACCCTTGAACTATTTTACCCTTGAACTTATTTCACACACTGGTGTATTCCAAATGATTAGTGTTAATGACAGGTGATCTGTCATAAGGGTAAGTGCTCACAACAGGTTCTGCCGTACTTTTTCTTGCAATCCACTCTGAACATTTTAGTACAGGAATGGTATCAACATACAGCATAACAAAAAGAACATTTAATTATTTTCTGGAGATGGGAGATAGTCCATTCCACTTCCAATAATGATTGGTTTGCGGTGGTACAGGAAGCAAGAGATATTTACATTTATACATTTATCTGATGGAAAAATAACCAATTGGTTTGAATCTAGATTCTGCATCTTCATGTTTTTTTGTGCATGATGTTTCATTATTAAATGTTGTTTTTTTGTCCACCTTTAGTTGGTGTACTGTGCTGGGTCCATGGTTGAATTGCTGATTGCTTCAGATGTGGCAAAATACTGTGAGTTTCGCACCGTCAGTCGTGTCCTCACCATCAGGGACAACAAGTTGGAAAAGGTAGATTTCTCTCTGTGAGCTTATGTAAGGGTAATTGCTGATTTTTTTTTTTTAAACGGTGTACATGTGTGGGACTTGCTTGTAGGATCACTATTGAGAATGCAATGAAACAGTGCCTTAACCCCCTTGTGTTTGCAGCCACCAGTACTGTAAACAGTACCTGTGGCTGCATGCACAAAGGATTTAACCTTTTTCATCCTGACACTATATAGGTAGGTCCACTCATTTTTTTATTTATTTTCTCAAAATCATTACCAATAATATTACTGCCTGGAAGCTTCGCTTTGCATGTCAATTTTAGCCCCAAAAACTTGCTGTGATGCCCTCTAAGGGAGGTAAGCACTGGTGTGCCATTACCAGGGCACTCCCGAGTGGCCTCCCGTACTACACAGACACAGGGAGGACTGGAGGAAGATCAGGCCAAAGGATAATCCTTCGGGGTACCTATTTCTAGGGTGAAGCCATGGAGAGCGCTCCATCAGCACTGACAACCGCCTCTGCGGTATGGATGGAGTCAGTGGAAATGGCCGACTAACGGGGAGGTATGTACACCCCCGTTTTTGCGTACACAGGAATGGATAAGTTCGAAGGAGCACTCACGGCGCAGGGAGATGGCGCGGTTGGACTCCGTGTTCGTGATGATGTCTCATCTATTCTTATCCTCTTCTCCGGATCGACGGACAAGTTCAAGTGTGTCGCGGCAACGGACCTCGTTCGACGCCGGGCATCAGGAGTTGGCAGGGACCACTTTTCATTTGATGCAGTCGCGGTGGCGAACAGTGGCAGATCCTCAGACCGGACTGGCAGGGACCAATCTTCCGTGGAGACGCAGTTCGACATCAGCTCCAGGGTCGCGTGGATGACAGCTGTGGGACGGAGCCTCCTTTCCCGGGACACCGACGCAGGCCGTGTCGACGGACCGCAGCAGTTCTTCGGGCTGGATTGGCGGGGACCACTCTTCAGCGGAGGCGCAGTTCGAGGTCAGCGCGGTGGACAGCTGTTAGACGGAGCCACCTTCCAGGGACACTGAAGCAGGCAGGGTCGGCAGACCGCAGCAGATCTTCGGGCTGGATTGACAGGGACCACTCTTCCGCAAAGAGACGCCGGTCGATGTCAGCTCCAGGGTTTCTCAGATGACAGCTGTTGGATGGAGCTGCCTTCCAGGGACACCGACACAGGCTGTGTCGCCGAACCGCAGCAGACCTTCAGGCCGGTTGGCAGGGTCCACTCTTCCACAGAGATACAGTTTGAGGTCAGCGCCGGCGTCGTGCGGTTGACAGCATTGGACGTAGCAGCCTTCCAGGGACACTGACGCAGGACGTGCCGGCAGACCGCAGCAGATCATCGGGCTGGATTGGCAGGGACCACTCTTCCGCAGAGGCGCAGTTTCGTCGTCTGCACCGGAACTAGTCGACTGGCAGCCGATGGACGGAGGCAACGGTTCTGTGACACCGACGGCGCGGTCCTGGGAACGACAGTGGCAGCCACTTCCCAGCGTGCGGCAGATGGTGAGGAAGTAGGCAGTCTACCTTTGTAGGACTAGGTGTCAGTGTGGGGAGAGGACGTTGTCCAACCAACATCACTGCGTGGGCCAACATCACTCTCCATCGTGTTAGTGGATGCAGTTCAGACTTACACACCTGGTTGGACGAGGCGTCTGTCTCTTCGCATCCTTCTCCCGGCGGATCGCTACCCCCCGTCATCGCATTGGCTTTGGTCTTCGCTCCGCAGCGGCCAAGCACTAGAAGTCTCCTCCTCAGCCGACAGGTTTGGGACCTAGCGGAGGTGCTTCGCACTTCTGCGTTAAGACAACTTGGAGAGCTGGTGTTCTGCTCGGGCACCAGACCAGAGAAGATGGATTCACTCCCGCCGGCTTTGTTTTGCAGGTACATACCCGGTGATGGATGAGAGCACGCTGGTGCAGGCAGGGCGCAGCCAGTGGTCTCTGACGAGGATGAAACAAGAGCCTTCCTGTTTCCGCGTCTCGCTGGTGTGAACGGGGTTCTTAGACGTGACAGATGACACTGTGGAAGCACGCAGCCTGGGGCGTGAGTACCGGGAGATGAGACATGACGACAGCGTTGCGGGACCTTACAGTTGTAGACCTTAGAGGTGGTCCTGCATTCAGACTCCGCGGCAGTACAGTCGACTCTTGCTCGTACCAAAGCCGGCGGATATGGCGGCCGATCTTCGACCTCTCGGGCCGGAACAAGTTCTTTCGGCGTCGCGGCAGAATGGAGACAGACAGAGCCCTGAGGGCAGCATTTGTGTCTCCAGGACTTTGTTACAGCTGGATGACCGACTGTTTCGGAACCATTTGGCAAGCACTTGGCGGACGGCAGAGGTTCCTGCGCGCGATTCTTCGTCGACTAGGCTACTTAGTCTACGGGGCAGGTCCTACGTGGTACCTTCACGCGGATTCCAGCGAGGATGGAATTCATGGCCGTCCTGTTCGAGTAGGACTTCCAGTAGGATGGGAGTAGTGCCGGGTAGGAGCGACCCTCAAAGCCTTACATTCGGGTTGACTGTTAGGACGGCTAGCACGCCAGCGGATCGTCTTCTCCAGGCAGACACTTCATCTGGTTGGAGAGGAAGTGCTACGGCTGGTTCTTGGGAAGATTGACATACACTAGGGATGTGCTAGTGCTCTTCGAGGCCTGGTTGCACTTGGAGTCGTCGCTACAGCCAGATATCTTCCAGCTACCCTGCTTGCCATCGAGAATCGAAATTCTGACTTCATACGCATGGTTTTCCGGCAATCCCTCTCTGCTAGAAACTTTGCAGGGGCTATGGTGGAAGCGAGTTTTGCAGCCACGAGGAGCACCTCTCGTTTTATCTACGCAGGTAAGTGGGCATTCTGCAGGCTCAGTGCGCCTTGGAGCGGTTTCCCCACGGACCTTACCAACCCAGTTGGCCACGTTCTTCGTGGGACGGTTCTTCTGCCGGAACTGAGCGCCGTCCCCTCCCAGGTTACCGGGTGGGGGCAGACTCTACTGAAGCCTGGGACAGTCACGCCCGGGAGCGTGCTACGACTTGGCAGATCGGATGCAGGCCTCATTTAGTTGGGCTCGCGCTGGGACTTCCCCTGGGTGCTTGCCAGGCTCTACGAGAGGTTCGAGCTTCTTCCATTAGTGCTTGGAAGACATTACCAGGAGATCTGCTTCTGGTTGCTTGCCACAGTTCCGTTCAGTGAGTTACATGCCTTCAGTACCTCCCTCATGTCGCCAATGGAGGACCTATGGAGCTTCACAGCTGCTTATGGACGCTGCCTTCTCGACAAGGAACTGCTCTCCGGCGACAGCTCCACAAGTCGTCTTCGTCTGACCCTCAGGATGACGAATCGGGCACGGGATTACGGCCACAGGACCTTCCGGGCCCTGTTGGGAGTGGGCGCGTAGGGAGAGGTCTCGATGGTGCGGTTGCACGGGCGATGGGAGGGGTTCCTAAGTGCGGCACCCGCCTCCTATTCGTTATTCCAGGCAGTAATATCATCAGTAAATAAATTTTTTTTTAAATGCATTTTTTCGAAAAATACATACCGATGATATTACTCAGAGGTCCCTCCCTCCTCCCCCTCTTAGGGTGAGTGCGCCACCGGATACGGTAGTACGGGAGGCCACTCAGGAGTGCCCTGGTAATGGCACACCAGTGCGTGCCTCCCTTAGAGGGCATCACAGTAATTATTTTTGGGCTAAAATTGACATGCAAAGCGAAGCTTCCAGGCAGTAATATCATCGGTAAGTATTTCTCGAAAAAATACATTTTAAAGAAAAATTAATTTTTTCTAGAACCTGCCACCAAACAATGCACCACTCGGAAGTACACGTTCAAAGAAGTGCACATGCAAAAATCAGAACTTTATGTTGATTGGCTTCCGAGATGTGTGCATTTGAATATGACCTAAAATGACCTATTTTTGCATTTTTAAGAAAGTGCTATGTATATATCTATCTTCTATGTATATGTATATATCTATCTAGCTATGTGTAGACACCTGTAAAATCATAACGTGATGGTAGACTTGTTTGGTTTTTACTGTCACGGATCAAAACAACATGTAGATTGTCCTGAATTTATTTCTAGCCCCACACATTGATATGTTTGCAATTGCAGCACACCCAAAATGCAATTTGGTCATGTGTCATAATGAGGGTTTACATGGCTTATATATACTTCACTAAAATTCTATATCTTAGGTAATTTTCACCGTAGGCATGTGGATCAGATACTGAAATGTACACAAAAACATGACAAATCCCCTTCTGTGTGATAATTTCAAATGAAATCAAGCACATTTCAGATATGAACACAACAATATGACAATATTTGCATTCTAGTGCTATATCTCATACATGGAATTCTGAATGCATTTCCATCATTTTTCAAATTTACCAGCTGCAGGACATCTGTTGGCTACGGAAACAAGCAATGTCATTATCTGCCTCGTGTTTCTTGTTTACCTCTTCTTCCCCCTCCCCTGTTCCTGAGAGGGGGTCTACTGGAGTCATCCTATGTGTTACTGTAGCTGGGTGTCTGTTTGTTGTTTGTTTTTTTAACAGGTGATTTCTCCAGAAGCAACCAACAGAATCGTTTAGATTTTCATAGCTGGTCAGTATTAGATTAGAAGATGTGTCTTGTACCAAAGCCAAGGTCTCAAGGTCAAGGTTACAGTAGAGATATTATAAGTTATTGGTCGGAGGGGTTCGCTACACGGACCCTTGTAGGCCTGAGGGAGGTAAAAAAAAACATTGTACCCCGAAGGCCTACAAGGGTCCGTGCAGCGAACCCCTCCAACCAATAACGTATTTGTTTTCATTCCTCCACTATTTTCGTAAAAGAAATCAAGAAGACATCTTGCGACCTAGATCATGCCAGACATGACTGACGTCAAAGGAATACACATTTATGCATAATAGACTTCTGACGTAACTTAAAATATGTCATGACGTTGCCGTCTCCAGTACTGAGTGTACTTGTTGTTTTGAACAACACTACATAACTTTGTTCTTTAGAACGTTTGGCGATCTTTCATAGAACAAAACTGGCATCCAAGATGCGTCATCGAGAGGGCTACAAAAACGTCGGCCATTTTTCGCTTCAGGGGTTTTTATATCACGGTCACATGGTACGGTTTGCGCTAAAGTGACTGGTCATGTGATGTAGGGAGGAAAGCAAAAACTAAAAGGGTTTGTACACTAAAGGTAATATCACAAAAAGGGCGGCTCATATGATTTAAATTGTTGTGTAAAGATGCGTTTATCTTTCAGGAACATTCAGAGTTGTTCATATTTTTAGGCTTATTATGCTGATCCATTTCCCTCCTCTCCTAGCCAACCTCTGATTAACACAGGTGGCGGCGCTTCCCGCCATTATTTCACTCTGTGGGCTCGTGTAGTGACAGGAATCTATCTCCTTCTACTCTAACCCACCCTCTGATCCACACATACTGGCACATAGAAATAAAGACGGACACACGGCGATTCCCACCATTCGTAAGCTCTGTGGTCTGGCGTAACATAGCTATTCCGAAAAATAGCACGAGCAGCGAAATGACGTCACTTCAAGCTTCAAATCATGGCATCATTAGTCCCACGATGCCATGTTCATAGTGACGACTCGATGTTATACGTCACTTATCGCAGTACTAACATTTGACATATCAGTTTTCTTGTTGATTTTCACACCTATAGCTTGCAGGTCACAATTTTGACCTAATCCTACCCCAGGGCCAGGACAAACAGCAGGCTTATGCAAACACTGTTTATGAAAAATCATGTGGGTATTAATGAAAAGATTTTTTTTCATAAAAGAAAAATTAAAGTTATGTTAGCTGTTTTACAAATGACTCCGAAAAGTGGTTCAGAAAATTGTCTGATTTTCACACCTAGGGCGTATAGGTCACAATTGACCTCTAAACGTACCCGACATGAAAATATATATATTTTCTTAAATATTTTATTATCACTCAAAAAAGTTCTAGAGGTACAATGCTGGTTAACGAACTCATTCAATATGTCCCTTTTATCTAGCTATATGCAAAATATCTAATAAAAATAAGAAAAATTACGGACTCCAGTGTGGATCAACCGTTTTTTGTGAAACAGCCATTTTCTCGCCAATGAACATCTTAATCAAAAAATATTTTTTAAAAACCCACTTGAAATAATTCTTTTAGGGACAATATCCTAAAATTTGAAGCTTGTCCATCCTCAAAAGTAGGCTCTAGTCGCTGTCACATACACACACACACACACACACAGCGCTTTGGCGTCATAAAGACATTCTCTAGCAAGGTTTGTTACTTCTTTGCCAGAATTTCTGCCCCGCACGCGAAAAACTTCATGTGCATGCTCCGGAATGCGCTCCGACCAGCCCAATTTCAAAGTCTACCGTACTTTCAATATGGTAGACAAAAATGAAAATTTCACGTCTAAATCTAATGCAGTTTTCTCTTGAATTCAAATATGCACCAGGCACTATGATAAAGGGCAGGAAAAGCTCTTTACAACGATACCAAATATAGCGCTGTGTGTTTTATCTTGGATTTGCGCAAGCGGTTTTTAAAACACCACTCTAGCGGGGCACTCACAGAGCTGTCCAAGGTGTTTTTTTATGCTCCACATTCGTCCGTGCTACAAATTCATCTTTCTTTCCAGAACAAAACAAACATGACAGAACTGTAGTCCGGATGATGCTTTATTCGCCCATGTTTTTATTTTTGTTATGCGTGCTATATGTTGAGAGCAGCTCTTGTTGCAAAATAGCTAAATATCGCTCTCCAGTACTGATGTTACCCGCTGTTTGTATAGGGACGGACCTACCTACACCATAGGTTGAAATAAATTTGACTGACAGTTCAAGGGTTGTGCCAAGCTATTCTGGCATAACCATTGAACTGAAATGGTTGAGCTATCTCCCAATCTGTGATTTTGCTTTTTTAAAAAAAATTCAAAGTCATTCTCAGGAAATAATGCCTTAACAGTATTCCAACAAGCAGTTTGGACAGCAGGCATTCAGAGAACAGAGAGACTATGGAATCGCTTTGCTTTCATTAACCCATTTAGCCCTGGGACTATGCAGCAGCAGATGAATTGATTATGATAATTCAAGGGTAGTGCCAGATGAGCTTGAATTATCATGATCAATCCATCACCTACAACTGTTACATAGTGAGACAACGCCTCCAAAAGTTTGGAAATGCGGTTGTGGGTTAAGAGGGTTAAAATGAAAAGAATGACAGATAAAGGTAACCTACAGACGAGATGTCAGAACAGTATGGACAAATAATTGTTGATGACTTGTAGCAGCAAATAATTTATAGAGGTGTCAAACTGAAAAAAAAACACCCACAAAAAAAACAAAATAAAACTGAAAATGTTTTAGATTAATCATGAAAAATGTCTATATTTATCCTGTAGGTTCCCTGTTCCCGAGCAGATGTGTTTGGAAGCAAGGTGATCTCGCTGCCTGAGAAGCGACTGTTGATGAAATTTCTCACATTTGCTGCAGAGTATGAACAGCACACTGATGAATTCAAGGGTGAGTTTGATATGACATAGTTTAGTTACTTATGTAAATTTTTTCTTCAGTAAAAATAATGCTGATGAAAAGTGATTACTCTTGTACACTATTACATTTTGTTAAGCGTTTTCTGATAGTCAATAATATTCATGAGAGCCGAACTCTTTATGGGAAGAAGAAATGTTCTTAATTATAATAGGTCTCACAATAATGTTGTGTAGAAGGACTATTCTAACAAATGTGGTACAATGAAGACCTGCCTGCTATTTTTTTCTTTTGATATGTAGGTGAGTTCCCCCTCCCCCTTCCTATAAGTACCAGAAGCAGTTGAAAGCCACTGTTACATGTGCATACTCAGATGGATTGTGAAAAGAAGGGTAGAACAGTCTTAGTTAACCCTTATCATTCGAAATACACCAGTGTGTGAAATAAGTTTGACTAAAATAGTTCAAGGGTAATGCCAGAATAGCTTGGCGCCTCTAGGCGCCAAGCTGTTCTGGCACCACCCTTGAACTTAAGCCATTGGTTTATATCCTTATCTGTAAGTACTATAATGTAGCTTGCATATGGCAGTGTACACATTTAAAGCATTTAGCCATATGGTATGGGTTAAAGCAAGACAACACTGAGAACCCCGTCGTATCGGTGAAGGCCCACCCTAGAGCAGGTCGCTTTAATGTGTTTTGAACTTACAGAAGAAGACTTATTTACTAGAGCGACCAATAATGAGGATACTTGTGAAACCAAAGTAAAATTATTATTTAAGCTAAAGGTGAGTCGGATCCACATCGCCAAAACCGAGTCTTGGGTTGGTTTGGAGTGAATGCTTAATCCACCCCTAAACAACACTTTGTATTATTTTCTGCTTTTAAATGAAGTGGAAACATGTTAATCAACTGTATCTACATTAATGGTGTATCTGTAAGACATAATTTGTAGAACTTTATTTTAGAAATCTCAAACTTTGCTTATAACATAAGCTGTCCTCTGGAAATTTATTACATCCAGTGTTTGCTGTAATTGTAAAAAAAAAATTACTTATCCAAGCCACTGAAAAGGAAAAATCATTTTATTATCGAAGATAAGATGACTCGCACCCACACCACAAAGAAGGGATGTTAGGCTCAGGATAGTTAGTTAGTTAGTTATTGGGGTTTAACGCCGAGCAGGTGACTTAAGCCATCTCACGGTGGTCAGGATGGAGCGTAGCTGATTTGACTGAAGTTCCCCGCCCTCTCCTCCCCATGAAAACAAAAAGAAGAAGAAAAAATAAACTGTCGTTTATGTATGGTAATTGTAAACTGGTCTAATTAAGTGATTCTACATTAACATGCCCCTGTAAATGAATGAACTTAGGCTGCAAAGAAGCCTGTGTCGATATGTTGGGATTATTACATTAGAAAATCTGACATTTTGCTTTTAGGCCCACAGGTGCATTTCCCCAATTTTGGAAGTGTTACTTAACGACTATGTACCAGATGCAGGATGTGGATTGACCATGATAATTCAAGCATAGTGCCAGATTAGCTTGGCGCCTGAAGGCGCCAAGCTAATCTGGCACAACCCTTGAATTATCATGGTCAATCAGTCTCCTGCTGTAGGGTGTTGGAGCTAAAAGGGATAGCAAATTCCAATTATAACAACAAAAGTCGCGGTCCGCTGCAAATGTGTTATGCCCGGACTTGACTGTACTTAGTGTAATGTGTGCAGATTATGCTGGCCGGCCATTTGTGGAGTTTCTGACCTCAAAGAAGCTGTCGCCCAAGATTCAGCATTTTGTTCTACATTCCATCGCCATGGCAACACAGGTTACTCCCACTGAACAGGTGTGTTTCACATACTCAGCTTGGCACTTCCCCAGATATCAAGCTAATTTGGAATTGGATTTAGCCTTAACCCATTTAGCCCCAACACCTTACAGCAGGAGACTGACCATGATAATTCTAAGGTAGTGCCAGATTAGCTTGGTGCCTTCAGGCACCAAGCTAATCTGGCACTACCCTTGAATTATCATGGTCAGTCCACCTCCTGCAACTGGTACATAGTCATTCAGTAACACTTCCAAAGTTTGTGGGGCTAGAAGGGTTAAACTATCATGGCCAGTGTAAGGGTGTTGGTCAGTGGCATGTTTAGAATGTTTCCATACTAATTTCACCACAGTTTATCCATTGAAAAGCGATGTGAATTACACCTGACAAAAGTTACATTTATTTTGCAGGGCTTGGCTAGTACCCAGAAGTTCCTTCGTTCTCTCGGTCGCTATGGGAACACAGCATTCTTGTTTCCACTCTACGGCAGTGGAGAGATACCACAGGCGTTCTGCAGGTTGGTTTCACACCACAGTTTAATCTCACTCACTTTACCGGTACTATCATTTATTAACCCTTATCATTCGGAATACACCAGTGTGTGAAATAAGTTTGACTAAAATCGTTCTAGGATAGTGCCAGAATAGCTTGGCATCTCTAGGCGCCAAGCTATGCTGGCACCACCCTTGAACTAAAGCCATTGGTCTATATCCTTATCTGTAAGTACTATAATGTAGCTTGCATATGGCAGTGCACAAATTTGAAGCTTTTAGCCTCAGTATGATATAGATATATCGTGCACGAGTTGTGAGTGCGCGCTTAGAGTTATAATTATTATAAGATAAGCGCATTATAAATATCGTAATTATTATTTTTATTATTATTAATCTTATTAAAATCTGTTTCATTCACATTTGTTGCTGTTTGAGTTTGTAATTGTCCATTTGCATGAAAGAAATGTTCCCTAACCCATATCATACTGAGGCTAAAAGCTTCAATTTCAAATGTGTACACTGTCATATGCAAGCTACATTATAGTACTTACAGATAAGGATATATACCAGTGGCTTTAGTTCAAGGGTAGTGCCAGAATAATTTTGGCATTACCCTTGAACTATTTTAGTCAAACTTATTTCACACACTGGTGTATTCCGAATGATAAGGGTTAATCTGACACCGATCAAAGAAACAATGTGATACATGTTGTGACGGCCCAGCCTGATCCTGCATCTGCAGGGCTCTTCAGAATCTATGCCTGTTCATAACAGGAATCAGCTTGTCCCTTGATCGATTTAGCTTTCAAGAATAGTTGCTGTACTCAAACTGAGAGAAATCATTTATGTTAACCCTTTGGCTGTCAGTTGTGCTTATTGTCAGGATTCCTGTGGAAATCATGGCAATAAAAAGGGCTATGGACGGCCATTTAGCCCTGAGTCCCGACAGCAGGAGACAGATTGACTATGATAATTCAAGGGTTGTGCCAGATTAGCTTGGCGCCTGAAGGCACCAAGCTAATCTGGCACTACCCTTGAATTATCATGGTCAATCCACCTCCTGCAACTGGTACACTAGCTCTGTCTTAGTACTTCTGTAAGTGTGTGTGCTGACCTGATTCTGATTGAGGGACAACCTTTGTTGTGTTTGTTTCCTCAAAACACATTACCGATGACATGACTAACTGGAAATAGTCTACTTGCTTACCAATTTTAGCCTAAGACCCAAAGGGTCCCCCCAGGAGGCTCTCGGGGATCCCTGATAGGGACGAGAGAGCTTTTGGGGATCCCTAACAGGGACGAGAGTAGCCTCCCCTGCCCATCCGGTCAGGCGCCCGGTGGTGTCTCCTTTAGCCAGTTGTCTACTTCGCTGTTAGCGTTCGGACGCTTTTACCTGAGCCTCTGACCCTTGGAAAGACTGTGCGCGGTTCGACCATCCCTTACCGGCCTGCCTTCGCCTAGCCTCTCGTCTACCGCTTCTGGCGTGGCCTCCGTCTTCTCTGCTAGCCCTCGTCTGTGCCTCGTGCTCTTGGCTGGCCCTGGAACCTTCTAGGCTCCCGTCGTCGTCTCCCTGCCATTCCGCCATGGACAGGTAAAGTCTCGGCCGTTTCCGACGTCTCGCCTGGCTGGGTCGGACGTCGGGCTTCGCTCGAGCTACTGTTGGTTTCTCTCCGCATTTCACAGTGAGTTTCGAGTGTTTCTTGATTTCATGTTTGGGTATGGGCTGCAGTTATCTAGTGCGCCTCTCCCCAGTACGTCGACCTCCAGTGACCTACTGTCTGGTACTTTGTGCTTCGTCACTCTGCCGTTCCGCCATGGAAAGGTGGAGTATCGGCCACTTCCTACGTCTCGCCTGGCTGGGCCGGACGTCGGGCTGCGCTCGAGCTCCTGTTTGTCTTTGCATTCACCGTCAGTTTCGCGTGTCTCTTAATTTTCGAAGCCTTAAATGGCGGGGTTTGTTACCCGCCGCCGGTCGCCTTTCATGTTTGGGTTTGGGTTGCAGTTGCCAAGTGCGCCTCTTCCCCGTTCGGCGACTTCCAGTGACCTAGTGTCCGGTGCTTTGTGCTTCGTCCCTCTGCAGTTCCGCCATGTAAAGGTAAAGTCTTGTCCGCTACATACGTCTCCCCCGGCGGGGCCGGACGTCGTGCTTGGCTCGGACTTCTGTTTGTTTTCTCTCCGCATTTAACGGTGAGTTTTGCTCGTTAATTCGGAGCTTTATCTGGCGGCGTTAGTTGCCCGCCGCCCGTCACCTTTCATGTATGGGTATGTGTTGCAGTACCAAGTGCGTTGCTGCCCAGGACGGTGGCTTCCAGTGGCCTGGTGTCCGCCATACTGTAGACCGGGTGCCACCTGCTCCTCTGTCATCGGCTGCGCTGGCTGCCCTGCTTGACTGGAGGTTTCTTGGTCTCTACTCCGGTGTTCCACCGCCGAGCGACCCGCGACTTCCGCCTCCTTGGGACCTTCCGCGGCACGGCGGAATTGTTCCAGCTGCCCTCGGACATGGAATAGCCACTCCTCTCGTCCCTGGTAAGTTTGTAGCTTATTCATAGACGCGTTAAGCCCGCTGACTCCTCCGGCGAGTCGCCAAGCTGGCTACGTGCCCCCCTCCCGTAAAAAGGAGCCCCGGGCACCGCGACCATGTCGCCTTAGTTCACGCGTCGGCCCCTCGGCCAAACCTCAAGCCCGCTGACTCCTCCGGCGAGTCGCCAAGCCGGCTACGTGCCCCCCTCCTTGAGCCCCGGGCACCGCGACCTTGGTCGCTAATTAGTTAAGCGTCGGCCTTTGGCCCTTCTTCTAAGCCCGCTGACTCCTCCGGCGAGTCGCCTAGCTGGCTACGTGCCCCCCTCCTTGAGCCCCGGGCACCGCGACCTTGTCGCCTGTTACATACAAAAAAAAAAAAAAAAAAAAAAGAAGAAGTTGACGCTTGGCCTCACGGCCCCTCTTGAGCCCGCTGACTCCTCCGGCGAGTCGCCAAGCCGGCTACGTGCCCCCCTCCATGAGCCCCGGGCACCGCGACCTTGTCGCTAATTAGCTTAAGCACCGGCCTTCGGCCCATCTAAGCCCGCTGACTCCTCCGGCGAGTCGCCTAGCTGGCTACGTGCCCCCCTCCTTGAGCCCCGGGCACCGCGACTTTGTCGCTAACTAGTCTACGCGTCGGCCTTCGGACCTGCTCAGCCCGCTGACTCCTCTGGCGAGTCACCAAGCCGGCTACGTGCCCCCCTCCTTGAGCCTCGGGCACTGCGACCTTGTCGCCTATTGTTGACGCGTTGGCCTCACGGCCCCTCCTAAGCCTGCGGACTCCTCCGGCGAATCGCCGAGCCGCTTTGTGCCCCCACCTTGAGCCCTGGGCACCGCGTCCTGGTCGCCAATTAGTTCGCGCGTCGGCCTTCGGCCCCAGCTTAAGTCCGTGTGCCCCCCTCCTTGAGCCGGGCACCGCGACCTTGTCTCCTTCGTTCTCACTTCGGCACTTCGACCTCAGTCTCTGGGCCCGCTGACTCCTACGGCGAGTCGCCTAGCCGCTTGTGCCCCCTCCTTGAGCCCCGGGCACCGCGACCCTTATCGCCTGTTGGTACCCTACGCGGCTTATGGCCCCTCCCTCCAACCCGCTGACTCCGCCGTCGAGTCCCAGCCAGCTTCGTGCCCCCTACTTGAGCTTCGCGCACTGCGTCTGGATCGGCCTTCGTGTACCTCGGGACTTCGGGCCGTTTCCGCTGGCGCCTACGGCCTTCCACGTTTCACCGGTTCTCGTCTGTTCACCGAAGTGAAGCTACGTCGCGCTGTTAGCGCTTGGTTGGGTGCCCCTAGGGGTACACCCAGTGCAGTGGGGTTCGACTTCCTCGCCCTTGTCGCCTGGATAGTTGCGGCGCCCGACGGTCGTCGCCCGCCCCTCGACTCCCTCCGGGGTCCCTGTCGACCTTTGCCTGGTGCGGCGCTGTCGTTCTCCTCGGGACATCCTCTTCCCCGCTCCCTGCACCCTTCGCCTCCGGCGTCTCCCCGACCCTCTCCGGGGGATGACTCGGCGTCCTGCGTTCGTCTCTGGCCTGCTGGCGTCTTAGCCTTCGGCTCCCCGGTTCGCTGGCCTCTCGCTCCCTTCGTGCTCGCGGCCTCCGGTGGTTCCGCCGGCGCCCGTGCTTGCGGCAACCCTTCCCAGCTCTAGCGGATCTTCCGCGTGGCTTCGAACCCTCCGCCCCTTGCCTTCCTTCGTTCGTGGCGGCCTGGCTCCTTCTTGACCATCTCCCCTGATGCGACGTCGCAGCTCTACCGTGCTCCTGTGGGTACCCGCGCCCGTCGGCCCTGCCTGGCAGTCTCTGAAGGAACCCTTCTAGGCCTGTGGGCCCAACGCCACCCTTGTGGATTGGGTTCCCGCCCTTTTGGACCAAGGCCCTCGCCCTTCGCGCGCAGGTCTCCGCTCTTCTTTGGGAAGTTGCGATGCTGCTCATCGCTCGGCACGGCTCCCCCGCCTCGGACCCTTTGCGTCGCCTTCAGCCCTTGGTTGTCGCCGCCAGCCTGGACCTACCCGTTGCTTCTACGCGTCCCCATGCCTCCCGCCCCCGCCTTTGTCTTCGCTTGCCGTCGACGGGACCGTTTCCAGCTCGGCCTCCTTGGTGTGGTCTCCCCTCAGCCCTGGGTCCTTGCGTGGATCGTGGATGCCTTGGTTGCCCGGGACCTTCGATCTTCCGCCAGCCTTTCTCCTCCTTGGTCGACCTGCTTCTGCGGTATCAGTCGGTGGTTCCTCCTCGTAGGGCAGGGATGCTCTCCTCCTCCGGTTGCTCGCCTGGTCGCCCTGGTCAGCGCCTACGGTCCGACCTCTCGCCCTCGCCGTCTGTTCACCGGGGAATGGTTTTGGTGACCGTCCGCAACTTGGTGCGTCTTCACGAGCCTCGGATCCAGTCCTTGCCGTTCTAGCCCGTGGGTGGCTGCGGGCGCGGCGGTCCCCTCCTGACTGCGGCTCCAGCTCCTCCTCCTGATGAGTGCAGCGGCTGATCTCCTTCCCTCGGTCTTCTGTACTCCGCCTCTGGAGGCTGTCCTCCGGCGATCTCTCTACCCTGGTGCCGATCTCCCCTGTGCTGCGCCACATCGGCTTCGCTGGACGGACATTCTTAGCTCGGCTCCCGGATCCCCCCTGACCTCGCCACTGCCCCTCTCTCTCTGCGTGATTGCCGGTCTCGACGGTTGGGGCGCTCTTCTTTTCCCGAATTCCGCTCGTCGGCCGGCCGCTGGCCCGCGAACCTGACTTCGCGGCACGTAAACCCGCTGGGACTGGTTGCAGTTGGCCGGCCCTCTGCGCTTGGCGATACGATCTTGGACACAGGACCTCCTCGTCCTTCCGACAACCCCTCTTCGTGGCTTGCCTTCAGACGCAGGAGGAACCCGCTCTCCCGACTTCTGCTTCCTCCTCTATCGCCCCCTTCGCTGGTGCGCGGACAGCGACTTCTCCCTCCCAGACCGCCTCAGTCCAGGTCTCCTGTTCGTACTGGCAGACTACCTCTTGCGACGGAGGCAGCTTCTTCACACGGATTGCGCCCTACGCTGGGACATCCTTCGCTGGTTCTGCGCTCGTTGGGAGACTCCCCCCTTGTCCTCTTCGCCACGAAGTGGACCCTCCGGCTTCCCTCTTCATCTCCCCGTTCCCGACCTCTGGCCTGGGCAGTCGATGCGCTTGACCCCTTGGGACGGTCTGGTCCTTTACACCTACCCTCCGGCGGTCCTGGTCCTCAAGTCCTGCTCAGCCTCCGGGGATGCAACGCAGTCCTTCTCCGGGTAGCCGTTCTCCCGGACCGGATCGTGGACTTCCGACCTTCTCAGTCTCGCCACGGGCTCACCCTCCCTCTTCCCACCCCCCCGCACGATGCTCGAGCAGCGCCGACAGCCGCTCTTCCACCCCTGCCGTGAGCGACTTCTCCTACACGCCTGGCGATTGTGCGGCAAGCTCTGTCTGCTGGAGGCTTCTCGAGTGCGACAGCGGACGCTATCGCTTCAGCCCGCAGTCCTACCAGACGTGTCTACGAGGGAAAGTGGCGTGCTTCGTGCCTGGTGCTCTGACCCCGCCGCCTCTCCACCGTCGGCCTGACGTCTCCTCAGCTCGCGGACTTCTTCTCTGGCTCGTCCAAGACCAAGGTTGGCTCCCCTCTGGGGCAGCTGCTTCCCCTCTTGATCGCCGACGCCTACCGTCACCTCGGCCGTCCCGACCCAGCGCCTGCAAGGACCTGCCCGACCTTATGGCGCGTTTCGGCGTGCAGCGTCCGGTCTTCCTCTCCCTTGGCCCGCGCTGGGACCTCCCTGGTCCTCCCCTGACTGACTTCGGACCGTTAAAACCGCTCCATCTGGCCCGCTTCGCTGACGTGACTTGGAGGCCTGCTTCCTGATGGCCCTCGCCACGGCGCCCCGCGTCAGCGAGCTCCACACGCCCTCGTCTCGCCCCACCGGCCTGCAGTTCCGAGTGGATGGCTCCGTGCAGCTACTCCCGGATCCTTCCTTCTCGCTCAGCCTAGGTCTCCCTTGACAGCGCCTCCGGCCCTCGCCGCTCGGCCGCTTACACGACCCGGTTCCTCGGGGCACTCCGCAGCAAGATCCGGGACAGGCACTTCGTATCTACCTGCTCCAAGTCCGTGCGGAGGGGACGGTCTCGTCCCTTGCCGCCGACCGCTGGCAGAACCGGCTTCTCAGCCCAAACGTTCTCCTCCTCGCTCCGCTGGGTATTCCGGTCCGCCTATCGCAACCTCTCCCCACAGGGAGCCGGGGCACTGAAGATCCGCGCCCATGGAACGCGCGCTAGGGCCGCATGTCTCGCCTTCGCCGCGCCGGTGTGGTTAAGGACACTGTGGCGGCGGTGGGGTGGCGGGACGGATCTACCATTGCCGCTTCTACTCCCGCGCCCTGACAGTCCAGCGCGACAACCTTACGCTGGTGGGCAACTTCTGCGGCGCAACACTCCCTCCAGGCGCCCTCGGCGCTTAGGCGGCACTTCGCTAAAATTGTCGGGAGTGGGTGATCAGGAGTGACGGGCCGTCTTCGTCCCTGAAGAGGTTTCTAAAAGGGATTGTGCGGCACCCTCCTCCTCTTTGCCATTCTTCCAGTTAGTCATGTCATCGGTAATGTGTTTTGAGGAAACAAATTAATTTTTCTCTAAAATGTATTTTTTCGAAAAATACTTACCGATGACATGACTCGGAGGTCCCTCCCTCCTCCCCGCTTGCCGCTGGTAACTCCGTAGACAACTGGCTAAAGGAGACACCACCGGGCGCCTGACCGGATGGGCAGGGGAGGCTACTCTCGTCCCTGTTAGGGATCCCCGAAAGCTCTCTCGTCCCTATCAGGGATCCCCGAGAGCCTCCTGGGGGGACCCTTTGGGTCTTAGGCTAAAATTGGTAAGCAAGTAGACTATTTCCAGTTAGTCATGTCATCGGTAAGTATTTTTCGAAAAAATACATTTTAGAGAAAAATTAATTTTGCAGGTTATCGGCTGTATTTGGCGGCTGCTACGTCCTAACTTTGTCTGCATCACATATCATCCTCAACGAAGCAAACAGGTGGGTTTTATGTGCCAGAGGGGTGGGGGAGTAAAAGTACCGAGTTTCCGCTCCTCTGACCAAGCCCTTTTTTCCCATGCCAACCGTCGTCATATCTGGCCGAGTTAATATGGTACTACTCATAAACTGTCTTTGATGTTGGATCTCCTAACATGGTGCATGGTTCCTTCAGGGTTATGTGTTCTTTTTTCAGGTGCGCTGCAGTTGTCACGTCTGCTGGACAGAGAATCACATGCAAGTGAGTGATCTGGTTACAGATAACGGTGAGAACAGCAGCTGTTTTGAGTGACCACTTTATGAGAGATAACCTGTTATCAATAACTCTTATCATTTGGAATACACCAGTGTGTGAAATAAGTTTGACTAAAATAGTTCAAGGGTAGTGCCAGAGTAACTTGGCGCCTCTAGGCGCCAGGCTATTCTGGCACCACCCTTGAACTGAAGCCATTGATCTATTTCCTTATCTGTAAGTACTATAATGTAGCTTGCATATATCAGTGTACAAATTTGAAGCTTTTAGCCTCAGTATGATATGGGTTAAAGATCATCATTTAGGTGTCTGCAGCCAGCTTACTGATGGTCTGTAACCCCTTCACTGCTGAGAAAAATGAACACGATCCAACTGCAAGAGATGTAGATCCTCACGGGCCCCTGCAACTGCAGAGGCTCATGAGGATCTATGCCTCTTGCTGAGACCAATTTTTATCCATGTCTCTTGGATGGTTTTCCTTTTTGGTCATTGAATGAATGGAGATTCCAGAAACAGATATGTACCATACAGTGGTAGGGAAGGGATTAACCCATTTAGCCCCGAGTCCCTACAGCAGGAGATGGATTGACCATGATAATTCAAGGGTAGTGCCAGATTAGCTTGGCGCTTCACTTCCCTTGAATTATCATGGTCAGTCCATCTCCTGCAACTGGTACATGGTCATTAGGCAACACCTCCAAAATTTGAGAAATGGGGTCTTAGGGCTAAAAGGGTTACTTCACACGTACCTGTCTTTTAACCCATTCGTGTCCAGCCCCGAGTATAGTCGTGGCCTGAAATTTCTCCTACACGTCCGGCCATAAGTTAGTTCATGGCCAAATTAAAATTAATTAAACTAAATTAAATTAAAATCAAAATCACTTAAAATATCTCATTTTAAAAACTTTTCAATGTGCATAATCAAGTAATACATTCCATTTACTGAAAGTATACAAAGTTTCAGCTCATTCCATATGTTTTTCTATTTTTTGTGATCTTTTAAGTAATATGACTAGTTTTTAGTATAAAAAAAAAATGAGACCAGGGAGAGCATAGACCAAAAATAAATATGGACAGGAATGAGTTGAGACCACCTTGCAAAAACTAACCAGTAACTAACTAGCCAAGTCTCAGCTGTTTTATTTTAGCAAGAAGTGGAGTCTGTCAACAAAGGTATCAGTTGTAATATATGTGAACAGTATCCTGTATTTGCTGGTCCATGATTTAACCCTTATGATTCGGAATACACCAGTGTGTGAAATAAGTTTGACTAAAATAGTTCAAGAGTAGTGTCAGAATAGCTTGGCGCCTCTAGGCGCCAAGCTATTATGGCACTACCCTTGAACTAAAGCCATTGGTCTATATCCTTATCTGTAAGTACTATAATGTAGCTTGAATATGGCAGTGTACAAATTTGAAAGTTTTAGCCTCAGTATGATATGGGTTAATTTAGACCTTGCTGCCAACCAGTTTCTTTCTTCTTTGTATGAAAGATGAAATGTTAAGTCTATAGAAATTGTAATGTACATAGAAATTGTAATGTACAAGACAACAATTTGATAACAGTAGTAGTTTACAGATTGTTCAATTTGATCACTGAATCACCATTTCTTTGTTTCAGATACCTTATCGCAGATCCTAGCTATGTGCCCGAGACATTCTACAAAACATTTGAAAGGTGCCTTTGTCAGTCATATCATATTGTCATTTTTTGTTATAATAAATAAATGACTTATCAACAGGAGGAGCATTTTGAAATATGATGATTCTTATCAACAGGAGGAGCATTTTGAAATATGATTATGTACAGGGTGTGAGTACTAGTAGTGACATATATACTTTATATTTTTCACATTTCTTATGTCTGTGATTTGATCATTTATTTTCTCCACGTGTTTACCATTTTATGTGTCAACAGAAAGACATCTCGGGGAGTGTTTGTGACAGACCGCACCACTTTCCCTGGTGAGGAAGAAGAGGTACTATATTTTCTGTGGTCGGTTTCTTTTAGTTGTGAATATGGTAACAGTAACTTTTGAAATGGGTGGCAGTGGGGCAGTGTCATCCCCATGATGTTTAGGGAGAACAGGTAATTGAAGTAAAAAAAAACAAACACTGTGTGTAGCTAAGCTTTTTGGCATGTCAGTGTTGAATTGGTTGAGGTATAGATATGCATTAACCCCTTCCCTGCCACTGTACATACACTTTTGTTTCTGAAATCTTGGTTCATTCAACGACCAAAAAGCAACACCGTCCAAGAAACATGGATACAAACTGGTTCCAGCAAGAGGCATAGTTTCTCATGAGCCCCCGCAGTTGCGGGGGCTCATGAGGATCTATGTCTCTTGCAGTTAAATCACGTTCACTTTTTCTTGGCAGTGAAGGGTTTAACGTGTGTTGGGGCGTTGTGTTTGCAGCTGTCTTTGCTGCGAATTCCACAAGAAGGGGACTGCAGTGATCCTACTACCGTGTTGGAGCTTCCACCTTCGGCCATGGTGTCCCCAAGAAACCTCTGTGAGTTGGCGATACAATACGAGAGATAATCTGTGTGCTGGTCTGTGATGTGTTGCCAGTATGAGGTAACTTAATATCCCTGAATCAGAAGTAGTTCAAATGTTGCACAGACTTCAAACATTCTTTGGATTTGAGTTCTCTCCATATGCAAGGGGCATGGTATATTCTCGTTAGCCCCTAAAGCTGCAGGGGCTAACGAGAATATTCATGAATCAAGATTCAGAAAATTTATTGTCATTCTGGCCGACAAATTTTCTTTTGTTGGGATCATTATGCTAAAACAGCGAAAGACACATGGGCTTGTACGATTACAGCCACATTATCACAATGGTATAATTGAGTATCTCGCACACTCCTCAGTTACTCATCCATCCCCTGGCCCGAGACACCCACCCCCCACCCCCTCACACAACAAGACCCCCCCCCCCCCAAAAAAAAAAAAAGGTGAACACACACGCTCAAACCCACCACAGTGTCAGTGGGATAGTAAGTCTGCCACTTGCAAGATTCCACTGCAGCATTCTGAGGTGCAAGTTCCTCGATGGCGTCAACAGGGAGAGAGTGATAAGTTAGCCAACGCGCTTCTCATTTAGACGGATGGACAAGGGTACAAAGCTGCTCTTGTAGCGTTTGGTTTTAACCAAGAGGAGCTTTGAGCCTGCGGCCGGACAGAAGCTTTTGGAGGTGCTTAGAAAGGCAGTGGGAAGTGTCGGCTGCCAGCCTCAGGCCCTTGTGTATCATTCTCATCCTGTAGATGCAGTCAAGGCTCTCCAACCTGCCCCCAACGATCTTCTCACTGAGCCTAACTATCTTGTTCAGCTTCCTCAAGTTCTTCTCGCCCAGGGAGCCGAACCATGAGACAAAGGAGAACGTGAGAAGGCTTTCTATAGAGCAGAGGTAGAACTGCCTGAGGATTTTGGGGCTCACATCAAAGGAGCGGATTTTGCACAGCATATACATTCTCCCTTGGCCTTTCTTAAAGATGAGGTCTGTCTTGTCAGTGAAGGATAGCCTTGAATCAATTAATATGCCTCTTGCTTACAAAGAGCTGCCTCATGGAAATCCAAAGTTTTACATACTTATCCAGTATTAACCCTTTTGGCCCCAAGGTCCCATTTCTCAAATTTTGGAGGTGTTGCCTAACAACTATGTACCAGTTGTAGGAGATGGATTGATCATGATAATTCAAGGGTAGTGCCAGATGAGCTTGGCGCCTTCAGGCGCCAAGCTCATCTGGCACTACCCTTGAATTATCTTGACCAGTCTATCTCCTGCTGCAGGGTCCCGGGGCTAAAAGGGTTAACAGTACGTCTGCTCAATGATGCATGGCACACTGATGAGGACAATCCAGCACAAGTTCCTTTAGTCCAGCTTATGAAGGGTTTTGATCTACTGTCTTTGCTTGTAAGTTATAACTTCCATCAAGACGTTTTAGATCGACCTCTCAGAAATGTCAGCATTACATGAGGTCAGCAAAGTTGTATGATTTGCCATGCATGTGACCTATGTATAACAGTAACATGGCCTTGCCAATATTGTTGTTTACAGATGTTGTTCACATGACTCGGCCAGCTCAACAGGATGCTTGCTCGGACCTGCAGCAAGCTGTCAATGCACTTTTCCACAGGGGTGCAGGTAGTTCTACAAGATTATCCTGTCTTGCGCCACCACAGACTGTGCATTGGGCGATATTTGGGTGGAGAAATAGATTGCATTAGTATAGAACCAAAAGAGTGATTGCCAATTGTACAAAATGCAATAAAATAGCTAAAATGAGAAAAACGTGCTTGAGAACAATGGGGACTAAAGGTTAACTCATTAAAGACGTGCTGCATCCAGATGCATGCCATGTATTTGAATGCGCACATCTGGAATGTGTTTACACATTCTACACTAACGTCCGAAATTCTTAAAGTTGGGAGTTGTCCTTGAAAGACTGCAAAGTAATTCCAAAGACAGATCAACCATGCTAGTTCAAGGGTGGTGCCAGAATAGCTTGGCGCCTTCAGGCGCCAAGCTATTCTGGCACCACCCTTGACTAGCATGGCCGACGCATCTCTTGCTGAAGAGTGTCGGTGCTGAATGTGTTAATGAGTGGTTTTTTCCTTGTTATTCAGAAGTGTGTCCTGAAGCATGGCAGAAAAGTGGGGTAATTTGTTTCTTCAAAAACATTACCGATGACATGACCTTATGGGAGGTGTCTACTACTTACGCAATTCTAGCCTAAGAGCTCGTTGTGTTACCACACAACCCGGGAGGCACTCGGGGAACCCCGAGGGGGCCAAGAGTTATCTCCCGATACTCCCCATCCGGGACAGAGTACCCATAGTCCGTCAGTAGGATACTTAGCTTACCAGCGGCAAGCGGGGCAAGTGGGAGGGTCGTCCGAGTCATGTCATCGGTAAGTATTTTTCGAAAAATGCATTTTTCTTTAAAAGGTATTTTTTCGAAAAATACTTACCGATGACATGACAAATGGGAGTGTCTACTACGTGCTCAAATTCTAGCCTACGAACCCGTTGTGTGCACACACAACCCGGGAGGCACTCGGGGAACCCTCCAGAGGGGCCAAGAGTTGTCTCCCGGACCTGCCTATCCGGTTCCGAGTCACCTGACTCGCCAGTCAGATACTAGGCTCACCAGCGGCAAGCGGGGCAGGTGGGAGGGTCCTCCGTGTCATGTCATCGGTAAGTATTTTTCGAAAAAATACCTTTTAAAGAAAAATGCATTTATTTCATCAAAAACATTACCGATGACATGACAAATGGGAGAATCACGAATAGGAGGAGGGTGCCGCCCCGGTACTACCGGAGACCAAGACCGTCCTCCCATTGCTAATTCCCAGGTAACGAGCTAGGTGCGTACCTACGGCGCCTGCTGCGCCGGGAGGGAGTGCTGTGCCACCGTGAGGTCCCCCAACAAGGCGAGGTTGTCTCGCTGTCCCGCCAGATCCCGAAGGTAGAAACGAGCGAAGGTAGATTCTGCTCGCCAGCCCACCGCGGCCACGATGTCCTTGACAGCGCAGTTCCGATCGAATGCGACGCTCGTGGCCATGGCGCGTACTTCGTGTGCGCGGATCTTCAGTCTCTGCGCTACGCGTGGGGAGAGATCCATGTATGCCGATCGTATTACCCAGCGCAGCCAGGAGGAGATCGTCTGGGCTGTGATATCAGTCTTGCCCTGGCGTATGGGCAGGAAGAGGCGGGAGCGCCCTCTACGGGTAACTTTGGTACGGCGCAGGTAGATGCGTAGGGCACGCACGGGATCCTGTCGCCGAGTCTCCGGAGAGCAGGCAGGCCCTCCCAGGGGCCGCAAGGTGATGATCTGTGGAGCAGTTAGGGGCGACCTTGTTTTGGCAATAAAGCTGGGGTCCGTTAAGAGCTGCACGGAGCGATCTGCCCTGAACTGGAGGCAGTCTGGGCGGGTAGAAAGAGCGTGTAGCTCGCTAACTCTGGACGCGGTGGCCAAGGCTAGAAGGAAGCAGGTCTTGCGTGTCACATTTGCCAGAGGGGCTAGAGCGAGTGGCTCGAACTGGGAAGAATTCAGCCACGTCAGGACCCAAGGTAGGTCCCAGCGAGGAACGAGAGAACGCTGAGTCGGACGTTGGAGGCTGAAGCTGGACATGAGGTCGGAGAGGTCCTTACAGGCGCCGGGGTCTGGAAGGCCGAGATGACGGTACGTGTCGGCGACCATGGATAAGTATCCCCTGATGGTGATGGGCGCCAAACCTTGGACCTCGAAGAGCCATAGGAGAAAGTCCGCTAGCTGTGGGTTAGTCAGTCCGGTGGGTAGGAGGCGACGGGCGTCGCACCAGGCACACAAGACGCGCCACTTCCCTTCGTAAACACGCCGGGTGGAAGGCTTGCGGGCTGCAGCGATTGCCTCCACTGCTGCACCAGAGAAGCCTCGAGCGGTGAGGGCGCGCTGCACAACCTCCAGGCGTGAAGAGACAGGCGTTCGGGACAAGGGTGGAAGAGAGCCTGCCTGGGCTGCTTGAGCATGGAACGGGGCGTGGGAAGGCGCAGGGAAGGAGAGGTGGCGAGGTTGAGTAGGTCGGTGGTCCAGGACCGGGCCCAAGCCAGCGGGGCGACCAGAAGCAGGACTGCGTTGCTCCCTCGAAGTTTGTGGAGGACCTTGGGAATGAGGACTGTCGGGGGGTACGCGTAAGCGATGAGGCCGTCCCAAGGAATCGAGAGGGCATCGACTGCCCAGGCCAGCGGGTCTGGAATCGGGGAGACGAAGAGGGGAAGCTGGCGGTTCCACCTCGTAGCAAAGAGGTCGATTAAGGGAGTCTCCCAACGGGCGCAGATCATCTGGAAGATATCCGGGCGCAACGTCCATTCTGTGTGGAGCAACTGGCCGCGGCGAGAGAGCGAGTCCGCCAACACATTCAAGTGGCCAGGAATGTGTCGTGCGAGGAGTGTAATGTCGCGTTCCTCGGCCCAGCGCATCAAACGGAAGAGGAGCATACAGAGGTCGGGAGATCGGGTGCCCCCCTGTCTCTGGATGTAGGCCACCACCGTCGAGTTGTCGGAGAGGCCGAGAAGCCGCTGGTTCCTGAGCTGGTTCTCCCAAACGAAGAGGGCTTGCCAGACTGCCTGCAGCTCTAACCAATTGCTGTGCTTGTCCGCAAACTCCGGGGGCCAGAGGCCGGAAGCCGAGGAGAATTGAGGAAGCAGGTGGGCTCCCCACCCCGAGAGGCTCGCGTCGACACACAGGGAGAGGTGCGGGGGGGGGGGGGAGGACAAAGGGACTTCCGAAGCCAACCAAGCCGTGTCGGTCCAGCGTAGAAGGTGAGGGCGAACCAGGGGGGAAACCGGGACCAGGTGGGTAAGGTCGCCAGAAGAGGGTCTCCAGAGAAGCAGGAGGTGCAGCTGAAGGGGGCGGGCGTAGAGGCGACCCAGGGGGAGAAGGTCCGCCGCTGCGTTGATCAGTCCGAGGAGTTGAAGCCAAACTCGGGCGGGAGCTGCTTTCTGCTGAGCTAGCTGGTTGGCGAAGGTGGCCAACTTCCGAATCCGGGGATCCGGGAGGCGAACAACGTTGAGATCGGTGGCAAAATCCATTCCGAGATGAATGAAGCGGCGCGAGGGCGTGAGATCTGACTTCCCGACGTTGAGGAGGAACCCCAGTCGCGACAGCAGACGCATCAGAGTATCCCTGTCCTCTTCCAAGACGGACTCGACGTGGTTTCTCAGGAAGAGATCGTCGAGGTAGTTGGACATAGGGCTGAGAGACGACTGCCGTGCCTTGGCCATAACTGCATCCATCAAGCGGGTGAAGACCCAGGGGCTGAGGTTGAGGCCGAAGGGAAGGGCTCGAAACTGGTAAACGGTTCCATCGAACGCGAAGCGCAGATACCTCTGGGCGGCCGGATGTATGGGTACGTGTAGGTAAGCGTCGGAGAGATCCAGGCTGACGGCGTAATCCATGGGTCGCACCGCGGTACGCAGGGCTCGGGCCGTCTCCATGTGGAAGGAAGGAGCCACGATGAAGCGATTTAGGGCTGAGAGGTCGATCACTGGGCGCCACTTGCCGCCAGGCTTGGGGACGACGAAAAGTCTGCTGTAAAATCCCAGCGAGTCTGCGCGGCGCACAACCTCTGTGGCATCCTTCCTCAAGAGAGAGTCGACTTCCCCCCGTAGGGCGCACTCCTTGAGCGGGTCTGCGGGGATCTCGGTCCACAGCGGAGTCGTACGCAGAGGAGGAGGGGAACGAAAGGAGATCCGTAGGCCGCCGGAAACAGTGTCTAAAATCCACGGGTCTTCTGGAATCAGTAATCGCCACTCGTCGCTGAAGAGGGCGAGCCTGCCGCCGACTGGAGGACCCGAGACGGCCGGCGGAGGCGGAGGAGGGGAGGAGTCACTGAGCCCGCCCGCGCCCAGGGCGACGGGCGGGACGGGGCCAAGCGGGGGCGGGGGCGTTAGCTTGGCCGGGGCGACCGAAGGCGGGGCGACGGCGACGCAGGGACTGCAGCTGGGTTGTTGACGTCGGGGCGACGGGTCTGGAGATCCGCAGGGGGCGACCCACGGCCTTGCGGGCTGACTGAAAGCGCCGAGGAACAGACTTGGGAGGCCACCTGTCCGCATTGGAATCCTTGACGGCTTGCCAGGTGTCACCAAAGAGAAGGGGTCCCCCGAGGGGGGCCCGACGCAGCTGGGTCTTCAGGTCGGCAGGCATTCCCCGGCAGGCCTGCAGGACAGCGTCGCGGCGGAGTAAATCACAATTGGCGGCTGCAGCCATAGCGTTGACCGAAGAGTGATACGCGGCGCGGCTGGCCGCTTCAGCGAGGACGAGGAGGTCGCCAAGAAGGGGGGTCAGGGACGGGTGCCACGAATCTTCCACGCGCCGGAGGAAGGCTTGCGTAAGGAGCTCCATGAAGCCGGCGCAGGCCAAGGAATTCCTGACAAGCGAAGCCGTCTTGTCCAAACCCGCGGGGAGCGCGCGTCTGAGTGCAGAGGCCCCACCCGCCTGAACCACGGCGGCTGGATCCACCGGAGGGAGAGGGCAGAGGAAGGCCTGGGAATGGCCGGCGTACCACTGCTGGCGGAAGTACATATCGAGGTCCGGAGGCCATCTGTGGTCCGAGAAGAAATTACTGTCTCTTGAGTCAGACAACAGGTGGGCCGAGAACACATCCCGAAGCTCACGAAAGGAGGGGGGCTGAGGGAGAGTCTTGAACTTCTTTACCTGTCTACCCGCGTCGACGAAGGCAGAAGGCTTCCTCTTCAGGGGGGGGGGGGGGATGGAGGGCAGTCCGCTGCCGGAAGCGTGGCGGAGATGAGGCGAGCGACCTCGTCGAGGGCCAGAAGAACCTCTGTGCGGGAGGAGGCCGGTAACCCGTGGGCTGTCGACGCATCCGAAGGAGAGAGCGGCGAAGGAGAGCGGCTGAGACCTCCGAGGAGAACTGAGATGGAATCATCAGGGAGAAGACTCAACGAATCGTCGTCCACGCCGCCGAGAGCCGTCGAAGAGGGACGGCGACCGTGACTCCGAGAGCGAGCAGCTCGACGAGGACGAGGGGAGCCATAAGGCGCCGAAGCACGCAGGGGAGAGCGACGTCCGCGACGGCGACGCGACGCACTAGAGGAGCGGGAACGGCGGCGGCGACCAGACGAGCGACTACGAGCTGGAGACCGTGATCCCCGGGAACGAGGAGGAAGGAAAGAGGCTGGGCGAGGGGAAGGGGAACGGGCGGGACGAGGCAGACGGCGGGGAACGTGGGACGAACGCCGCGAAGAGGTAGAGCGCGAAGGTCCATGGTCCAGATGACGAGAAGAATCCCGAACTTTACGACGCTCACACGAAGGAGCGCGAGAGTGGTGGTCAGACTTCGATCGCAAGGAGGAACTGGACACAGGTAGTGGTGTGGTGAGTGTGCGCGAATGTCTCCGCGAGCCGGACTCTGTGGCGAGGCGGGCTCGCAGCGGCCGAGGGGGATCCAAGGCCTTCCTAGGAGACGAGTGGGGACCGGTTGACCATGGACGGCGCGAGGCACGTCTCTCCGAACTGACCTCTGTCTCGAGATGGGTTCTCTGCCTGTCGTAAGGCTTGGTCCAAGCGCGTTCCCTCCTGGGAATCCGCGCCTCGAACTCCCGACTCCGCACACTACCTTGCTGTGTCCGCTGTGGAGATCTTTCCAGACTGGGGCCATCGGGGGCAAGAGCGGTCGGTGTGTCTGAGATGACAGCCGGCACTTCCGCAGGTCTTGCAACAGGCACAAGTGTCGGGCGTTCACGTCGGTAGAAGCTCCAAAGTTGGACCCAGCGGAGCTCCGGCCAGACGGCGCAAACGTCACAAGAACGCTCAGATGTACAGCCGACACACGGCAGGCAGACCTTGTGCGAATCCGAGGGCCACTGGAAACCTCCACACTGCGTGCAGGTCATCAGGAGGGCACTGCAACACACCAAACAAACAACGTGCCGGTACGTGGTCGAGACCAACAGGGCTCGTCCTACCATGGGGAACCGTACCGAACGATATGGACAAACGGGCTGTGCCCCCAGGCTACACTGTTATAGCGCCCGAAGCTAAGCTTGCGTCTTTAGAACAAAGCCTACCCCAGCCAGGCTGGAGAGGAATGTGCGCCAAACGACAATAGGTTTAGTTTAGTTTAGTTATATGGGTTTAACGCCGCGCAGGCGACTAAGGCCATCACACGGCGGGCCAAACGACAATAGGGACGAAAGGCCGTGCCCCCAGGCAATAATGCTGTAGCGCTCTAAGCTAAGAGTGCGCTCTCGAAACAAGCATACCCCAGCCAGGCCGGAGATGCAACATGAGCCACGCGCCGCAGCTGGTTTAAACAATGCTCCCCGAAGGCTACCAGGGGAAGCCAGTAATTTCACCCAAAAAGGGGAAAGGCGAGGGCACCAGGGCCCCGCCGAGCTAAGAGTCCCCGCTCAACGAAACCCACACAACACGAACAAGGTAGAGTCCAACGGCACAGGCCGGTACCCCGCCCGGGGACCGGCTCCGGGCCCAACTAACTATCCTACCTCTCTGCCGAAGCGGTAGCGGGAGAAGAGACGTCCATGTCGCCACCGGCGAAATGGCGGGAACCAGCAGGTCCGCCAAGCGAAGCCAACCAAGGAGGACGCCAAGCGAAGAAGCGCAAGCGAAGCTGCAGCGAAGCAAGAAGCGAAGCAGAAGCGAAGCAACAGGCGAAGCCAAAGTCACGGCGAACTCGAGCACCAAGACCGACCGGTCGAAGGGAGCGCGAGGCTAGAACACGTCCGAAGGTCGTGAGCCTACGTAGCTGACTGGCGAGTCAGGTGACTCGGAACCGGATAGGCAGGTCCGGGAGACAACTCTTGGCCCCTCTGGAGGGTTCCCCGAGTGCCTCCCGGGTTGTGTGTGCACACAACGGGTTCGTAGGCTAGAATTTGAGCACGTAGTAGACACTCCCATTTGTCATGTCATCGGTAATGTTTTTGATGAAATAAAATACCTTTTAAAGAAAAATGAATTTTTTTTTCTAAAATGTATTTTTTTGAAAAATACTTACCGATGGCATTACTATCTGGAATACACTCTATTGCCTATAGATTTCAGCAAAAGTTGTGTAGCACACAACTGGGGAGGAGACACCGGGGATCCAAGCACTAGGACCCCGGGTGGCCTCCCCTTACTACCCTATCCCTGCGAGCACAGGGCGACCTCGTCAGTTTCACACTTAGCCACAAGAGGCAAGCGGGGCAGGTGGGAGGGCCATCCGAGTAATGCCATCGGTAAGTATTTTTCAAAAAAATACATTTTAGAAAAAAAAATTCATTTGTTTTTTCAAAATACATCACCGATGGCATTACTATCTCCGTCGTTCGGGCTGTCCGGCCCACAGGTAAGTCCCCTTCTTGTACCGTTACCTCGCAGGTTCTCCCTCCCCTCTCCGAGTCTTCGGAGCAGGGTAGGCGAGTTTCGGAGTCACGCTCCCCACGCTCTGCTTCGTTAGCGCGTGGCTTGAGCCCCATATCGTTTCCCACCCCCCGCTCTGCTTCGGGCGAGCGGTCTGGGAGAGCTGAGCGTTCGTCAGCCACCCCCGGCTCTAGGTCTCCGGAGCGGGGGCGGGTGACTGAACGCAAGCATAAGAAAGAGAGAAAACGTGATAAGAAAAGCTCTCGCTCACGCACCGAGGCTTCGGAACGTGACTTGAGACCGTTAGTAATGCTGCCTCCCCACTCTTTGTTTTCCGAACGGGCCCGGCATGCTTCGCTTTCTTCCCCCCCCCCCGCCCGCCCCGTCCCGCCTGGGCGGGCCCCGGGTGAGGTTGACTCTCGCCCCCCACGCTCTGAGGCATCGGAGCGGGGGTCGCGTGCTCATAAATTTTAATTGTCCCCTCCCCGCTTCGCTTCGCCTGAGCGGGCTTGGCGTGACCTTAGACTGTCTCCCCCCCCCCCCCCCCCCCTCCCGTCTCGTATCGACCAGACGGGCCTGGTGTGACTCGGACCCCTCGCTCCGAGGCTTCGGAGCTGGGGCAGCGGGCTCATAAATTGTCCCCTCCCCGCTCCGCCCTTCCTGAGCGGGCTTGGCATGACCCTAGACTGTTCCCCCCCCCCCCCCCCCCCCCCCCCCCCGCCTCGTATCGACCAGGCGGGCCCGGTGTGACATCGTCGCGCGTCCTCCACGGTCCGAGGCATCGGACGTGGGGCCGCGTGCCCGGTATTCGTCCCCTCCCCGCTCCGCCTTTCCTGAGCGGGCTAGGAGAGACACCTTGCGGTCCCCCCCCCCCCCCCCCCCCCCCCCCCCCCCCCGCACCGGTTCTCCCAGGCGGGCCAGGGGTGACCAGGCCACTTCGTCGGTATTCCGATCGCGGCTTTGTCACTCACGTCGGCTTCCGCGTGCGGATCCCGACTTCAAGGTGGACCGTCGCTTTGCCACGGTCCCTCCGTCGCCGCGGCGCCCCTCTTTGCGTGCGTCGCGGGCGGCTGCGTCTACCTCGCGCGCGGCGGTGCGGCGCTCTCGTAGCCGCTCGCCCCTTTCGTCTTTTCCACGAGAGGATCAGTTTTTGGAACCGGACGTCCTCAGCCTTCATCCTACGGACTCGGCCTCGGCGATCTTCTTGCAGGACTCGGCGGCTGGATCTCCGTCCCGCCTTTCCGCTGTCTCGTCGGCCTCCACCTCATCAGACGTTGCCGGCCCATCGCTCAGATCACAGACGGTCCACGCCCTGGGTGAGGCATCCAGGCTTATCGCCAAGTACCTACCTCCCGACTTCTGTCCGCCTTCGCCTCCTCCGAAGAGACAGGCTTCGGCCATGGTCGACGCGCAGAGGCAAGTCAAGCGCCGCAAGTCCCTCCCGCAGCCAGCCGGCTTCCAGGACCTCACCGATGCTTTCTCCGCCCAGCTGCGAAACGACGCTTACGACGACACGGGATACTTTACCACCGCTCGATGGCCGGTGGGTATCAACTTGAGCTTCCACCAGGCCTGGTACGCTGGACACTCCCAAGCCTTCGCCATACCTCTTCCAGCGGTGGATGCGGCGGCCTTAGTGCAGGCGGGCGGCCGCAGACTCGTCCAGAACTCGTGGCCTCGGCCTCTCGACAGGATCGCCTCCTTAGCGCGGAACTCGCTGGCGTGCTCGGGATTTTTGGAACTGGCTACCCAGGCAGCCCTGCAGTGCCTACAGGATACGTGGGACCTGGAGGTTCAGTCCCCGCTCCATGACGTGCAGTCCATCCTGATAGCAGCCAACCGGGCCGCCTACCATTCTTCCGCCAACGCCATGGCAGCAGCTGCCAATTGCAACCTCTGGAGGAGGGATACCCTTTTGCGCCTCTGCTTGGACCTTCCCTTGTCAGTGAAGACCCAGCTCCGTCAAGCCCCCTTAGGTGGTCCTCAGCTGTTCGGCGACGGCAAACCGTTAAGGAATCTTCCAAGGACTTGTGGCCCAAGCCGGCATCTACCCCAGCCTCGACCCACTTTCGCGCCCCCCGCCCAGCCGGGGGTCGTGCCCGGCGGTCTGTCAGGCCCTCCGTTCCTCCAGTCGGATCTTCGCGAGGTCGGGCCCGTCCATTCCAGGCTCCTCAGGCCGGCCCCGCCCCTCGCCCTTCTTGGCCCCGCGGCGCCCGTAAATCGGGCCGCGGTCGGGCTCATTGACTCGCCCCCGCCTCCGCCCCCGCCCTCAGTACTCGGGTCTCCTGTCGGCGGGCGGCTGTCGCTCTTCAGCGATCTTTGGAGATCGCTGTTCCCGGACGACCCCTGGATTCTTTCCACGGTTACCTCAGGCCTGCAACTTTCGTTCCTGTCTCCTCCACCTCTTCGCAGGTCACCCATGTGGACCCAGGAACCGCTCGACGGCACACAGGCAGACACTCTGCGCGGGGAAGTGGCGGCCCTCCTCACCAAAGCAGCGACAGAGGTGGTTTCGCGGCAGGACTCTCTGGCGTTCTACAGCCGACTCTTTCTAGTCCCCAAACCAGGCGGCAAGTGGCGTCCAGTTATCGACTTATCCTTATCAGCGCTAAACAAGTTCATTTTGGCCCCTCGCTTCAGGATGGAGACGGCCAGGACACTCCGTGCGGCCGTCCGGCCGATGGACTTCGCGATCAGCCTCGATCTGTCAGATGCCTATCTGCACGTCCCGATTCATCCGTCGTCTCGCCGGTACCTTCGGTTTGCCTTTGGGGGGATCGTCTACCAGTTCTGCGCCCTTCCTTTTGGCCTCAACATCAGTCCGTGGGTATTTACAAGACTGCTCGACGCCGTGATGGCCTACTTCCGTCAGCGCTCCTTGAGCCCGGCCTCCAATTACTTGGACGACCTTCTACTGCGCAACTTGGTTTCCGCAGCACTCCAGACGGACAGAGATGCCCTGCTTTCCCTTCTGCGTCGTCTCGGTTTCCTGCTCAATTTGGGGAAATCCGATCTTTCTCCCTCTCGACGGTTTCTACATCTGGGGATGGAATTCCTGACCGACCTCAACCTTGTCCGCCTGCCTCTGGCCAGGCGACAGAAGATCGTCGACTTAGCGACTTCGATGGGGATGGGATCCTCCTTCACCGCCAGGGTCTGGCTTCAACTCCTGGGCCTCCTCAGTGCGGCTGCGGACCTGCTTCCCTTGGGCAGACTTTATGCTCGGCCTCTCCAGCTACATCTCCTTCTTCACTGGCGACCCTCCTCGGGCGCTCTGTCGGATCTAGTACCAGTCACTCCTCTGGCTCGTCCTCACCTCGAGAGGTGGGCGGACCTCGCTTGGCTGGCTTCGGGGGTGCCCCTACACTCCCCGCCGCCTCGGTGGTCTCTCTGTACAGATGCGAGCCAGGCCGGCTGCGGCGCGCACCTGTTACCGGATTTTCTCTCGGCCTCGGGCGTTTGGCCTCGGGAGCTGTTAGGGAATCACATCAACTGGCTGGAGCTGAAGGCAGTTGGGTTGGCACTCGACGTTTGGCAGGAGACCTTGGCCAATCAGGAAGTCCTCGTGCTCTCCGACAACTCGACGGTGGTGGCTTACATACAAAATCAGGGGGGCACTCACTCGCCCTCCCTTTGCATTCTACTGTACCACCTTCTCCTCTGGTGCAGGGATCGGGGCATTACTCTACGAGCCCGCCACATCCCCGGCCACCTCAACGTGATTGCGGACGCCCTGTCTCGACGCGGACAGTTGCTCCACACGGAGTGGTCCCTACGCCCGGATATTTTTCGCCTGATCTGCTCTCACTGGGAAACGCCGCTAGTGGATCTGTTTGCAACCAGATGGAACAACCAGCTCCCGGTCTACGTCTCTCCAGTCCCGGATCCGCTCGCTTGGGCAGTGGACGCGCTCGCCATCCCTTGGGACGGCCCGATTGCTTACGCCTACCCCCCGTCAGTCCTCGTTCCGAAGGTGCTGCGGAAGCTTCTAGGATGCTCGGCGGTCCTCTTGCTGGTGGCCCCCTTCAACTGGACCAAGAGCTGGACCACGGATCTCCTCGCGCTTGCGACGGACCCTCCCCTGGAGCTTCCTACCCCTCCCATGATGCTCAAGCAGCCTCGTCAGCAGCTCTTCCATCCGTGCCCGGAACGCCTCCGCCTACACGCTTAGAGGTTGTCCGGCAAGCCCTCGCCGCTTGAGGTTTCTCGGAGGCTGCAGTGGCAGCAATTGCAGCAGCCCGCAGACTCTCTACAAGGAAGGTGTACGAAGGCAAGTGGAGGGTCTTTCAGACCTGGTGCACCTCCCATGGACTCCCTCCCACTAACCTAGCCTCCCACCAACTGGCGGAGTTCTTCCTGTGGCTCTTCGACGACCAAGGCTTAGCCCCGGTCACCATCAAGGGCTACCGCGCTATGATCGCGGACACCTACCGCCACCTGTGTCTTCCGGACCCAGGCGCCTGCAAGGATCTGTCAGATTTACTGGCTCACTTTGAACTCCGACGTCCGGTTTCACGTTCCCTAGTACCCCGGTGGGTATTGCCTGGGTACTGACGTGGTTGAATACGGACCGGTTTGAACCCCTCCCCTTGGCTCGGTTCTCAGATTTGACCCGGAAAACCTGTTTCCTTCTGGCTCTTGCTACAGCGTCCCGAGTCAGCGAGCTTCACGCGCTCTCGATGCTCCCAGCCTGTTTGCAGTTTCGGTCCGACGGCTCTGCACAGCTGCTCCCCGATCCGTCCTTCCTGCGGCCCCTCAGATGCTGACTATACGGCCCCTCCGTGGAGCGAACCTCTCCCCTGGATCGCGGCAACAGGACCCAGTGCGGGCGCTAAAGATTTACCTGCGCCGCTCTAAGCCGCAGCGCCGGGGGCGCTCGCACCTCTTCCTACCTTTGTCCGCGGGCAGACACGACATCTCGGCCCAGACCGTGTCATCCTGGCTGCGGTGGGTGATTAGGTCAGCCTACCAGGACCTCTCCCCGCGCGGCGCTGAGCTTTTACAAATCCGGGCGCATGAAGTGAGAGCAGTAGCCACCAGTCTAGCCCTGGACCGCAACTGCTCGGTCAAAGATATTGTGACAGCGGGTGGCTGGCGCTCAGACTCCACTTTCGCACGCTTCTACCTTAGAGACCTATCCGGCCAACGTGACTCCCTGGCACGAGTGGGCGACATCTCCGCGGCCCAGCACTCCCTCCGAGCGCCGCTGGCGTCTTAGGTACGTCATAGCTGAAATCGTCGGGAGTTCTCTCTCGATGGGGCCGGCGGAGTGGTTGGGTTATGGTTAGGTACGGCACCCTCCGCCTGTTCGCCATTCTTCCAGATAGTAATGCCATCGGTGATGTATTTTGAAAAAACAAATGATTTTTTTTTCTAAAATGTATTTTTTTGAAAAATACTTACCGATGGCATTACTCGGATGGCCCTCCCACCTGCCCCGCTTGCCTCTTGTGGCTAAGTGTGAAACTGACGAGGTCGCCCTGTGCTCGCAGGGATAGGGTAGTAAGGGGAGGCCACCCGGGGTCCTAGTGCTTGGATCCCCGGTGTCTCCTCCCCAGTTGTGTGCTACACAACTTTTGCTGAAATCTATAGGCAATAGAGTGTATTCCAGATAGTAATGCCATTGGTAAGTATTTTTCAAAAAAATACATTTTAGAAAAAAAAATTCATTTTTCTTTAAAAGGTATTTTTTCGAAAAATACTTACCGATGACATGACTCGGACGACCCTCCCACCTGCCCCGCTTGCCGCTGGTAAGCTGAGTATCCTGACTGACGGACTATGGGTACTCTGTCCCGGATGGGGAGTATTGGGAGATAACTCTTGGCCCCCTCGGGGTTCCCCGAGTGCCTCCCGGGTTGTGTGGTAACACAACGAGCTCTTAGGCTAGAATTGCGTAAGTAGTAGACACCTCCCATAAGGTCATGTCATCGGTAAGTATTTTTCGAAAAAAATACCTTTTAAAGAAAAATGCATTTTTCAGCCGACGAAGAGTTTCCAACAGAGTGCTGTGGTCCCTCTACTTTCAACAACGCGACATGTCTGTGATATCACCTACTGATTCTTTGCCTCCCAACGTGTTTGTGACAACTGGACCAGGCTCAGAGTTAGATATGGACAGATGTGTGGCAGAGGTCAGTTTTGCTTGGTGTTGCTGCTGGAATTTCATGTTGATTTTGCTCTCTTTAGCCCATTTAACCCCATGGTCCCATTTGCCAAAGTTTGTAAGTAACACTTACTTAATCACTATGTATTAGTTGCAGGTGATGGATTGAGCATGATTATTCAAGGATAGTGCCAGATTAGCTTGGTGCCTGAAGGTGCCAAGCTAATCTGGCACTTCCCTTAAATTATCATGATTAGTCCATCTCTTGCTGCAGGGTCCCGAGGCTAAATGGATTAACGAAGTCCCTCCATCTGCAAGAAGTATAGACTCTTTGCAGCAGGTGCTTCTGAGAATTTATGTTTCTTTCTGATAGTGTTAATAATAATAATACACGGTATTTATATAGTGCATTTCTCAGAAGTTTACAATATAACTCAGTGCACGCTCTCTCTCTTTCTCTCTCGCTCTCTATCTCTCTCTCTCTCTCTCTCTCTCTCTCTCTCTCTCTCTCTCTCTCTCTCTCTCTCTCTCTCTCTCTCTCTCTGTGTGTGTGTGTTTGAGAGAGAGGGGGGGAGGGCCCTCTCCCCCTCTCTCTCAAACACACACACACACACACACACACACACACACACACACACACACACACACACACACACACACACACACAGAGTGTCTGCAGGGGATGTGTACAGAAATACTGCAGAAATTACTCAAAAGTCTGAGAGAAAAAGTAAGTTTTTAACTTTGCTTTGAACTGCTTAACACCGAAATCCTTCAATTTTGCCGTTGTCCTCTGAAGACTGCATTGCAGTGCAGGACACAGATCGACCATGATAGTTCAAGGGTGATGCCAGAATAGCTTGGCGCCTATGGGCGCCAAGCTATTCTGGCATCGCCCTTGAACTATCATGGTCGATCCTTATCTTCCTGTGGTGTGTCTGGGGTAGAATGAGTTAAGTGTGGAGGCATTTCTCAGCTCAGTCAGTAAGTAATTCCAGATTAATGGAGCAGTATATCTGAAAGAGCGTTCACCGGCAGATTTGAGATGGGACTTTGAGATGTTTCTCCCCTGATGAACGCAGTGAGCGAGAGGGCTGGTAAGTAATTAGACTGGAGGAAAGGTATGACGGAAGACTGCCATCAAAGTGGCGGTATGCAAGGGTTGCTATTTTAAGCTGTATGCGGGATTGGATTGGAAGCCAGTGAAGGTCTTTCAGTATAGGAGTTACGTGGTCTCATTTCCGCCTGCTCTTCACAAACCTTTCGGCATTATTTTGAACTCTCTGAAGGCGGTTAATCTGCTCAGTGATCAGCATGAGTAGCATCTGTTGTATTTGCTGGTAAACCTCTGTGCTCCAGAAATGTTTGCTTTACAATTCTTGTTTATTTTATTGTTTTGCTTTACTGCATGAGTGGGAAGAAGAGGAAGGTTGTCAAAAAAGTGAAGCGTGTGTGTGCACGTCAGGCAACACTTTTTCAACTTGTATCGAATTCATACACTACTAGATGCTTCCCAGTTCTTGGAAATATTTTGCTGGCTTTATTTAGGCTCAGACATAAATGAGACTAGCTACGCGCATTGGTCCTTACGAGTCCTCACAACTGCGGGGGCTCACAAGGACCAATACCTCTTGCATTTTTATATGTTGCTAATTGTATTCCAGTTGTGACGGGTTACACTGTATTGTTGTCTTTGTTGCCTTTCTGTAGGCACAGAACATCTTCAAGCAGGTTTGTCCAGAGGAAGAGTTCCTCCCCAAACCCCCACACCCTGATGACATTATCTACGTTGACGATGAAGAGACTTCAGCTGCAGGTGCTGGATCAGACGACTGGACGCAAAAGTCCGACTGTGAGGCCACCAGTGACTCAGACTCTAAAGCTACTGGTGATTCAGAGACCACAGTTACCGATGACAGTGAAAGGGACGTTTCTGGTGATACTGAAGCAGGGACCTCTGCAGATGGTGGAAGAAGCCCTGCTGATGGAAAGCAGTCTGCGGAGGATAATACATCAAGTCAGGCTGTGGATTGTGCTGGAGAGAAAGTCTGACTGTGAGGTCAGCAATGATTCAGACACAGACGTTGCAGGTGATGCTAGGAACACTGAGGCAGGTGCCACTACTGAAGGTTCAAATGGTGTTTGATGCAAGCCTGTTTAACCCATTTAACCCCGAGACCACATTTCCCAAAAATTGGGGGTGCTAGTTAACGACTATGTACCTGTTGAAGGAAATGGGTCGACCATGATAATTCAAGGGTAGTGCCAGATGAGCTTGGGGCCTTCAGGCGCCAAGCTCATCTGGCACTACCCTTGAATTATCATGATCGATCTAACTCCTGCTGTACGGTGTTGGGGCTAAATGGGTTAAGAGGATAAAACAGTGAGACGAGTGGACTGTGCTATAGAGAAAGAAAGTCTGATGAAAAGGTGTCTAAAGGTTGTTTTGATCATAGCAGAAGGTGATACAGAGTGACTGAAATCAGCAAGCGTTAGATGTGACACCTAATTTCTTGTTTTCAATGGAGTCTAACCAGTGTGCTCTTGAAATAAGCAATCCAGACCAAAAAGGTGACTGCCAAGCGTGTGAAATGCAAAGAAGTACCCAACGGAGAAAGAAACACGCTTAGAAAAAACGGTACAACACAATTTATTAATATTTCGGGTAAATACCCTTTGTCAAAATAGACAAACAAACAGAGACATTAGCCGCTACTTATCTTCATATGCAGAAGGAATGTGGCAACTCCTTGTTGCCACATTCCTTCTGCATATGAAGATAAGTAGCGGCTAATGTCTCTGTTTGTTTGTCTATTTTGACAAAGGGTTACTTACTTACTTATGCCTGTCACCCCTACCCGGGTATAGGCCGTCGACGAGAGACCTCCAGCAACTCCTGTCCTGTGCTTCTCCTTCGATTCTACTCCAGGTGGTTCCCAGTCTCTTGATGTCTGCTTGGAGGTCTCGACGCCAGGAGTTTCTCGGCCTACCTCTTTTCCTCTTTCCCTGGGGGTTACATGACAATGCCTGCCTAGTGATACTGGAAGCTGGCTTTCTCAGACTGTGACCGATCCATCCCCATCTTCTTCGCCCAATTTCATTCTCTGCTGTTATCTGCTCTGTTCTCTCCCAGAGTCTGACGTTGCTGATCTTCTCTGGCCAGTGGATTTTCAAAATTCTTCTAAGGCAACTGTTCATGAAGGTCTGTACTCTGTTGACTGTGGTTTTTGTCAATCTCCATGTCTCTGCTCCATATAGGAGAACTGCTTTTACATTGGAGTTGAAAATCCGGACTTTGGTGTGTTGTGACAGCTCTCTAGAACTCCACACTTTTTTCAACTGGAGAAAGGCTGCTCTGGCTTTACCGATTCGTGCTCTGACATCTGCATCAGTGCCGCCTTTTTTGTCTATGATGCTCCCGAGATAGGTGAAGGACTCCACCTCCTCCAACGGGGTGCCAGCAAGCAAGACTGGTTCTTCCCTGGTTGCGTTCAGCCTCATTGTCTTTGTTTTCTGTTTGTGAATGGTGAGGCCCACTTGGGACGAGATGTCAGCAAGCCTCGTGGTCTTGTCCTGCATTTGTTGATGAGTGTGGGACAGTAATGCCAAGTCGTCTGCAAAATCGAGGTCGTCAAGCTGTGTCCACAGTGTCCACTGTATTCCACTTCGTCTGTGCTCTGTGGTCATCTTCATGACCCAGTCTATGGCCAGTAGGAAGAGGAACGGAGACAGCAGACACCCCTGCCTGACACCAGTTCTGACCTGGAGCTCTCTGGTGAACTGCCCTTCGTGGATCACGCGACATGTCATGCCATCATAGCTGCTCTTGATCAGGCGGACGAGCTTTGTGGGTACACCGTAGTGTCGTAGGAGTTTCCACAGAGTCTCTCGGTCCACGCTGTCAAATGCTTTCTCATAATCCACAAAGTTGACGTACAGCGGGGAGCTCCACTCCAGAGACTGTTCCACGATGATGCGGAGAGTGGCGATCTGGTCTGTACATGATCGGTTCTTCCTGAATCCTGCTTGCTGGTCTCTCAGCTGGGGGTCAACGGAGCTCTTCATTCTCTCTAGGATGATCCTGTTGAAGACCTTTCCTGGTACTGACAGCAAGGTGATTCCTCTGTAGTTGGAACACTTGCTGAGGTCGCCTTTCTTGGGAAGCTTGATTAGGTACCCCTCCTTCCAGTCAGCTGGCATCACCTCCTCTTCCCAGATCTTTCCAAACAGTGGGTACAGCATCTCAACTGTTGTCTCTAGGTCTGCTTTCAGAGACTCCGCTGGGATGCCATCTGGCCCTGCTGCTTTGCCATTCTTCAAAAATGCCACTGCTTTTCTGATCTCTTCCCGGCTGGGTCTGTCACAGCTGATGGGTAGGTCGGTCTCTGCCGGCTGGATGTCGGGGGGGTCGGGTGAGCTAGGTCTGTTCAGTAACTCTTCAAAATACTCGGCCCATTTGTCGAGTTGGTCTGCTCTGTCTGCAATAGGCTTGCCTTCTTTGTCTTTTACTGGTCTTTCTGTATGGCCATACTTACCCGACAATCTTCTGGTAATGTCGTAGAGCTGTTTCATGTTGCCGCTGCCTGCTGCCTTTTCTGCCTCTGCTGCCAGTCTGTCTGTGTAGGCCCTCTTGTCTGCCCTGATACTCCTCTTCACCTCGCGGTTGGCTTCCGAGTATTCCCCCTGTGCCCTTACTTTGGCTGCTCTCGTGCGACTGTTGTTGACAACTGCTTTCTTCTGCTTCCTCACTTCTATCTTCTTCAAGGTCTGTGCCGACAGCCAGTCCTTGTGGTGGTGTTTCCTGAACCCTACAGTGTCTTTGCAGGTTGAGTTCAGCGCCTCTCTAACTGCCTTCCACTGCTGCTCTGTGGTGACTGCCTCCTCTTCATTTACTAGCTCCTGTAGCGCTTGAAACCGGTTGGACAGCACCAGTTTGAACTCTTCTCTAACTCCAGTTTCTCTCAGGAGGCCTACATTATAGCGCTGTCTTCTTGTTGTCTCTGTGCGGCTTTTCTTTAGCTTGAGCTTCATTCTTAAGGTAAGCAGATGGTGGTCTGAGGCGACATCTGCTCCCCTCCTCACTCGAACATCTTGAAGGGATCTTCTAAATTTCTTGCTAATGCAGATATGGTCTATTTGGTTCTCTGTTGTATGGTCAGGTGAGACCCAAGTTGCTTTGTGTATTCTTCTGTGTGGGAAGATGCTGCCTCCAATGACAAGTCGGTTTAGAGCACAAAAGTCTACAAACCTCTCCCAGTTCTCACTCATCTCTGAGCCTAGTCCCTGTCTCCCCATCACCTCTTCGTATCCGGTGTTGTCCTCCCCTATTTTGGCATTAAAATCGCCCATGACGATGGTGATGTCTCGCTCCGCACATTTGTCCACGGCACTCTGGAGTCGGTCGTAGAACTCTTGTTTCTCTTCCTCGTCACTGTCATTGGTGGGCGCATAACACTGGATGACGTTCAGCTTGAGCTTTTTCTTGGTTCTAAAGGCTGCTGTTATAATTCTTGGCCCAAGAGGTTCCCAGCCCATCAGCGCTCTCTGTGCCACTGGTGACAGCATGAGTGCTACTCCTTCTGTATGGGGGGCATTCTCCTCTTCATGACCTGAATACAGAATCATCTCCCCACTTAACAGCCTTTTCTGGCCAGACTGCGTCCATCTGGCTTCACTGATGCCTAGCAGGGAAAGGTTGTACTTTTGCATTTCCGCTGCTATCTGTGCCCATGGTTGTATCCCTGGATAGAGAGAGGCGGCTCGGTCCTGTGGCTTCCGAAGACTTCCGGCTTTCACCACAGGACGTCATAAGTCTTCTAGTAGAAGAACCTTCCTCCTCCAGGAAAGGAATTACTGTTAGTCTTTTCGTCGGCGTTTTTGTAGCTATTTCCTTTTTTGCAGGGTGGGGAAGCTACCCCCACGCCCAACCCCCTTACTAGGAGGACCAGGGGTTTTCTGTCGGGGTCACCTTCCCTTAGACCATGTTGGTTCACGGCACCTTATTTCATTCGGTGCACCCCTCTCACGAGGGACCCCCTATCCACCACCCAGGGGACGCGCCTCAACGCCGTATGGTCCCAGCGCGAGGTTTTTTGACAAAGGGTATTTACCCAAAATATTAATAAATTGTGTTGTACCGTTTTTTCTAAGCGTGTTTCTTTCTCCGTTGGGTACTTCTTAGTGTGCTCTTGAGCAGCGGAAAACAGAGCACAACTGAATAGATATTAACTACTTGTCTTTGATATGTGACCAACACACTGTTACACACTTTATAACACTTGGAGAAAGTTTCCCTCTGGCGAAACATGCCTTGTCTTCAAAAAGTGACACGTTTTCCCACATCTGTAAGATCAGGTATTTGAGCCATGGTCAGCATTGACAACTGTCACACTCTTGGATTTGGCACGATGTCCACTTTCCAAAGCATGTCCTGTTTCCTGCTTTTATATGCTTTGTCACATGAAATTTCTTGCTCTCACAACTGACACCTGACGCTGCTTAAACAAAATAACTTAGAAAAATGCTTGCTATGCACAGGATTATATGTTTTTAGTGTGTAAAGATGTGTTAAACATTGCACATGACCTGTTTCACGGCCAGCGATACACACACGGTTATGTGTACCTTTATTTAACTGTAGGAATAGTTATCACAGGAGTTACGTCGATATAGTGAACGTTTTAAATTTTAGTTTCTGGCTGAACTCCAGCTTCAGAGTGACCTCCTTCATCTGCCATCACCCTCATTATCATGTGCATTACTTTCATGGTCACTGTCATTTCCCTCAAGTTAGAGTCACTGGCCCATCCTACATCACTACACAAATAATCATCTTCATTGCAAAACTGACAGTTAAGGGATATCAGATGGACGTCACTTCTACTTGGAGCACGAAAGTTTGAATGGCCAACTTGCGACATTGTTTTGTTGTATGTTAGTCGTCTGTTTATAATGGTGGGCTCAAGATGCTTGATGTACTTTTTTGCATGATCTAATATGCAGGGGTTCACACTGCTTGACATACTTTCTTGCATTATCTAATATTGTACACGCGGGATCTCTCCTTCAACACCCCCACCCCCTGCCCTGGGGGACTTGGATGGGGTTAACTACATTTTAGTTCCCAGGGTCACCCTGGTCAGCCCCACACGGTGGGTTTTCCCCTCTATTCTGGGGCATGTGTTTCTGTCTACCCTTGGTCCATTCAACTGTATTTTCCTTTCTTTAAACTCTCCCTACTGTCTGCGCTGCCTGTAGCTCTTGGTATTGGATGTGTGTTGCTAAATGGTCTTAGGTTTATTTAGCGTATTAGACCGGCTGGCGACATACATTCAATATTCTGTTTCAGTTTTTTTTTACAAGCAGTGCAGGCACATCCTGAGAAAGTCTTGTTGCTGTCGGGACGTTAAGCACTGTACAACCAACCAATCTCCTTCAACAGGGGGAATCCCTCTCTTTATTTGTCAATCACCGGGGGATCTTCATTTAGGGGGGAGGGGGTGGGTGGCGGGGGGGGGAGGGAAGGGGGGAAATAATCCCTTTTAGTCAAAAATCCGCTTGCAAGCCAAAATATTCCATTCCGTTTGTGGGAGTAGTCCCCAGACAGACACACTCAGGGACTAGCCCTGCATCAAGTGCACTTTTATTCAAATCTGGTTGGAAAAAAATAGGACAGGGAACAAAGATGATGTTTCAAAAGGTGGTGGAGTGACATTTTTTCATAAATCTGCTGTCCGTTTGAGGAAGAAGAGGAAACCCGAGAAGAGAAAGACTATTGTAGAAGGCTAGCTGCCACCAGTTGAAAAGATATCACCTCAGAGGAGACTAGGAGCAGAACTTTTGTAATTTTTCTTTGTATCCAAGGACATTTTGTAATGTTGTTGAGTATCAGGGGTGGATGCATTAGGTACTCTGACTTCACACAGAATACACAAATTACACTAGGTAGGTAACTTACCATAAGTCACTTGTACAACTTGCACGGCTTGCACGCCCATTTGCCAATGCAGTCAACATTAAATCACTGGTACACAGAGGTATCATTGTCACACTTTATCATGCGCGCGTCTGCCATTATCAGGGCCTTGACTTCAGCGACTATGGAAAGATGGACTGATTTTATTGTAATAGCTCACCTTTGCCTTGACCACATGAAGTGCGCTGATTTCTATGTGGAGTACTTGGTAAAAACTGTACGCCTCCAAGGACTTGTAATGTTTTAGTTGCTCTTTGGTGTACGCAGAGGTCCTGCATAAGAAAAAAATATAAACACTGTAGAACTAGAAAATAATAACTTGGTTCAAAGACACCTAATGGTAAGACCTTAATTTCTCTGCATACCAATTTAGACCAGAAGTAGGCCAAAAATAGCCATATTTTGACAACAGATGTTTTTTTCTCAAATGCCATTTATAACCTCAGACCCAAACTTGCTACACAGATACCGGATGGTAAGACCTAATTCCTATGCATACTAATTTGGATGACCCCTCGGAAAGGTCAAGGGTCACAAGAGATCAGGAAATAGGCCACAGACAGCTACATCTTGACAAAAATTGCTTTGACTCTACTACCATTTACAACTTCAAAGCCAAACTTGGTCCAGACATACCATAAATGGTAGGACCTTCATATGATCGCTAATTTGGATGATTCTTGGAAAGATCAAGGTTCACAAGATCAGCAAATGATGTGAAAAAGTATAATTTTACTTTTATCAGCACTTTTGCACAACTTTTCAACCAAATTTGGCAGAAAGGTAGCTGATAAGACCTTCCTGTGCATACTACAGTGGAGTCCAGTTAACACGAACTCGCTTAACACGAATTTCCGGTTAACACGAACCGCTTTTGCATTCCCGGCTGACGGCCTTCTTATTATGTATTAAAATTTCACTGATAACACGAAATTACTTACTTACTTACGCCTGTCACCCCTACCCGGGTATAGGCCGTCGACGAGAGACCTCCAGCAACTCCTGTCCTGTGCTTCTCCTTCGATTCTACTCCAGGTGGTTCCCAGTCTCTTGATGTCTGCTTGGAGGTCTCGACGCCAGGAGTTTCTCGGCCTACCTCTTTTCCTCTTTCCCTGGGGGTTCCATGACAATGCCTGCCTAGTGATACTGGAAGCTGGCTTTCTCAGACTGTGACCGATCCATCCCCATCTTCTTCGCCCAATTTCATTCTCTGCTGTTATCTGCTCTGTTCTCTCCCAGAGTCTGACGTTGCTGATCTTCTCTGGCCAGTGGATTTTCAAAATTCTTCTAAGGCAACTGTTCATGAAGGTCTGTACTCTGTTGACTGTGGTTTTTGTCAATCTCCATGTCTCTGCTCCATATAGGAGAACTGCTTTTACATTGGAGTTGAAAATCCGGACTTTGGTGTGTTGTGACAGCTCTCTGGAACTCCACACTTTTTTCAACTGGAGAAAGGCTGCTCTGGCTTTACCGATTCGTGCTCTGACATCTGCATCAGTGCCGCCTTTTTTGTCTATGATGCTCCCGAGATAGGTGAAGGACTCCACCTCCTCCAACGGGGTGCCAGCATGCAAGACTGGTTCTTCCCTGGTTGCGTTCAGCCTCATTGTCTTTGTTTTCTGTTTGTGAATGGTGAGGCCCACTTGGGACGAGATGTCAGCAAGCCTCGTGGTCTTGTCCTGCATTTGTTGATGAGTGTGGGACAGTAATGCCAAGTCGTCTGCAAAATCGAGGTCGTCAAGCTGTGTCCACAGTGTCCACTGTATTCCACTTCGTCTGTGCTCTGTGGTCATCTTCATGACCCAGTCTATGGCCAGTAGGAAGAGGAACGGAGACAGCAGACACCCCTGCCTGACACCAGTTCTGACCTGGAGCTCTCTGGTGAACTGCCCTTCGTGGATCACGCGACATGTCATGCCATCATAGCTGCTCTTGATCAGGCGGACGAGCTTTGTGGGTACACCGTAGTGTCGTAGGAGTTTCCACAGAGTCTCTCGGTCCACGCTGTCAAATGCTTTCTCATAATCCACAAAGTTGACGTACAGCGGGGAGCTCCACTCCAGAGACTGTTCCACGATGATGCGGAGAGTGGCGATCTGGTCTGTACATGATCGGTTCTTCCTGAATCCTGCTTGCTGGTCTCTCAGCTGGGGGTCAACGGAGCTCTTCATTCTCTCTAGGATGATCCTGTTGAAGACCTTTCCTGGTACTGACAGCAAGGTGATTCCTCTGTAGTTGGAACACTTGCTGAGGTCGCCTTTCTTGGGAAGCTTGATTAGGTACCCCTCCTTCCAGTCAGCTGGCATCACCTCCTCTTCCCAGATCTTTCCAAACAGTGGGTACAGCATCTCAACTGTTGTCTCTAGGTCTGCTTTCAGAGACTCCGCTGGGATGCCATCTGGCCCTGCTGCTTTGCCATTCTTCAAAAATGCCACTGCTTTTCTGATCTCTTCCCGGCTGGGTCTGTCACAGCTGATGGGTAGGTCGGTCTCTGCCGGCTGGATGTCGGGGGGGTCGGGTGGGCTAGGTCTGTTCAGTAACTCTTCAAAATATTCGGCCCATCTGTCGAGTTGGTCTGCTCTGTCTGCAATAGGCTTGCCATAACACGAAATGCTTAACACGAAATTTCGCTTAACACGAAGCTGTTTTCGGTTCCCGACCAGAGCAATTTCACTATTATTCACCTGTTTAACATGAACACACATTCCAGTCTAACACCGAAAACCGATTCATGAAAGGGGCACTGCACGTGTCGCTCTCGTGCCGTAGTACACACGACACATGAACGAACTCTAGCCTGTGATTGGCTGAATAGCCTTCAGTCGTTGTAATCCGTCTTCTCATTGGCTAGTGTTTCTGAACTGAATTCATGCATCATTCGTGTACCAACACTCCCTCAATTCAGTTAACTACCGATCACGGCTACCCCCAAGGTAAAACAGAAGTCGACTACGCTTGAAGTGAAAAAACAAGATTAATGAGATCCACGATTGTCTCTCTACACGGGCTGTCAATAACGCAAGACCGACTTCGATCATGGCCCGTTTTTTAAATGACTGACTGTGTTGCTTTTACCGATGCCAGATGCCTGTGTTGCTTTTACTTTACTATGGATTTTACCTGATGGATTTTACGTTAACTACGTGAGCTGTACACATCCTTGTGTTTTCCTAGCGAGCTGAACGTAATGTAAGCATATATAGTACAATAATGTGCACTTTTAACCTCGTACTCATTCATGCACGCATCTCTTACACACTTTTTCCTTGCCGGGAGGGCCGTGATCAATTTTGAGGCCATATTGGTTAACACGAAATACGGTTAACACGAAGTGATTTTCCGTGTCCCCAGAAATTCGTGTTAAGCGGACTCCACTGTATTTGGGTTCGATCACTACCAGGAAATTTCAACGGTTATGGGAGATTGACCAAAGTGCGTATTTTTTAAAGAAAACATGCATTTCACAAGTGCGAAAGCCAACCCATATGCTAGAACTAGATCATTTATTTATGCGAGTCTTAAGGACTTTGCCATTCTTGATTATCTGTCTGTATGTGTGTGTGTGAATATGCACATGCATGCGCGTTTTGCTTACAAATTTTAGTTGTTGTTTTGTGTTTGTTTTCTGTGTGTTTTTTATTGTCCAGATATACATGCATGCAAAAATAAAATCTTGTTGAAAGCAATGGCCTATTCCATTCTTCTGATTTTCTGAATGGATTACTTTTTTTGTTTCATTAAAAAAAATATATATCAGAAAAATGCTGTGTAGCCTTCTCACGAATTTGCATGGGTATGACCAACTTTGTAGAGAGCATACCAACGACAAAAGAAATGCACGTAGATAAGACAGTTACAACACAGTTTATTAACCCTTATTATTCGGAATACACCAGTGTGTGAAATAAGTTTGACTAAAATAGTTAAAAGGGTTCAAGTTACCCTTGAACTAAAGCCATTGGTCTATATCCTTATCTGTATAATCTATACTGTAGCTTGCATGTGGCAGTGTACAAATTTGAAGCTTTTAGCCTCAGTATGATATGGGTTAACCCCTTCCTGCCAATGGATGCATTTTATGTTTCTGAAACTTTGACTCATTCAACCACCAAAAGCTACAACCATCCATGGAAACGTGGATCCAAATTGGTCTCAGCAAGAGGCATAGACTGCGGATCCAAATTGTTCTCGGCAAGAGGCATAGATCCTCAAGAGCCCCCGCAACTGCAGGGACTCCCTGAGGATCTATACCTCTTGCATTTGGGTGGTGTTAAAGTTTTCTCAACAATGAAGGGGTTAGTATTTTGGGTTGAACCTCCTTTTTTTCAAAGTGGGGATGCAAACAAGTACGCAATTTGCTACTTATCTCCTCTTGATGGGAAGCGGCCATCCGGCTGACATGGTCACGTAAAATCTACGTGCGCGTTACTCAGCAGGTCCTTGTCAAAAGTGATCCTTCTCACCCTGGAATCCAAGAGAATGAAGAAACTGCGAGACAGAAAGTCCCTGTGGATACATGCATGTATAAGAGCAGAGATTTAACACATTCTGCCCCAGGGCCAAAATCCCCAAATTTGGAAGCTGCCCTCTGAAGGACTGTATTACAATTCTAGAGACAGGCTGAGCATGATAGTTCAAGGGTGGTACCAGAATAGCTTGGAACCTATGGACGCCAAGCTATGAGCTAACACACTGCTTACCCACTGACTGACAAAGATAAGAGTGAGCTAGTCTGCTATTTTGGGTTTGGAGCTAAAGATTCCAAAATCACAGACGAGTACAGATTGAAGCAAAAAGAAGGAAAACAACACACAAAACAACTTATGCAGTGTTCATTTTTATTGTGTTTGCCTTGGAGAGGAATTATAAAGTATACTAAACATTTCAGTGTATTTGATTCTACAGAGGTGGCAGCCTACTTCAGTGTGTAACAGAACACCACATATGCTCCTCAGAGGCATTCTCACAGAATGCCAGCCTTCAAACCCCTTGGATAGCCATGCCGCCTAATGTAACTCATAGCCCCGATGCACTGTACAGCAGGAGATGGATCGACCATGATAATTCAAAGGTAGTGCAAAATTTGCTTGGCGCCAAGATACCCTTGCCTCGCGCTGGGACCATACGGCGTTGAGGCGCATCCCCTGGGTGGTGGATAGGGGGTCCCTCGTGAGAGGGGTGCACCGAATGAAATAAGGTGCTGTGAACCAACATGGTCTAAGGGAAGGTGACCCCGACAGAAAACCCCTGGTCCTCCTAGTAAGGGGGTTGGGCGTGGGGGTAGCTTCCCCACCCTGCAAATAAGGAAATAGCTACAAAAACGCCGACGAAAAGACTAACAGTAATTCCTTTCCTGGAGGAGGAAGGTTCTTCTACCAGAAGACTTGTGACGTGCTGTGGTGAAAGCCGGAAGTCTTCGGAAGCCACAGGACTGAGCCGCCTCTCTCTATCCAGGGATACAACCATGGGCACATGGAACATCAAGACCATGTACCAGAGCGGCAAGGCCGCCCAGATAGCAGCGGAAATGCAAACGTACAACCTTTCCCTGCTAGGTATCAGTGAAGCCAGATGGACGCAGTCTGGCCAGAAAAGGCTGTTAAGTGGGGAGATGATTCTGTATTCAGGTCATGAAGAGGAGAATGCCCCCCATACAGAAGGCGTAGCATTCATGCTGTCACCAGTGGCACAGAGAGCGCTGATGGGCTGGGAACCTCTTGGGCCAAGAATCATCACAGCAGCCTTTAGAACCAAGAAAAAGCTCAAGCTGAACGTCATCCAGTGTTATGCGCCCACTAATGACAGGGACGAGGAAGAGAAACAAGAGTTCTACGACCGACTCCAGAGTGCCTTGGACAAATGTGCAGAGCGAGACATCACCATCGTCATGGGCCATTTTAATGCCAAAATAGGGGAGGACAACACCGGATACGAAGAGGTGATGGGGAGACAGGGACTAGGCTCGGAGATGAGTGAGAACGGGGAGAGGTTTGTAGACTTTTGTGCTCTAAACCGACTTGTCATTGGAGGCAGCATCTTCCCACACAGAAGGATACACAAAGCAACTTGGGTCTCACCTGACCATACAACAGAGAACCAAATAGACCATATCTGCATTAGCAAGAAATTTAGAAGATCCCTTCAAGATGTTCGAGTGAGGAGGGGAGCAGATGTCACCTCCGACCACCATCTGCTTACCTTAAGAATGAAGCTCAAGCTAAAGAAAAGCCACACAGAGACAACAAGAAGACAGCACTATAATGTAGGCCTCCTGAGAGAAACTGGAGTTAGAGAAGAGTTCAAACTGGTGCTGTCCAACCGGTTTCAAGCGCTACAGGAGCTAGTAAATGAAGAGGAGGCGGCCACCACAGAGCAGCAGTGGAAGGCAGTTAGAGAGGCGCTGAACTCAACCTGCAAAGACACTGTAGGGTTCAGGAAACACCATCACAAGGACTGGCTGTCGGCACAGACCTTGAAGAAGATAGAAGTGAGGAAGCAGAAGAAAGCAGTTGTCAACAACAGTCGCACGAGAGCAGCCAAAGTATGGGCACAGGGGGAATACTGGGAAGCCGGCAACCGCGAGGTGAAGAGGAGTATCAGGGCAGACAAGAGGGCCTACACAGACAGCCTGGCAGCAGAGGCAGAAAAGGCAGCAGGCAGCGGCAATATGAAACAGCTCTACGACATTACCAGAAGATTGTCAGGCAAGTATGGCCATACAGAAAGACCAGTAAAAGACAAAGAAGGCAAGCCTATTGCAGACAGAGCAGACCAACTCGACAGATGGGCTGAGTATTTTGAAGAGTTACTGAACAGACCTAGCCCACCCGACCCCCCAGACATCCAGCCGGCAGAGACCGACCTACCCATCAGCTGTGACAGACCCAGCCGGGAAGAGATCAGAAGAGCAGTGGCATTTTTGAAGAATGGCAAAGCAGCAGGCCCAGATGGCATCCCAGCGGAGTCTCTGAAAGCAGACCTAGAGACAACAGTGGAGATGCTGTACCCACTGTTTGGAAAGATCTGGGAAGAGGAGGTGATGCCAGCTGACTGGAAGGAGGGGTACCTAATCAAGCTTCCCAAGAAAGGCGACCTCAGCAAGTGTTCCAACTACAGAGGAATCACCTTGCTGTCAGTACCAGGAAAGGTCTTCAACAGGATCATCCTGGAGAGAATGAAGAGCTCCGTTGACCCCCAGCTGAGAGACCAGCAAGCAGGATTCAGGAAGAACCGATCATGTACAGACCAGATCGCCACTCTCCGCATCATCGTGGAACAGTCTCTGGAGTGGAGCTCCCCGCTGTACGTCAACTTTGTGGATTATGAGAAAGCATTTGACAGTGTGGACCGAGAGACTCTGTGGAAACTCCTACGACACTACGGTGTACCCACAAAGCTCGTCCGCCTGATCAAGAGCAGCTATGATGGCATGACATGTCGCGTGATCCACGAAGGGCAGTTCACCAGGGAGCTCCAGGTCAGAACTGGTGTCAGGCAGGGTGTCTGCTGTCTCCGTTCCTCTTCCTACTGGCCATAGACTGGGTCATGAAAATGACCACAGAGCACAGACGAAGTGGAATACAGTGGACACTGTGGACACGGCTTGACGACCTCGATTTTGCAGACGACTTGGCATTACTGTCACACACTCATCAACAAATGCAGGACAAGACCACGAGGCTTGCTGACATCTCGTCCCAAGTGGGCCTCACCATTCACAAACAGAAAACAAAGACAATGAGGCTGAACGCAACCAGGGAGGAACCAGTCTTGCTTGCTGACACCCCGTTGGAGGAGGTGGAGTCCTTCACCTATCTCGGGAGCATCATAGACAAAAAAGGCGGCACTGATGCAGATGTCAGAGCACGAATCGGTAAAGCCAGAGCAGCCTTTCTCCAGTTGAAAAAAGTGTGGAGTTCCAGAGAGCTGTCACAACACACCAAAGTCCGGATTTTCAACTCCAATGTAAAAGCAGTTCTCCTATATGGAGCAGAGACTTGGAGATTGACAAAAACCACAGTCAACAGAGTACAGACCTTCATGAACAGTTGCCTTAGAAGAATTTTGAAAATCCACTGGCCAGAGAAGATCAGCAACGTCAGACTCTGGGAGAGAACAGAGATAACAGCAGAGAATGAAATTGGGCGAAGAAGATGGGAATGGATCGGTCACAGTCTGAGAAAGCCAGCTTCCAGTATCACTAGGCAGGCATTGTCATGGAACCCCCAGGGAAAGAGGAAAAGAGGTAGGCCGAGAAACTCCTGGCGTCGAGACCTCCAAGCAGACATCAAGAGACTGGGAACCACCTGAGTAGAATCGAAGGAGAAGCACAGGACAGGAGTTGCTGGAGGTCTCTCGTCGACGGCCTATACCCGGGTAGGGGTGACAGGCGTAAGTAAGTAAGTAAGTAAGTAAAGATACCCTTGATTTCTCATGGTTGATCCGTCTCCTGTAACTGGCACATAGTCGTTAGGCGATACACCCAAAATTTGGGAAATGAGGCCTTGGGGTTAAACTCATTTTAACCTTTTCTAATTTTTAGACATGTCACCCAACGACTGTAGACCTGTTATCGCAGTGGGTCGTTGGTTCGAAACCTTCAACCTCACGACCAGCAGCTACACAAAACATTAGGAAATGATGATCGCTGACCTGGTCGTACCAGAGCGAAGTGGGTGCAGCTCCATACCGTTTGCGAGAGTACTCGCCAGAAGGACCCACTCGGGGAGTATGCCACAAATACACTTCTATTAATCCCTTCACTGCTTAAAAAAAAAAAAATGACTGCGATCCAACTGCAAGAGACATGTACATCCTGGTGATCTATGCCTCTTGCTGAGACCAGTTTGTATCCATGTTTCCTGGACGGTTTTGGCTTTTGGTTGTTGAATGAACTGAGGTTTTAAGAAACAAGATGAGGATTTTATCCCAAAGTCTGCCATATTGTTTGCAGCTCACATGCATTTTTCTTTTAGGAACATTCAGAGTTATTCATATTTGTAAGCTTATCTTTCTGACCCAGCATTTCCCTCCTCTTTAAGTTAAACAGTTTAAGCCAACCTCTGATCAACACACACGCTGGTGCACAAAAATAAAGACGGGCTCATGGTGCTTCCCGCCATTAGTATGCTGTGTGGGTTCATGTAGCAAGGAATTCTGAGGAAAAATAGCACGCGCAGCAAAAGGACTTTACTATAAGCTTGACGTCATGGCATCACTAGTCTCAGAACGTCATGTACATGGTTACAAAATTGATGTTTCACATCACTCATCCGAAAGGCACGCAGCCTCTTCCAGGGCTGACTGTTTTGTTCCACACGGCCTCTTCCAGGACTGACTGTTTGATGGGGGAGTATATAGCAGGCATGGGACTTTTCCTACTTTTGGTGGAAATCCTACTTTTTCCTCTTCATTTTGGTCATTTTTGAGATCAGTGCAAATTCATTGAGAAAATTTTTTTCAGTTATGGTGCTTAACGATTTCCTACAATTTAATCTCAACCCGGTCTCATGTCTGATGTTGCTCCAAAACTTGCAAAAATGAATTAATTATTGTAAAAAAAATGTGAAAACATACAATGCTGGATTATGAACTCATTCGATATCTCCCTTTAATCTTGCTGTATGCAAAGTACCTAGTAAGAATAACAAAAATTACGGACTCTAATGCGGATCAACCGTTTTTTGTGAAACAACCATTTTCTTGTCAATGTGTGAACTAATTTTTTTTAAAATGCTTCGGGAGAATTCACTGACATAGCAAACTATCTTAAAGTTTCAAGCTTGTCCGTTCACAAATGCGGGCTCTAGTCGTCGCATACACACACACACACACACACACACACACACACACACACACACACACACACACACGTAAGCGCTTCGCGCCAAAAGTACGTTCTACAGCGAGGTTTGTGTAACTAGGCATGATGTCATTTTTATCTTGTTACTTCACTGTCAGAGTTTTAGTCTAGCCCGCCTATGATGTTGGCGTGTTCTGTTAAAATCACTCCACCGTGTCCCATCGGAAAAGGTCTCCTATAAATAGAAGGGACTTAAAAACGATAGAAACGCTGACACTGCTATATATGTACTACATGTAGAGTGGCATTCTGACAAACACATATGGTTGAATGGAAGGTGACACATACACAGACACACAGGTCCTATGCTTATTTTATATTTAGGTTTTTTTTTTTTTTAAATTTTGTTTCTGCGGGTTTGTGCAGGGTTAGTGCGGGATAGCGTAAAGTTTGGACGGATCCCATGCTGAACCAGACTGAATCATGTACTGCATGCGACAAACTTTAAAAACAAAGAGAAAGATGCACTTTATAAATAATAATTCGACTGTTTGAAGGAATCTGCATACACTCTGACATGATTCTAAACGAAAATAAACTCTGCTAGCTTTTCATTATTATTCGACAAAATGGCCGCAATAGAAGCCGCTACTCCGGGGGACGCATCCCTTGCACAAGACGACGACGATGCATGGTTGTATGGAGGTAGGAAGCATCCAGATTGCCTCAGTTTGCTTTAATGTAACTTCCTCAGGATAAATTTTTTTTGCATCTGATATTTGTGGGTTTGCTTTGAGCGCATGCACTGATGCAGCCACAACGGAACCCCACTATTCTCGTCTGTCTGAGAAAAACAAAAACACACGTGGCTCCAAAAAACAACCCGGGATGGCTGTCAGTTTTGTTGTACACCTACATATACATTTGTTAAAGACTTGTTTATATTTCTTTCTTATGTTATTGTATGTGTGCTTTTGTGTGTTGTTTTGTTGTTGCGATACACACCAGTTTCTGTCTGTCATATAAATTATCATTTAGATCACAACCTGCGACTCCCTGCACCACCTTCAGTTCCAACATAGGGATCTAACAAGTGTAGTAACTACTCTATGCCAGATAGAAATTTTGCTGTCATTTTTTTGTGTCATTTTCTTTGTGATATTTAAAACTTTGACTACTTTCCCTTTTCCTTTGCAGATGAAAACAAGGGTGCAAAAGATGGAGGGGACAATGATAGGCAGAAAGAAAAACCTAAGTAAGTATGCAGATCAGGAAGGCCAGATGCACTCGCCTAGCAGAGTAGTCAGTGGAGTGTAAAAGTATACTAAGGTTTGGTTAGTTCGGGGTTTAATGCCCACGGCACCCCAGTGATAATGGACGGCCCTAACAGGCGGGTTATGGGGGACAGGGACAGCTATTGCCTATGTAGAACGACCTGAACACTGATAAGTTTCGGCCGCATTGCAGCTGTGTCACTTTGATATACCAGGACTTTTAATGGACAAACCAGTCGCCTTGCCTGGACAAAAAGTATACTAAGCCAATGGTGATTTTTTATAAACCCAACAATTACAAGAAGTGAGCATTGGCCATTTGACTTCTCAGTGCACTGGCACAAAGGTTTTCACATTACACTTTAGAAGACACTTTATTCTTCCTTTTAAGACTTCTCTAGAGAGAGCATCATTCTGTCTTTTATTTTAAACCACTGTTTTATTGTAAACAAGATGGCCACACAACACCATCCAACAGCAAAAGATGAGATCAAATAAACTTCATTGCTGTGTGACTATGACTAAGTCGTTAGTGCCAAATGGTGTGCACAAAAAAATGGACAATGTTGCTTTAAATGCAGTATGTTCCACTGTCTCGATAAATTCATTTTATGAAGGTTATACTAGTATTGAAGATTTCAAAAGCAGAAGACACAGTGGAGTCCAGTTAACAATAACAGGAACACACTGTACACAGATTAACAGTTAACACAAACTGTTTTTGAATTTCCGACAGCCATCTTATTCTGTATTAAAATTTCACTGATAACACAAAATGCTTAACACAAAATTTCTACTTTACACAATGACAAAGCTGGTTTCGGTTCCCAACCATGACAATTTTCACTATTATTTACCTGTTTAACACAAACACATTCCATTCTCTAAAATCGAAAACCAATTCATAAAAGGGGCACTGCACGTTGCTTTCACGCTGTAGTACACATGACGCAAATCAGAGCGAACTCTAGCTGTGATTGGCTGAATAGCCTTCGGCTGTTGTAATTCATTTTTTCATTGGCTGGCATAATTTCTGAACTGTATTCTTGTTGCATCATTCTTGTACCAACGCAACCCAGCACTCCCTCACTTTATTTAACCGTTCAAGTCTACCCCCGAGAAAAAACAGCAGTCAGTTATTGTACACGTGAAGTGAAAAAACTGATTCTTGCTGTAGTTGACGGAGTAAAATTGAAAAGTACAAATTTGGTATCACTAATTCCACTCTCTCCACCATCCTGAAACAACGCGACACAATTGAACAGTCAAGTTTCCAGCCAAAATCAAAGCGAATGAGAGTAAAGGCTAAAAAAGGCAAGGAGTTTGAGGGTGCATTTTTTCTGTAGTTCAAACAAAATTGTGCACCACGCTGGAACTAAAACAGTTGATTTATCTCCTAATCTGTAATGTATCCCTCACAGGACAGTTAGCAAATTTTACAAAATCAGCCTCAGGATGCAATGGGTTAAGGCACAAGAGATCACTGCAGAACTTGGTATTGACAGTTTCCCTCCCTCCGTTGGCTGGCTAGATCATTTTAAAAAGTGCAAGGGAATTGCGTGCAAGACTTGTGGGCAAATCGAGATCAGTTTCTGAGTAAAGCACAGAGGAATGGAAATTAAAAACTATACCGGATCTTTTAGCAATGTACGATCTTTGTAATATCTACAACTGTGATGAGACAGGACTTTTTCTTATCAATGTGTCCCATCCAAGACACATGCTTTGAAGGGGGAGAGTTGCGCAGGGGGAAAAAAGTTCAAAGAGAGACTGACAGTGTTGATTGGGTCGAATATGGATGGTTCTGACAAACTGCCCTTATTGGTTATAGACAAGTTTCAAAAGCCCCATTGTTTCAATGGTGTTTCTCATCTACCAGTGTTTTACATGCACAACAAGAAAGCTTGGATGGTCAGCCAGATTTTTGAAGACTGGGTTAAAAAAAAATTGACAGTCGAATGACCAGAGAGTATAGAAAAATTGCTCTCATTGTTGACAATTGTCCTGTCGATCTGAAGATTGACAACATCCAATCTGTTCATATCATTTTTCTGCCACCAAACACAACCAGTGTCCTGCAACCATGTGATCAGGGTATCATTCAAAGTTTCAAGTGCTGGTATCGTCACCTGGTTATTCATCATCTGCTTGTGCACATAGCAGATTAGCACAGGAAAGAACTAGTACAGGATTTCATCATGCAAACTGCTTGGCAGTCAGTGACACAAGAGTTTTGAGAAAACAAAATTTCCAATTGGTTTTGTGATGCTGGTTTTCAGCATGCTTCGTATCTTTCAGGCACCACCTTCAGTGACACTGCAGATGTGAATGACAATTGACATGAATGTTAACAATGGCTTACACACTACAGGATCTCTACATTCAGCTTGAGGAGTCTGGTTTTGCAGAACGCACGTCGCTTGGTGCATAGCTACAGATTGACGCTGTATTGCAAACCATGGCTTCTCTGACAACAAAAGGGATTGTGCAGTCGGTGTCGTTGCCAGAAAAGTCATCAGCCAATCAGGGTGGTTCTGACAATGAGGATGATTGGTGCCCTCCGTGTGTACCATATTTGTGAGAAGCGAGAGAGGCTGCATGAACACTCAGACTATTTTTTCAAAGTGATGTGGTTGACAGTGATTTAATGACAATGATTAATGAGATCCATGATTGTCTCTATAGAAGGGGCTGTCAGTAGCGCAAGACATACCTTATTCATGTCTTTTTTAAATGACTGGTCGTGCTGCTTCAGCCTGTGTTGCTTTTGCCTGATGGATCTTACTTTACTAGGGCTTTTAACTGATGGATTTTACATTATATGTGAGCTGTACACATTTCTTTGTGTTTTACTAACGAGCCGAAGGTAAGCATATAAAATACAATAATGTGCACTTTTAACCTTGTGTGTAGTACTCTTTAATTATCATGGTTCAGGGTTCGAAATTAACTTTTTCAGCTTGGCCCCCAGTTACAGCAAATACTGGGGTGGATGAGCAAAACTTAGGGCCCATCATATCAAACTGTAAATTACTGTAACGTTGGCACCTCCATCTTAATCCTAACTTTCAAATTTACAGTGAAAGACAACATAAAAGAGGACAATTATAAAACAACATGATGCTTGTCTAACTGGTTACCTCACAATCGTGGTCTGAGTTTGAACTCGAGCCACAAGTCATTGTCAGTTCATAGTCACTGTCACTATATTTCCCCAGTAGCTTCCATTGGTCTGCTTTTGGTTCAGTCCCATTTTGAGAAACGTTCGCTAATACAATCCAATTTGAGCCAGTGAAGGAGAGAAAACAAACAAAAGCACCCAGAAAAAGATAATATAGCAGCAAGGAAAAGGTTGTAATCTAACACTAACAGACTGTAGAAATTGTTACAGGATGGATGTGGCCCCAGCTTTAAATCAGCATGGGGTGGAGCGCTGATTTCTGGGGCGTTCCACCCCCCGCCCCTGTTAATTTTGAACCCTGTGGTTTATCCATTTCCAGCAACAGGTGCTTTGTCCTTAACTAGCAACTCCACAATTTGGGAAATGTGTTCTTGGGGTTAAATGGGTTAGTAATAAAAGGCATAGCATTTATTTTGGAGCTCAGGATGCTCCCATCAGTCCATGCTTCTAGCTGACCCTTGATTGGCTGACGTTCATTTATGTTGAATTTACAATGTTTTCAAAGACTGTGCTTCTTGCTGGCAGATATTGCTATCTTTAATTTTGAATGAGATATAATTTACGTACGTAAGTGGTTAACCCTTTCAGCCTCAAGGTCCCATTTCTCAAATTTTGGAGGTGTTGCTCAACGACTGTGTACCAGTTGCAGGAGATGGATTGACCATGATAATTCAAGGGTAGTGCCAGATTAGCTTGGCGCCTTCAGGCGCCAAGCTAATCTGGCACTGCCCTTGAATTATCATGGTCAATCCATCTCCTGCTATAGGGACTCGGGGCCAAATGGGTTTTAAACTACAGTCATCTTGATATGTGTGGCAGGGTTGAGACTCCATCGAAAACTGAGGAGACGAGTCACAAGAAGGATGACAGAGAGGAGGGGGAAATGGTGAGCTGTTTGTACTATTGTCAGTTCAGCGTATTCTTCGCATCTTCACTTTATTCTACTCGTCTAATTATTTTCCATTGTTGATCTCCAGCCCAGGTTTTTTGTGTCATCTACACTAGATACTGCACCATGTGGCTCAGCTCGTCTGCTAAACACATGTATGGTGTACCATAGATAGGATTCATTTTATTCCTTGTTTGGATTATTTGTTGCTTACATTGATCTTTCAGATAAATAAAAACTCATCAGTGTGTGCTCTGGGCTGTGATTTTGAACCGTATTGCTCAGAGCCGTGAAATGCAAAGTTACGAAACTTTCTTTTATTATTCCCATTGCACGTTTGTATACCATTTTCTAAGACTTCAGTTTTCTTGGAAATAATAATAATAATAATAATACTGTTTATTGCCATTTGCCATTTGCCTTAAGACATAAAGCATAGGAATGTGTGCTGGTGTCGTTACAATTACAAACATCTCAGTCGACTCTATCACACAATTCAATGCTCTACACACACTGTCAAAACTTTAAAACTGAACAACTAATCTCACAACCCAATGCGTACCCATTCACACACCCACGCTCATTTCCCACACACACTGACACAACACACACGCCTATTAATCTATTACATACCATTACATAAATTAGCAGCACAAGATGAGTTCATCGGGCTCCAAGCAGCACTCGAGCTGATCCACATCCTAGTGAAAGTCACACACGATGTAAAAAATACAGCAGAATCTGTCTTGAGTGAACACCCTAATGACAGGTTATTAACCCTTTTACTTTAGCCCCAGATCCCTACAGCAGGAGATGGATTGACCATGATAATTCAAGGGTAGTGCCAGGTTAGCTTGGCGCCTGAAGGCGCCAAGCTAATCTGGCACTACCCTTGAATTATTATGGTCAATCCATCTCCTGCAGCTGGTTCATAGTCCTCGGGCAACACCTCCAAAATGTGAGAAATGGGACCTTTGGGCCAAAAGGGTTACAGACCATCATTTAGGTGGCTGTGGCTGTAGCCACCTAAATGATGGTCTTTGATGACAGGTGACACATTTTACCGTTCAAGACTCCTCTTGAGTGAGTACCTGTCTTTTTGTCCTTTAGACCAAAAGTGAGTTTATGTTTTGGGCCAGTGGTCATCCTTCCATCATCCGTCCGCCGTCGTTGTCGTAAACTTTAGTGTTGGCATTTTCTCAGAGATTATTCAAGCCACATTCTTCAAACTTGGCCCAAGGATACTTTGTGGTAAGTCCTTTTTAAACATACCAATTTGAGTGACCTCTCACAAAGGTCAAGGTCACATGGGATCAGGAAATAGGTCAAAAATAGCTATATTTTGACATAATTAATTTTTTCTCAAATACTATTCACAACATTTTAAACCCAAACTTGGTACAAAGATACCTGATGGTAAGAACTTTCTATATGTACTAATTTGGTTGATCCCTTGAAAAGGTCAAGGGGCACAAGAGCTCAGGGTGAAAAAAGCCATATTTTGACAAAAGATGATTTTTCTCAAATACTATTTTCAACTTCAAACCCAAACTTGGTACAGAGATACCTGATGGTAAGACCTATCTATGCATACTAATTTGGATGACCACTCGGAAAGGTCAAGGGTCAAAAGGGCTCAGGAAATAGTTGAAAAATGACTATATTTTGACAAAAGATGTTTTTTTCTCAAATACTATTCAAAACTTTAAACCCAAACTTGCTACAGAGATACTTGATGGTAAGACCTTTCTATGCACACTAATTTGGTTAATCCCTCGGAAAGGTCAAGGGTCATAAGAGCTCGGGAAATAGGTGTAAAATAGCCATATTTTGACAAAAGATGTTTTTTCTCAAATACTATTCACAACTTCAAACCGAAGTTTGGTACAGAGATACCTGATGGTAAGACCTATTTATGCATACTACTAATTTGGGTGACCCCTTGGAAAGGTCAAGGGTCACAAGAGGCTAGCTGGCAAATGTGTGTAAAATGCTGATTTTTGATATAAAGTTGTAGGTATTACCAAATTTTTGCAAATTTTTCAAGCAAATTTGATACAAAGATAGCTGATGATAAGACCTTCCTATGCATACTAATTTAGTCGACTCATCATGGGGGGGGGGGGGGGGGGGGGGGGGTGGGGGGGTGTTGACAGATGTGTGAAAAATGCTTACATTTTCAGAAAACATGGATTTTGCTGCTGCAGAAGCCAACCCTTGTCACAAAGGTCACACATGTAAATCGGTCATACATGTGAGCCATAATGGCTTTGCCCTTCTTGTTGTTCTTGCAATAAAGGCAATTGCTCAAAGCAGGCTGTACTGTGATGACCAAGGGAAAAATGTTAGTTTGGTTTTGGCTTGCAGAGTGGGGAGGAGGGCGAGACACAAGAAAAGGATGACGATGATGATTCAGATGATGACGACGTCCAGGTCACCATTGGTGACATCAAGGCCTGGAGTGTCACAGAGTATGTATATGAGAAAGATTAACCTTCCAGCTGTTGGTAGCGCTTTGCAGGAATCACCTTGACGACACTACAGACAGCCAGAGGGTTAAACTTTGTGCATGCAACCACCAGTACTGTAATGTAGACAGTAGCAGTGGGTGCATGCATAAGGGGTTAATAGTTGACATGCATACTTGCACTTTTTGGCTCACATGCGAAGCAAAAGTGAGTATGTTCTGGGCCCATGGTCATCCGTCCATCTATCGTCCATGGTAAACTTTAACTTTTGCATTTTCTCGGAGACTATTCAAGCTATAGTCTTCAAACTTGGCCCAAGGATACTTTGTGGCAAGACCTTTCTAAACAAAGGTCAGGGTCACGGGATCAGGAAAATATCAAAAATTTTGGGATATAATTTTTTTTTTTTCAAACACTATTCACAACTTGGTACAAAGATACCTGATGGTAAGACCTTTATACGTGTACTAATTTGGTGATCCCTTGGAAAGGTCAAGAGCTCAGGAAATAGGTCCAAAATGGCCATATTTTCACAAAAGATGTTTTTTTCTCAAATACTATTCACAACTTTACACTCAAACTTGCTACAGAGATAACTGATGGTAAGACCTATCTATGCATACTAATTTGGATGACCCCTCGGAAAGGTCGAGGGTCACAAGAGCTCAGGAAATAAGTAAAAAAAATATCCATATTTTGACAAGAAATGTTTTTTCTCAATTACTATTCACAACTCCAAACCCAAACTTGCTACAGAGGTGCCTGATGGTAAGACCTATCTATGCATACTAATTTGGATGACCCCTCAGAAAGGTCAAGGGTCAGAAGACCTCAGGAAATATGTAAAAAATAGCCGTATTTTGACAAGAAATGTTTTTTTCTCAATTACTATTCACAACTTCAAACCTAAACTTGGTACAGAGATACCTGGTGGTAAGACCTATCTATGCATACTAATTTGGATGACCCCTCGGAAAAGGTCAAGGGTCACAAGAGGTCGACAAATGTGTATACTTACTTATGCCTGTCACCCCTCCCAAGGTATGGGCCGTCGACGAGAGACCTCCAGCGACTCCCGTCCTGTGCTTCTCCTTCGATTTTACTCCAGGTGGTTCCCAGTCTCTTGATGTCTGCATGGAGGTCTCAACGCCAGGTTTTTCTCGGCCTGCCTCTTTTCCTCTTTCCCTGGGGGTTCCATGACAATGCCTGCCTAGTGATACTGGAAACTGGCTTTCTCAGACTGACCAGTCCATCCCCATCTTCTTCGCCCAATTTCATTCTTTACTGTTATCTGCTCTGTTCTCTCCCAGAGTCAGATGTTGCTGATCTTCTCTGGCCAGTAGATTTTCAAGATTCTTCTAAGGCAACTGTTAATGAAGATCTGTACTCTGTTGACTGTGGTTTTTGTCAACCTCCAAGTATCCATATAGGAGAACTGCTTTTTACGTTGAAAATCTAGACTTTGGTGTGTTGTGACAGCTCTCTGGAACTCCACACTTTTTTCAGCTGGAGAAAGGCTGCTCTGGATTTACCGATTCGTGCTCTGATATCTGCATCAGTGCCACCTTTTTTGTCGATGATGCTCCCGAGATAGGTGAAGGACTCCACCTCGTCCAGCGGAGTGCCAGCAAACAAGACTTGTTCTTCCCTGGTTGCATTCAGCCTCATTGTCTTTGTTTTCTGTTTGTGGATGGTGAGGCCCACCTGGGACGAGATGTCAGCAAGCCTTGTGGTCTTGTCCTGCATTTGTTGATGAGTGTGGGACAGTAACGCCAAGTCGTCTGCAAAATTGATGTCGTCAAGCTGTGTCCACAGTGTCTACTGTATTCCGCTTCTTCTCTGCTCTGTGGTCCTCTTCATGACCCAGTCTATGGCCAGTAGAAAGAGGAACGTAGACAGTAAACACCCCTGCCTGACGCCGGTTCTGACCTGGAGCTCCCTGGTGAACTGCCCTTCGTGGATCACGCGACATGTCATGCCATCGTAGCTGCTCTTGATCAGGCAGATGAGCTTTGTGGGTTCACCGTAATGTCGTAGGAGTTTCCACAAAGTCTCTCGGTCCACGCTGTCAAATGCTTTCTCGTAATCCACAAAGTTGACGTACAGCGGGGAGCTCCACTCCAGAGACTGCTCCACGATGATGCGGAGAGTGGCAGTCTGGTCTGTACATGATCGGTTTTTCCGGAATCCTGCTTGCTGGTCTCTCAGCTGGGGGTCGACGGAGCTCGTAATTCTCTCCAGGTTGATCCTGTTGAAGACCTTTCCTGGTACTGACAGCAACGTGATTGCACTGTAGTTGGAACACTTGCTGAGGTCGCCTTTCTTGGGAAGCTTGATTAGGTACCCCTCCTTCCAGTCAGCCGGCATCACCTCTTCTTTCCAGATCTTTTCAAACAGTGGGTACAGCATCTCTACTGTTGTTTCTAGGTCTGCTTTCAGAGCCTCCGCTGGGATGCCATCTGGCCCGGCTGCTTTGCCGTTCTTCAAAAATGCCACTGCTCTTCTGATCTCTTCCCTGCTGGGTCTGTCACAGCTGATGGGTAGGTCAGTTTCGGCTGGCTGGATGTCGGGGGGTCCGGTGGGGTGGGTCTGTTCAGTAACTCTTCAAAATACTCGGCCCATCAGTCAAGTTGGTCTGCTCTGTCTGCAATAGGCTTGCCTTCTTTGTCTTTTACTGGTCTTTCTGTATGGCCATACTTGCCTGACAATTTTCTGGTAATGTCGTAGAGCTGTTTCAGGTTGCCACTGCCTGCTGTCTTTCCTGCCTCTGCTGCTAGGCCATCTGTGTAGGCTCTCTTGTCTGCCCTGATACTCCCCTTCACCTCGCGGTTGACTTCTGAGTATTCCTCGTGCCGTTCCTTTGGCCGCTCTCGTGCGACTGTTGTTGACAACTGTTTTCTTCTGCTTCCTCACTTCTATCTTCTTCAAGGTCTGTGTCGACAGCCAGTCCTCGTGATGGTGTTTCTTGAACCCGACAGTGTCCTTGCAGGTTGAGTTCAGTGCCTCTCTGCCTTCCACTGCTGCTCTGTGGTGACTGCCTCCTCTTCATTTACTAGCTCCTGTAGCGCTTGAAACCGGTTGGACAGCACCAGTTTGAACTCTTCTCTCACTCCAGTCTCTCACAGAAGGCCTACATTATAGCACTGTCTTCTTGTTGTCCCTGTGCTGCTTTTCTTTAACTTGAGCTTTATTATTAAGGTAAGCAGATGATGGTCTGAGGCGACATCTGCTCCCCTCCTCACTCAAACATCTTGAAGGGATCTTCTAAATTTCTTGCTAATGCAGATATGGTCTATTTGGTTCTCTGTAGTATGGTCAGGTGAGACCCACGTTGCTTTGTGTATTCTTCTGTGTGGGAAGATGCTGCCTCCAATGACAAGTCTGTTTAGAGCACAAAAGTCTACGAACCTCTCCCCGCTCTCACTCATCTCCCCTAGTCCCTGTCTCCCCATCACCTCTTCGTATCCGGTGTTGTCCTCCCCTATTTTGGCATTAAAATCACCCATGACGATGGTGATGTCTCGCCCCGCACATTTGTCCACAGCACTCTGGAGTCAGTCGTAGAACTCTTGTTTCTCTTCCTCGTCACTGTCATTGGTGGGCGCATAACACTGGATGACGTTCAACTTGATCTTTCGCCTAGTTCTAAAGGCTGCTGTGATAATTCTTGGCCCAAGAGGTTCCCAGCCAATCAGCGCTCTCTGTGCCACTGGTGACAGCATGAATGCTACACCTTCTGTATGGGGGGCATTCTCCTCTTCATGACCTGAATACAGAATCATCTCCCCACTTAACAGCCTTTTCTGGCCAGACTGCGTCCATCTGGCTTCACTGATACCTAGCAGGGAAAGGTTGTACTTTTGCATTTCCGCTGCTATCTGGGCGGACTTCCCACTCGGCTACATGGTCTTGCATTCCATGTGCCCATGATTGTGTCCCTGGATGGAGAGAGGCGGCTCGGTCCTGTGGCTTCCAAAGACTTCCGGCTTTCACCACAGGACGTCATAAATCTTCTGGTAGAAGAACCTTCCTCCTCCAGGAAAGGAATTGCTGTTTGTCTTTTTGTCGGCGTTTTTGTAGCTATTTGTTTATTTGCAGGGTGGGGAAGCTACCCCCACACCCAACCCCCTTAACTAGGAGGACCAGGGGTTTTCTGTCGGGGTCTCCTTCCCTTAGACCATGTTGGTTCACGGCACCTAGTTTCATTCGGTGCACCGCTCTCGCGAGGGACCCCCTATCCACCACCCAGGGGACGCGCCTCAATGCCATTTGCTCCCAACGTGAGGGACAAATGTGTATAAATGTGTATAAAATGGCAATAATTGTAGTTATTATCAACAGTTTTGCAAACTTTTCAATCAAATTTGGCACAAAGGTAGCTGATGATAAGACCTTCCTATATATCCTAATTTAGTTGACTCATCGCAAAGGTCAAAGGTCACGCAGTTTTTACAGATGTGTGAAAACTGATTAAATTTTGAGAAAACATGGATTTTGTTAGTGCAGAAGCCATCCCTTTACTTATTGTCAGATGTGTGGATCGGTCATACATGTGAGCCATAAGGGCTTTGCCTTTCTTGTTTTTAAAGTTTGCTAATCTGTGAGTTTAGACTTTATAACTCAGAGCCAGGAGGCCCAAAATCACAAGCTAGCAGAAAAAGGAAGACACCTGTCGCTCATAGAGGAGTTATGTAACTAGAGATGTAGAAAACAAAAACAGAAGAGTGAGAGGGTAATTTGACTTGAGTGGCCTCTGTTTTGGCTTACGGAATATGCCTGTTCACCAAACTGGACCGTTCTCTAGCGCGAGGGGCAAGGAGGTGTAGTGAGCTGTGGGTAAAGAGAGCATACATGTCACTATTGGCGATCAGCATTGCAGGCAGAAAGTCTTTACAGAAAGAAACTATTTTAAATTGCCAACTATGGCAGCGCTTACATGAATATAGTATCTACTGCTGGTATAACAAAGTTGTATAATTTTGCTGGCTATGGCAGACCATTTGTTTCCTCAAAAACATTACCGATGACATGACTAATAGGAAGTGTCTACTACTTGCTCAATTTTAGCCTAAGAACCCGGTTCCGGGTCACGTGGTAGACCAACCAGTCGTCCTACTTAGCTCTCGCCGTGAAGACGTGTTTAGCGTTAGCCTGTGTTGCTTCGACCGGTGACCGGTCATCTTGCTTACGCTCGACTTCCTACTTCGTGTTCTCCTCTGCCTGTGCGGCTGTTCTTCTCCCCTGCGGGTTTCCTGCTGAGAGGGCTTTGTTTTCCTGGGCTACCGTTGTCTCTTCTGCGCCTGCCTGGTGTGGCCCGCCTTTCCCGCCTTGCGCTGGGCTGGTGTTATGGAGGTTCCCCCCCCCTCCGTCCCCGCTTCGTCGGAGAGGTAAGGTAGCGGTATCAGCCCTGGGCTGGTCCCCGAGCCAGGCCCCAGCTGCACCTGCGGCGCCTCGTTTCTCTTTCGTACGTCGTTTATTCTGACACCCGACGCTCGTCTTAGCTTGGCAGGGCCCCTCGTGCCCTCGCCGTTAGCGGGTGGCTAGCGCCAGTTGTTCAGCGGCACTGCGTTTTGCTTGTACTTTGTTGTACCATTGTGCGCCTGACGCTCGTCTTAGCTTGGCGGAGCCCCTCGTGCCCTCGCCGTTTACGGGTGGTTAGCGCCACCGTTGGTCAGCGGCGCTTCGTTTCGTTTGTACTTTGTTGTACCATTGTGCGCCCGATGGTTGTCTTAGCTTGGCGTGGCCCCTTGTGCCCTCACCTTTTTAGCGTGTTGTGTCGGACTGTGTCGCAGTTGATTCGACCATAGGCTCCGCTTTGTCGTTTGTATTATGCTCTCAGGTGCCCACGCTCGGTCGCCTAGCATGCCTGATATGTGTTGCAGCTCCCAGGTGCTTACATGCTCCCGGTGTGGCGACTTCCAGTGGACGGATGACCATGCGGTCTGCCTCCCCTGTGCTGGCTGCTCCTCGGACCACCTCTGTGATGTCTGCTCGTCCTGGCCCGAGCTACGGTGGTCCCACCTTTGGAGTTTCTACCGGCGCGAGCACCCCTTGCCAGCTAGCAACTGACCGGCTCCTTTGCCGCCCCCATTTGCTTCCGGAGAAGTGACCGCTCCTCCCAGACCCTGCCTTTTGGAACGGACGACACGTCGGACACACGCCAAAGGTGCTTACCACAGGACTGCGTCCACTGCCAAGCCTGCTGACCCTTCCGAGGGGTCTAAATGCCGGCAGAGTGCCCGCCTCACTGAGCCCGGCCTACAGCATCGCGCCTTGCGCCGTGCCTTAGAAACTGGCAGTCCTTCTATGTCTCTCCTCGGAAAGCCCGCTGACTCCTCCGAGGGGTCTAAATGCCGGCAGAGCGCCCGCCTCATTGAGCCCGGCCATGCGCCCCGGCATTTAAAAGTCCAGCCACGGACATGACTCCTCCCGTTCCGCCACTAGCTCCAGACACTTGTCGCTCGCCCGACGAGCGCCGTCAGAAGGACAGGACCACACACCATGATCGCGGCCGCAGCTCCCGACCCTCCTCGAACCTCATCGCGCGCCGCTTCGTCTCGCGCTCCCTCCCGACATTCTGTTCCCTCACCCCGCCGCTCGCGATGCCGATCGTCTTCTCCCCGGAGGCCCCCCCCTCAGGAGTTCGCCTGTGAGGGATCCTCATCCCCGCTCCCGGGAATCGCAGTCGCTCCCCCTGTGACAGACGCCCGCCGCGCACCAGCCCTGCGTCGCCTCGCTGCGTTTATCGCCCCCTTGCCGTCGACATGTCTTGTCCCTAGGGAGCCGTGGACCGCAGGATACCCGTGTTACGTTTCTTCGGGCCCCTGCTTCTGAGGGCTCCTCCCACGCACCCTCCCGCCCCATGGATGATGAGGCCCTGAGTCTACTCCCCGAGGACTCCGTCTCGGCTCTGGGCGACGTTGACAGCCGCTCGTCCTCGCCCCTAGGCTTCCGTCGGCTTCTCGTGCGGAGACGCTGCTGGCCCTCGACGAGGCTCCTCGGATCATCGCCGCGACCCTTCCTGCAGACGCCTGCCCTGCGTCCCCCCCCTCAAGAGGAAGGTCTCCGTCTTCGTGGATGCGGGCCGTCAAGTGAAGAAGTTCAAGTCCCTCCCCCAGCCACCCGGCTTCAAAGACCTGCAAGATGCCTTCTCTGCCCACCTCCAGCAAGCCACCGGTCGCGATGCTGATTACTTTTCGGACCGTAGGTGGCCAGCCGGACTTGACATTGCCTTCCGCCGCGACTGGTACGTGGGCCATTCCCAGTCATTCTCTGCTACTCTCCGCCAGGTGGATCCTCCGGCCTTGGCACAAGCGGGCGGCCCCACTCTCCTCAGTCGTTCCTTCCCCTGCGGGCTGGATAGGACAGCTACCCTCGTTCATAACACCTTGGCTTGTTCGGGATTCCTGGAGTCCCTGACCTAAGCCTTCGTTCGCCGCATTGAAGATGCCCGGCATCCTTCGATCATACCCTTACTGGGAGACCTCACTCTCGTGGAAGTGGCCAACCAGGTGGCGTACCATTTCTCGGTCAACGCCATGGCAGCCGCCGCCAATTGCGACTTGATGCGTCAGGATTCCTTGTTTCTCGTGGCATTCGGTGAAGGACGCCAACTCGGACCGCTGGCCCCGCAACGCAAGGCCGTGGTTCGTGCGTTGTGGACGTCAAGACCCTCCTTCGTTTCCGCCCCTGCACCCCCTTGGCCCCCCCCCCCCCCCCCCCCCCCCGGACCCCTGCCTTCGGTCGTGCTAGACCTGTCCGTTCCCGCGCCCCCGCCCTGCCCACCGCCCGGGACGCGGACGGGCCCCCTGACTCAGCCCCCGCCGACCTCTCTGGGGTCCCCTGTCGGCGGGAGGCTAGCCCTCTACAGCAACAGGTGGCTCTCTCTGTTTCCTGAAAACCCCTGGATACGCTTCACCATTGCCGACGGCCTCCGGATCATCTTTTGCTCGCCGCCGCCGCTACGACGATCGCCCATTTGGACTGAGATTCCGAGCGACCACCTCAAGGCCTCCGCCCTGCACGGAGAGGTCACCTCCCTTCTGCAGAAGGCCGCCACAGAGGTGGTGCGGCGCCCCGACTCTCCAGCCTTCTACAGCCGCCTCTTCGTCGTGCCATAGCCAGGCGGGAAGTGGCGACCCGTCATCGACCTCTCAACTCTGAACAGGTATATCTCAGCCCCAACCTTTCGTATGGAGACTGCCAGGGCCCTGAGGGCCGCTGTGCAGCCCGGAGACTTCGCGGCAAGCCTCGACTTGTCCGACGCATATCTGCACGTCCCGATGCACCAGGCCTCCAGGAGATATCTCCGTTTCGCAGTCGATGGTGTCGTCTACCAGTTTCGGGCCCTCCCGTTCGGTCTCAACCTCAGCCCTTGGGTGTTCACCCACATCATGGGCGCCGTAGTGGCCAAGGTCCGACAGGCGTCTTCCAGTCTGACATCGAACTACTTAGACGACCTCCTCCTACGCAACCAGTCAGAGGCCGACCTGATGATGGACAGGGATGCACTGCTTCGTCTGTTATCGCGATCAACGTGGGCAAGTCGGACCTCACTCCTTCACGCCATTTTGTCCATCTCGGCATGGAATTTGCCACCGACCTCAACCGAGTACATCTACCAGAGCTGCGGATACAGAAGATTTCCGCCCTAGCCGGCCAGTTAGCCCAGGAGGATGTGGCCCCCGCCAGTGTGTGGCTTCAGCTTCTTGGCTTAATGAACACTGCCGCGGTTCTTCTCCCCCTCGGTCGTCTTTACTCCCAGCCGCTACAGCTGCACCTCCTGCTCCATTGGTGTCCGTCCTCCGGCGACATGACTGCCCTGGTGCCAGTGACTCAGATGCCGCGTCCTCATCTTTGGCGTTGGGCGGACACTTCTTGGCTCGCCTCGGGAGTCCCACTGACCTCTCCGCCCCCGCACCTCTCCCTCTGTGTCGATGCAAGTCTCTCTGGTTGGGGTGCCCACTTTCTGCCGCATGTTCTCACGACGTCCCCCCCCCTCCCCCCCCCCCCTCCCCCCGGCTACCGGATCTGGCGGACATTCACATCAACTGGTTGGAGATGCAAGCAGTCTGGCAAGCCCTCATTGCGTGGGAGGCTCACCTGCATCACCAGGAACTACTCGTCCTCTCGGACAACACGACGGTGGTGTCCTACATTCAGAAACAGGGCAGGACGCGCTCCCCTGACCTGTGCATGCTCCTCTACCGTATGATGCGCTGGTGCGAGGACCGCGGCATTTCTCTCCGAGCCCGACACATTCCAGGACACCTGAACGTTTTGGCCGACTCTCTCTCCCAGCGCCGCCATTTTCTGCACATGGAATGGATGCTCCGCAGGGACATCTTTCGGATGATCAGCACTCATTGGGAGACCCCTATGATCGACCTGTTCGCCACGAGGTGGAATCACCAGCTTCCCCTCTTCGTCTCCCCGATCCCAGACTCCCTTGCCTGGGCGGTCAATGCGCTATCTATTCCCTGGGACGGTCTCATCGCGTATGCTTACCCCCTGACGGTTCTCGTTCCCAAAGTCCTCCTCAAGCTTCGAGGATGCAATGCGGTTGTCTTGTTGGTCGCCCCGTTCTCCTGGAACTGCTCTTGGACCACCGACCTCCTCAGTATCGCAACGCCCCCCCCCCCCTCCCCCCCACCCTGCTGCTACCTACTCCGAGCACCATGCTCAAGCAACCCCGCCAGCCACTTTTCCACACGTGCCCGGAGCGGCTCCTCCTTCACGCTTGGAGATTGTGCGACAAGCCCGCACCTCTAGAGGCTTCTCAAGTGCAGCAGTGGAGGCGATCGCTACTGCTCGCAGACCCTCGACCAGACGTGTTTACGAGGGAAAATGGTGAGTACTGTACTCCTGGTGCGATGACCGGTGCCTCGCCCCCACCGAACTGACGAATCCCCAGCTCGCGGACTTCTTCCTCTGGCTCTTTGGAGACCAACAGTTGGCCCCTATCACCATCAGGGGGTACCTGTCCATGATTGCTGACACATACCGGCACCTCGGCCGCCCGGATCCTGGCGACTGCAAAGAATTTGCCAACCTTATGACTCATTTCAGCCTACAGCGACCAGTTCCCCGCTCGCTCATTCCTCGCTGGGACCTACCCTGGGTACTGACGTGGCTTAACTCTGCCAGGTTCGAACCACTGCCCTTGGCCCGCTTCGCGGATGTGACTCGGAAGACATGCTTCCTGTTGGCCCTTGCCACCGCGGCCCGAGTTAGCGAGTTACATGCGCTGTCAGCGCTCCCTGCCTGTCTGCAGTTCAGAGCGGTTGATTCAGTACAGCTCCTCACAGACCCTGCCTTTCTTGCCAAAACTAGGTCTCCCCTGACCGTGCCACACCTTACGGCCACTGAGGAATATGAACTTTCCCCGGGAGACCAGGCAACAAGATCCTGTACGCGCCCTTCGCGTTTACCTGTGATGATTCAAAGCCGTCTGGAGAGGACGCTCACGCCTCTTCCTACCATTGAAACCCGGCAGATCTGACATAACAGCCCAGATGATACCATACTGGCTACGCTGGGTCATAGGGTCCGCCTACCAGGACCTCTCCCCGCAGGGAGCAAAGAGGCCTCACATACGCGCACACGAGGTACGGGCCATGGCCACAAGCGTCGCGTTCGACCGAAACTGCGCTGTCAAAGACATCGTGGCGGCCGTGGGCTGGAAGACAGAATCGACCTTCACCTGCTTCTACCTCAGGGATCTGGCAGGCCAGCGAGACAACCTCGCACTGGTGGGGGACATCTCTGCGGCGCAACACTCCCTCCCGGCGCCACAGGCGCCGTAGGTACGCACTTAGCTAAAATTGTTGGGAGTTTGCAACAGGGAGGACGGCTCTGGTTACCCCTTACGGGTGTTTTGAACGCGGCACCCGCCTCCTTATCGCAATTCTTCCTATTAGTCATGTCATCAGTAATGTTTTTGAGGAAACAAATTAATTTTTCTCTAAAATATATTTTTTCGAAATATACTTACCGATGACATGACTTGGAGGACCCTCCCACCTGCCCCGCTTGCCGCTGGCGAGCTAAGTTTTCCGACTGATTGGTCTACCACGTGATCCGGAACCCGTAGGGCTGGGACGGGAGACAACTCTCTGCCCCTCTGGGGGTTCCCCGAGTGCCTCCCGGGTTGTGTTATAACACAACGGGTTCTTAGGCTAAAATTGAACAATGAACAATGAACAATGAACAATGAACAATGAACCTTTATTTTCCAACGGTAGAAGTTATTGGTAACAGGACCAGTTTTCAAACTTGCCGTTGCTACATCTACTACATAAGTGACATAGACATGTAAACATACACATACCACACACTGCTGCATGCACTGCTACATTCGCTCACGCACGCACGCACCACGCACATACACACACACATACCCACACACGCACTCAGGTACGCACGCATGCACATCGCAACCCGCGCATGCACGCACGCACACACACACACACACACACACACACACACACACACACACACACACACACACACACACACATGTACACCGCAATTCAGTACGCATGCACACACGCACGAACACACACACACACACACACACACACACACACACACACACACACTTACACACGCACGCACTCAGGCACATACGCACAAAAACAAACACACGCTCTCGGACACGCACTCCAGACATACCTACCCGCATACGCGTACGCACAAAAGTATAAAATGAGTAAAAACACAAAGCAAGTAGTAGACACTTCCTATTAGTCGTGTCATCGGTAAGTATTTTTCGAAAAAATATATTTTAGAGAAAAATTAATTGTCTGAAGCCACTCTTACTGGCTTCATTGCAAAGTCATAACATATATTGAGAGCTTGTTCCCCACAGCATTTTTTGCACTAAATTTGAAGGGAAAAAAAGTTGTAACAAGCGAATGACCGGGAAGCAATTGTCGACAGTTCTTTGTCGATCTGAGTGAACATTTTTGCATATTGCATATGATTCATGACAAAATTTTATCAGCTAAGCATAACTGCTTGCCATGTTGCCCACATTTTGTGGCTGACTGAACCTAGTCTCAGCTTCAAAATGAAATTGCGTAATCTTGCAAGCGTTCTCACGATACTTGGGAACCGGCAACCAGCCTATTAGTGTGGCTGCCAAAAGTGAAGCAGTTGCTGTTTGTAGTTGACAAATTACCTGTTCCTGATTCATTTACACATTTTTCACCACTACTACATTTTAAAATATGTCTTTTTTTATGTTGCCAGACAACCAAGAAACTTGTTCAAAAGTGGGACCAACTACCAAAAACCTGCGACAGGTAAGAACATTTATTTTTGTCTTAAAGTAATGTTCCCCAGGATCAAGCATCTCAACACAGTCAGAAAACTGTCTGCAAGTGCAACAGATACTGCTGACAGTATATGTATGGGTCCTTTGTGTACTAACTTAGAGCTTTATGATGTAAATACAATGCCAAATGTCGAAATTCATCATTTGGAGGGTGTGTTGTTTTTGTACCCGAGAGCGCAGATTATCGTCTGCATCGGCCTCGTTTTGAATATGTGCATATTTACTAGCCTACGTCACAAGGCAGAACCCAGTCAATACTCCAGGTCATGAGGTCATCGGTGTGGTGTACACACGTGTCAGTGTACTGATGTTATCCGGCATCCCTTTGACATAATTTTCCACGAGAATGTAGAATAAACCTTCCATACTCGCTATGCTGTCAAAATCACAATGTGGGTTCCGCTTGACCTGCTAGTATTTATTAGTAACGATTGTGCTGCATCATCAGTGCACGGCCAGGGGCGAGGCTTGTTCGACTCAGTCTTCGCGCCAAGCGACTGAGCCAGCGTCCACGGTGCCTAGTTTGACCTTTGATCCTTTATCCCTTAAACACGAAAGAGAACAGTGGTATTTATACCCACTTTCTGCACTGCAATTTCACATCTCACACATCAAAGTCTACATAACTGAAAGCATCTCTGGAAACGACAAATGCACCATCGCAGCAGAAACACTACCTCAGTGAATCGAGCGAATGAGAGCCTGCACAGACAAAAACGTGTCACGACCAGCGATGTGCCGCAATTTTGACATACACCGTAGTTTTCAGATCCTTGCAGTATAAAATCTGATAACTAGCTTGTAACTTTATGATAAAACAGGTTTAAAATCTTGCAAAATCAGTAAGAGATAAATTCTACTGAAGATCATGAATTCTGAAAATCACTAGCGCTCGCGGAACTATAGGAAGATCGACAAAGACCGTAGATTACTTACTGGTTCACAAAGCAGGAAATCGACAAATTCCGGATGGGCGGTCAAGCCAAGCTCTATATTCCCTTGTCCGATGTCAATTCTACTTAGGGGTATCTTGTCTCTCTTCCTCTTTCTTCTCTTCAATTCCGAGTCTGTCATTGTCGGCCAGCGCAAGTTGAATGATACTTTCTTTTTTTCTTCACTGGTTCATCCGCCATCTTGTCTCTGATTGGTTATTATTATGCAGATGACCTAAGGTCATATAGAATAGTTATGACGTCAGCTACTATTGCCTATCAGAAGCAATCTTTTCATGACGTTCAATCACAAGATTCCGGTGGGCCTCTTTTCACTTTGAAAGGACGAAAAAAAGCATTTGGTGGGACAATAGGGTGGTCACTAAGTGGGTATGTATACTGAATCCCAGTAAAAGCTTTATGTGAACTGAAGCATTAAAAAAAAAGTCAGGCGTGCCCCTTTAACCCTTACAGCCCCATGGGTGCATTTCCTAAATTTTGCAAGTGTTACTAAACAACTGTGTACCAGTTGCAGGAGGTGGATTAACCATGATAGTTCAAGGGCAGTGCCAGTTTAGCTTGGTGCCTGAAGGCGCCAAGCTAATCTGGCACTACCCTTGAATTATCATGGTCAGTCAATCTCCTGATGTAGGGTTTGGGGCTAAATGGGTTATACAAACCTACACAAATTTGACCTGATTGACATTAAAACACATGATTGTTGAATCGTATGACTTTGGATGTAGAAGTTGATGTGGGTAGTGTTCTATACAGTAACGCAATACTGACTCTGGATAGTTCTGTGAGATGCCATTCTTTTACAGTAGAACCTCTTTTGAACAACCAGCTTCTTTGCAACAACAACAAAAAAAAGGTGGTCGTAAAAGACGGCTGCGTTCTCACAAGAAGTCTTTAACCCACAAAGCCCTGAAAGACTATGACACGATGTGGATTGACCATGCTATTTCAAGGTTGGTGTCAGATGAGCTTGGCACCTCTGGGAGCTAAGCTATTCTGACACCAACCTTGAAATATCATGGTCGCTCCATCTTCACAATGGTGATACAGACCTCAGAGGATACCTACACAAATTTGATAATTCCATCCTCAGCTAAGAAGTTAAAGGCAAAATGTGTCATCTGTCATTAAAAACTGTCATTTAGGTGCCTACAGCCACCTATATGAAGGTCTTTAATAACAAGAGCTCTGTCATAGTGGTAGTCATTAAAACAGGTTCTGCTGCGTTGTCAGTTAGTTCCATTAGCAAAGATCTTAGAGCTTCATGAGCCCCTGCAGACTGCGTGGGCTTGTGAGAATCTGTTCCTTTTCTTTGACATTCTAAGCCTTTGGGTGTCGGTAGCGGTTTTAGTCACGATGATTCCTGCAGGAATCATCGCGACTTAAGACCGCTGACTGCCAAAGGCTTAACACATTCGAGCCATGCCGCATCCGGATATGCGGTTTCACGCCGCATATCCAGATGCAGCACGTCTCGAAAGAGTTAACACTGTTTCCCAGGCAGATAAAGTCTTTGCGTTCAATAAATGTAATAAATGTTGTTTTACCTGCAGGTTCTGGAAGTAAACCATCTCTAGCCACAAAGGGCATTGATATTGAAGCTCAGGGAACAATCAACGGGGTGCCAGTGTACGAGTTTGACGTGGACAGTATTCAGAATGAGGACAAACCATGGAGAAAGCCTGGTAAGTTTATTTGTCTGATATGTTTAAAAGAAAATTGCAATGGTCTTTCACCACTTAGAGATAAGATCTTTACCTATAGAACTTTTTAGCTCATGTGGCGTCGTCTGTCGTCCATGGTAAACTTTAACATTAGTATTTTCTCAGAGTATATTCAAGCCAGAGCCTTCAAACTTGGCCCAAGGATACTTTGTGGCAAGACCTTTTTAAACATACCAATTTCATTGACCTCTGGGAAAGGTCAGGGGTCACAGGAGATCAGAAAATATTTTGACAAAAATGTTTTTTCCCAAATACTCTTCATAACTCCAGACCAAAATTTGATACAGAGATGCCTGATGGGAAGACCTTCCTATGCATACTAATTTGGATGACCCCTCAGAAAGGTCAAGGTCACAAGAGATCAGCAAATGATGTGGAAAAAGATAGAGATCAGCAAATGATGTGGAAAAAGGTACAGTTTTGTATCAACACTTTTGCAAAACTTTCAACCAAATTTGGCAGAACGGTAGCTGATAAGACCTTTCTGTGCATGCTATTTTGGTTCATTGCACGTAAAGTTCAAGGGTCACAGGAGATTGATGGAAGTGTGAAAAATGCATACATTTTGAGAAAACATGGATTTCACAAGTATAGAAGCCAACATTTAGCAATGTTAGAACTGGATCATTCATGCACGTGAGCCTTAAGGGCTTTGCCATTCTTGTTTAATGTTGTTTTGAAATTGTTTTTAACTGAATTTGTGAAGTGCACAGTACTTGCTATAGTATTAGTAATAATAATAATAATAATACTATATTTATATTAATAAATAACTTATGATTATTTTTATTATTATGATAGTGATTTGTATGTCTTCAATCTTGTTTGTAAGAATGTGGGGCAGCATGGGGTAATGTCACTTGGGCCAGCAGCTGTTACAGTTATATGTCATAAATTTAAAAAAATCACAGACCATCACACATTCACATTGTGCTGTATGATTTGTCTGCAGGTGCTGACATCACTGACTACTTTAACTATGGCTTCACAGAAGAGACATGGCAGCAGTATTGTGAGAAACAGAGACGATTGCTTGCTCTCAATGAGAGCACTGCTCCAGCTAAAATCATAGTATGTAATTTCATTCAGACAGATTTTGTTCTGAAAATAATTGCACATGTTTCAGTGAAAAAAATGGATTAAAAAGCCCAGATAAATATGTGATCACATGTTTGTCCGGGTTTTTAAACTACTGATTTGTCAAAACACATGTAATTTTAATGTACTTCTCTATTATAGTTGAAACCATTCAAATGTTAACCCTTCATCAGTTCATGGTTTTAAAAGTGAAGTTCAAAATCAGATGTTGACCAAAGCAACACCACTTAACCCATTATGTCCTGAGGCTGATTTGTTTAAATGTGCTTATTGTCCTATGAAGGCTACATGACAGATTAGGAGATAGATAAACTGTTTTAGTTCAAGGGTGGTGCCAGAATAGCTTGGCGCCTCAGGCACCAAGCCATTCTGACACCATCCTTGAACTGTCATACTCAAAACTTAATTAATTTCAAGCAGAATGAAAAGGATTAACTGCAAGAAGCATAGACCCTCACAGGCCCCTGCGGATTCAGGGTCTCGAAAGGTTCTACGCCTCTTGCCAGCTCCTTTGCACTCCTTGCAGAATGGTTTTGGGGCCTTTCTGGTAGTTTGAAAGGTATGATGAATCGGAACAAGTCACAGGATTAAGCCTTCTCCAAAGAGATTACTAAATGTCACTTTGATCTCATTTAGATCCTGTTTTGCTTACCAGTCATGTTAGAGCAGTTTCGTCATGAGTGTCGCCTTGCTTTTCGCCTACTTTCAGACTTTACACAGTTCAGTTCCCTCTGTTGGCCGACCAGAAAAAGATTTGCAAGCCGGTAGGTGTTGTGTGTGCATTTCAAGATGGCAGTATGTGTGCTGCTTTGCGATTTTGCATCTTGTGGCCTTAGCCGCAAAGTCCAAAATTATAGAACAGCACACAAGTAGTGTTGACACAAGGATTATGTGAAACATTAACCATGGACTGTAACATGTAAAATATGTCACTATTGGCTAAGTACCTACCATGATAATTCAAGGGTAGAGCCAGATTAGCTTGGTGTTTGGATGCCAAGTTAATCTGGCACTACCCTTGAATTATCATGGTTGATCCATCTCCTGCAACTGGTACATAGTTGTTAGGTGATACTTCCAGAATTTGGGAAATGGTGTCTTGGGGATAAATGGGTTAACTCTTTGGAGATGCACTTTTTGGGGCTTGGCTATTCCCTGGGAACGCACATTTTGTGGGTATTGTCAACAAATTTTACAGTGGACAGTTTTTCATGCACAAGAATGCTACACATATCAGTAAAAACCTCTTTATTTCAACTTTCTAATGATATAAGTTTTATGTACCAAAATTAAAAAAAATTACACACCAACAAAATGTATCCAGACTTTTTTCCGCCATTTTGGATCATAGATACCGCGTGTAAAAACCTTTATTTGCTCATGTAAATTCGAAAACAAAAGCAATTGGCTTTAGCTTTCAAATAAAGGGAAGTAACTGCTGATAGACGAATGGTTTCTAAATTGTATAACAACAGTTGTTTCCCTTTGACCATTACCATAATTGGGGGGGGGGGGGGGGGGGGGGAGAGGAAGTCGTTCGCGCTTATATCGTGTACACGTCGCCAACGACTATGTTCAGGGAGTACGCGCTTAAAGGGCGTACACGGCTTCAAAGAGTTTATATATATATATACATGTCAGCTGTTTTTCAGTACCATCTTTCTCAGATTGAGTCTGTATTCTCACTTACATTTTTACTGTGATGAGAACTTTGATACTGATGATATGAAATACTTTTGTGTTACTTTTTCCAGAACTATTTCTTCTTTTTCATCTTTACTCAAACAGGTCCTAGAAGGAATGTGGCCCCAACTATCAACAAAAACGTGGGTCAGATCAACGTAATAGGCAGCACAGCCATTGACTCTCGGCGACCAGAATCGGAGGGTGATCCCATCCCTGTCGCTGGGAGCCAGTAAGTAGTTTCACTGTTTCAGCACTTGAGGTGGATTGACCATGATAACCAGCGTTCACTGCTGGAACGCGAGTAATATTCAAATGCACAAGGCATAGATCCTCATGAGCCCCACATCTGCCGTGGCTCATGTGGATCTGTGCCTCTTGACAACACTGTGTATGCGTGTTTCTTGAATAGATTAGGTTCTTTGATGTTGATTTAAGACAGATTTCAGAAATATATGTCACCAAGTGGCAGATTTCAGAAACATCTGTGACCAAGTGGCAGGGAAGGAGTTAACCCATTTTACCCCAAGGCCGCTTTCTCAAATTTTGAAGGCATCGCCTAACGACTATGTACCAGCTGCAGGAGGTGGCTTGACCATGATAATTGAAGGGTAATGTCAGATTTTAGCTTGGTGCCTGATGGTGCCAAGCAAATCTGGCGCTACCCTTAAATTATTATAATTGATCCATCTGCTGCTGTAGTGCATTGCAGCTAAGTGGGTTAAGCTTCAGCGTTCACCGTTGGCTCTGCTGTTAAGGAGGTTGAAGGTTTGCATTGCAGTGAAGTGAAAATAATGCACTCCTATCTTTCATATCAGTTTTGCAATGGTGAAACATTTAAACCAACCGTGCATCATTGATTTTCTTGATGCTCTACCAGTCTTCTTACTTTTTTTTACTTGCAGCTCAAGCAGAAAATTTCTACCCCCACCAGGCATGCCACCAACCAACTTGCCCCCTCCCCACATGCCTCCAGTGGACTACTCCATTCCCCCACCTGGCTTACCCCCTCCCCTTGGGTTACCTCCTCCTGGTGAGTCGACTTGAACAATTCACAAGGTTGACAGTCTTCAGACCTGGAGACTGATTCAGCTTTTTCTAAATCTCATAAAGCTGAATTTCAGCTTCCTGGTTCTGACGGAGCAGTCATTCAGACAACCTTATGTGCATTTGTTTAATTTCATCCGAATATTGCAGTCATAGGGACAGACAAATTTAGAAAAAAGAAAAAGGTTTACAGTCAGCTTAGGAACACAATAGCCAGTTTTGTTCCTGCAGCATCAGACTTTAGTTTTGCCTGTCTTTCCTCCGGATCTTTTGATGTATGCTAGCACATGTACTCTTGTTGGTGTATAGGTGCAGTTTTGCAGTCGGTACTGATGTACTTATCCCAGCAGTGGCAAAGAGTATGCAACTGGCTGTGAAGCCCTGGCTGTCCATCTTGATTACAGAAAAACTTAAAGCCTTTGATATTTTTTTTTGGGGGGAGGGAATGGTTTTACCAAACAAATCTGAAATATATTTCAAATGAAAATAACACTGTCTGTTAAATGAGTATCAAAAGTATTGCACACTTTTTAATGGAGTTAATTTATTTTCAGGTATGGCAGTTCCCCCACCTGGCTATCCTCATGTTCCTGACCCTTTCGATCGTAAGTTTGTCCGAGTATTTGTGCATGCATGTATCTTCTTGTGGTATGGTGATCTGTAGTGTGAAAAGGAGGGCTTGTCTGAAAAAAGAAATGGTGATAGACTGTGATGACGAGTTGTGCAGAATTTGATGTCAACTTTGCCTCTACCATATTGATGTCAAGCAGCCGTGGTGGTTTTTGTTTTTGTTTTGGTTGGTTGTTTGCATAGATTTTTGGGATTTGTATGAAAACATTTGTTTGCTTGTGGATAAGACCTGTAGATCGTCTGTGACTATTTGTGTACCGGAAAGTTATTTTTTGACCTTACAGTGTAATGCCACAAGGTCTGAATCACAGATCATAGCACACATTTTCATGAAAAAAGAAAGTGTCTGCAGGTCAATTGAAGTTCCTTACACGCATTAAAAAAGTGGCTTGTTTATCCCCCTTGTGCATGTAGCCAGCCATCGGTACCATAGTCAGTACCAGTGACTGCATGCACAAGGAGGTTAAGAACAACATAAGTAAATTGTCTCACTCATAAGGCCCTGACATATTAAGACAGGATGTGGATCAACCATGACAGCTCAAGGTTGGTGTCTGAATAGCTTGGCGCCTGTAGGCACCAAGGTATTCGGACGCCACCCTTGAACTATCGTGGTCAATCTGTCTCCAGAACTGTGGCACAGACCTCAAATAATATCTATGAGTAAAAGATAATTAAATGTTAATTCTCAGGATATAATGAGTAAGAAACTTTAACTCCATTGTGCATGCAGCCACCATTAGTGCAAACAAATGCCAGTGGCTAGCTGCATGTGCAATGGGTTGAAGAGCGTTACTGTAGTCTAAAAATAAACACTTTGATTTGCTGGTTGAACCAGCCTATGGAAACCAGGCTGGTTGGGGGTTTTCCATCTCCCGATTTGCAGGTTTGGGTGCGCAGGTTTTGGGTTTGACTTTGGTCTTCAGGTTATTTTTCTGTTTGTTTTCAAGATGATTCACACGACCATTTTAAGATTGGAGAGAAGAACCCAACGGAAACAGAAACGCATTTTAAAAAGACAGTTACAACACAATTTATTAATATTTCGGGTAATATTTTTCAATACTTCGGATAAATACCCTTCTTCCATATAGACAAACAAACAAGTATAGTGATTAGTTGCTACTTTACTTATCGCAGAAGGAATGTGGCAACTGCGACTGATCGCTATACTTGTTTGTTTCTCTATATATTTATTAATATTTCGGGTAAATAACCTGCAAAATAAACAAGTATAGTGATAGTCGCTACTTATCGCAGAAGAAATGTAGCAGCTCAGTTGCCACATTCCTTCTGCGATAAGTTGCGACTGATCACTATACTTGTCTGTTTGTCTATTTTGAAGAAGGGTATTTACCCGAAATATTAATAAACTGTGTGAAACTGTCTTTTCTAAGCGTTTTTCTTTCTCCGTTGGGTTCTTCTCTGCATTTAACACACTTGGCAGTCACCCTTTTGGTCTGAATTGCAATTTAAGATTGTTGGTTTATATTTATAATCTTGTTTACTTGATGGCGTTTACATTTTTAAAAATCTGCAATTATTTGTGTGGTGATCTGTGATTTTAAACATCACAATTCAATATGTGAGGTCCAAAATCACAAACCAGCTCACATTTTGAAGTTCTGTTGGTTTGGCAAAGAGTTTGAATATTTGATGGTTTGTATTCAGTTACACTTATATTTTTTTTTTTTTTTTTCATGAAACTCTTTCATGTTTCAGCTGGAGCTGATGATATTTTAATTTGTGTTTGATTTCCAAATTATGCTTTTTAACAGTTTTTTTATTATCTCTAATAACAAGAATACTGGGCAGTTGTTTATTGTATAGTTAGATATTGGGGTTTAACGCCGAGCAGGCAACTAAGGCCATCTCACGGCGGGGCTTATTGTATGAAAGTTGATGTAATATGTTTGAGAGATATGAAAACTCAATGCACTAAAGATATTTACTAGAGAGGTTTTTCAGTTTGATTTGGCACAAAGGTTGATGATAAGACCTTTCTATGCATACTAATTTAGTGGTCCCCTCACAAAGGTCAAGGGTCTTGGAAGGGGGTGGGGGGGGGGGGGGGGGTTCTAGAAATAGGTTAAATAAAAGTAATATTTTCAAAAACTGTTTTCTTCTCAAATACTATTTTCATCTTCAAACCCAAACATGGTATAGAGATTATAATAATAATAATGTATATTTTTAAAGCGCCTTTTAATTTTTAAAAAAAGCTCTAGGCGCAGTAGAAATGACATACTAATATATTATTAACCTAATGATAAGACTTTTCTATGCATATTGATTGGATGACCCTTTAGAAAGGTCAAGGGTCACAGGAGGTCAGCAAGTGTGTGAAAAAATGCCAGTTTTTCGTAGAATTGTAGTTTTTATCAAACTTTGGCAAAATTTACAGTCAAACTTGACAAAAAGGTAGTGATAATCTCTTAATTTAGTCGCCTGCTCACAAAGGTCAAAGGTCACGGAGAGTCTACAGAATTGTGAAAAATGCATATATTTCAGTATTGCAAAAGCCAACCTTTTACTTAATGATTTGAAACATACCACTTGCTCATTTCAGTGACATTTTGGACAGGTCAAGGTCACACTTATGTGGATTGGTCATGTACATGAGCCATAAGGGCTTTGCCTTTATTGTTTTTAAATTAGTGTGAGACTGACCTTTGTGGGATGCTTAGTCAAACAACTCTTGGTCTATTTAGTCTTCTTTTGATTTTTGTTGCATCCACACATCACTCGTTTCTTCATTCACTGGAATATTTCACACATTCAAGATGTGCTGCATTGGATGTGGCGTTATGTTGCATATCTGGGTGTGGCATGCATCAAATTAAACACATTTATTCTAAGACACCAGAATGGGAGATGGAAGGCCCAGGATAGTTTAAGGATAATGCCAGATCAGTCCTTTGGCTGTTGGGAGCATGTTTGGCCAAAGACGCTAGTGAAAGGGTTAGATTAGTGCCTTGGATAATGCAAAGTAAACCCTTTTAGCCCCAAGGTCTCATTTCTCCAACGCCAAGCTCATCTGGCACTACCCTTGAATTATCATGATCAATCCATCTCCTGCTGCAGGATCCCAGGGCTAAAAGGGTTAATCTTGGACTGATCTTGAGCCATCACAGCCATTTCATCTCCCATAGTAGGTACAGTCTTTGCAGATACCTATCAGAGTTGCAAAAGTCAGTATTTAGAGTGAGTGAATCAGTATTTAAACACATTTGAGATGTACCACAGACAGATATGCGGTGTATGAAGTTAGCGTTAAAGATGTACCTCATATGGATATTTTCAGTGTATAAAATTAACTTTCAAGATGTGACACAAATGGATATGTGGCAAATGAAGTTAGCGTTCGAGACATGCTGCAAACTGTGGCATGTCTCAAATGCTAACTTCATTTGCCATGTACCCTTATGCAGCACTTCACGAATGAGTTAAAACACACAAAAATAATAGCTGTCACTGAAATATTTAGCTCAGCACCAGCTTACCAGTACAATAGTTTCCTTCTATTTCCTTCATGACCTCCATAAAACACCGTGCGTACGACTGAGCAGGCAATTAATGTATAATACTATCTCATAATAAAACAACACAAATGTACAGTTAGTTGCGGGAGTGCTACAAAGAACATGCATATCTGTAACGCACGCAGACTTGCCCCCAGTCGCACGTACAGACTCTCGCACAACAGACGCATACACCACCACTGACTCAGACGGGCGCATTCACGCGGTAAAACTCAACACAGCTTTCTGTCTAACGAAGGCGTTTATAACAAAATAAACAATAAAAGAACGCTAAAAAACTATCAAACTATATACATACCTTCCCCACTACCAGCATCTCGACACCACATGCATACACACAATATCACGGTCAGGCTAGGTAGTAGTCTCTCACACGCCAACCTGTTTAGTGTTCTCGCCCGGTTATGTTCAGTCCTTTCACGTCTAGGCGTGCAAGTCCTTTCTCGTGCGCTCCCGAGTCATCCAGTCTCTCGTACCGTGGACGTCCTCGTAGCTCGTACCGTATAGCGCAGTCCTTGCTGTGACCCGGGTGTCTCGGCACCGGTCGCTCACTCCCTGAGTGAAGAGATGGAGAGATGACCTCGCATTAGGTCCCTGGTGACTGACGTCTCGGCGTCCATCGCTCCACTCTCAACAAGCACTCTGAAATCTAGGTTTCAGAGTCTTGTAATACAGGCTAAGGTATCTCACACACATCTGTCCTCACTGACAGTAAAGCCCCGTATTAACTTATTTCACCCTCTGACAGACTGAGCTCTCACCTAAACTCACTAAAGCTCCCCATGCCAAACGTTCCTTAAAGATTTCACATGGGTCTCGTGCCACACCGAATAGTTGACACAAGACAAACCGCTAACAAAACTGTACCGTATTAAACCCACTGTGTGAACCCTATGCATGAGCATAGAGTTTATCACAATATCAAAAAAGAATTTAGGACACTTTATATGCAGCAGATTACAATTGTAGTTGCTTGGGGTTAGATGGTGGGATTTCAAATTCTAGCTGTTGCTTGCGGCTGCTGCCACAGCAGAATGACTGGTGTACTTCTCAGTTCTGTTTCTTAGTCACCCCTGTACCGCCCCTACTCTCACTCCTCCCACTCAATCTTTCATCCTCGCCTACGCATTCTCACTCCTTCCAGACTTTCCCACCCTCTATCTCTCTCTCAATCTCCATCTCTCAACATATCATTCCACAGTCAGGAATTTCCCCTCCTAGTCATACACAGTACTTCGGCTACCACCGGATACTGCCTCCCCAGCGCACTCTGCATCTCTTCGTTGAGGCCCCAGTCACTGAAAATATGGTCCATCTCACTATTTTTCAGTAAGGCCTTCTTTCTTGCAGATTTGGGAGCCATTTCAAATTCTAGCTGTCGCTTGCGTCTGCTGCCCTAGCAGAATGACTGGAGTACTACTTCTCAGTTCCGTTTCTTAGTCACCCCTGTACCACCCACGCATCTACCTCCCCTACTCTCACTCCTCCCACCCATTCTTTTATCCTCACCTATGCATTCTCACTCCTTCAAGACTTTCCCACCCTCTATCTCTCTCTCAACATAGCATTCCACAGTCGGGAATTTGCCCTCCTAGTCATACACAGTACTTCGGCTACCACCAGACACCGCCCCCACCCCCACCCATGCATTCAGTCTTATCTCTCTCCGTTTAAAATATGTTTATCACTCATCCCTCGCCTAAACACCACTTAAACTCCAGTCACTCTCATGCCCCCCCCACCCACCCACCCACCCTCCCTCCACCCCCCCCCCCCCTCCTCCCGTTACATGGTGGAGTTGTAGTCGAAGTATGATAAACACACCAGACACATGCACGTAGGGTTCTTTAAAATAAACCTCGTTCAGCTGCAATCCGTCACACATGGCTTAAGGATGTAGACAATACTGGAGTAACAGTTCCAACAATATTTAATTCAGTGATGCGATATCCACACAGTGCAATTCCAAATGCACAAATACTGATACAAAGTCTCTTCTGCAATGTCCACACTACGACACAAAGTTTCTCATACACAGCGTCTCTCCCAATAAACTACGTGTCTCTACAACTGACAAAGCAAGACAATATACCAACGGGCTTTCCCAGCGCCCCCCTTATATATACTACGAAATTCCAGAATCGTCTACGGAAATCATACAACGCAACCAATCAGAACGAAACACGCAGCCGAAGCTCATTAAAATAAACTTTCCAGAAAAACTATAACAGGCTACAAAAACACGGCTGCTCACTTCAGCTCTAAATTCTAGCGTATAATTAAGTCACATAAAAGTATGGTATCCCTATCACCACGTACTATAATAGCTCTAGAAAGTACGAGAACATTCCCAAAACAAAATAAAGGCTGCTCAATTCACGCGCACAGGAAAACAAAAAGTAGCGAAATGTCGCGAAGTGTAGCCAATTACCCGACGTGACACGTACGAGGCCACCAGACAGTGCGACCCCTCCAGAACGCTCCGGACTAAACACAACAAAACGAAATCGGCTCTACTCACGAACAAAAGAAAATCTTACTAAAAAGGCACGTGAATCGTAACCATGATAGCTCAAATAAACATCGGATCGTTACCTACGATCAACACACGCACGCTCTCACAGGATAACACAACCACAATCGTAACATTACCCCCCTCTTAAGAATGAAATTTCACAAAAATTTCTTCTTAAATTTCAAAAATACGGTTGTGGCTGTGTAAACCTACACAAAACCCTAAACAAATATAATTTCACATCAAAAATCAAATTAAAATAAACGTCTCACTGTTCCTGTAAATGGTCCTGAGCATCGAAATGTTTCATACAAATGTTCTGTACAGAAATGTTCATTCAAACTGCTCTGCTCAGGTAATGTGCTCCAAAATTCTGCGAATCCTTAGGTTAAACTAAAAATAATGTCAAAGTTTGTTTCAGGAACATCACCCCAAATCATAAGTTACAGTTCACAGTTCAAAAGTCACTGGTCTTGGGTTGAACACTGTCGGCTTAGGAAAAGTGTCACAGTTCATACACACCAAATTGGATCTCTCTTGTTCCTTCGCGATAACAACTGGCGATCTGGCATCCCTGTCGACTCTCAGGTCCGGCGTCTCTCGAACATTCTTTCTCGGTCCTTTACTCATGTGGCGAAACAGACGACACGACTCATCGCAAACCGGATTGTCGGATGTAAGATTAACCTCGGGCTGGATGGTGTCTATTGTCCATGGGTCAGGTGTAAACCGATGCTCGAACTCTTGAGTCAGGACGCGCAGTTCTTCACGTTGAGTCTGGGTCAGATTCTGACCGAACTGGGTATCTTCTACATCCTCTTTGTGTCGGAGTTCATTAAGGTCAAACAGGTTCTCGTCGTCTAGTCTTTCGTCATCAGCAAGACGCACCGATGCGGCCATTTGTGTTTTGTCTTGACGACCTCTCGCAATATCTCTCTTGGTTTGACTTCGCGAACGAAGATTTTATAGGAGTTGCCCACGACGTCTGCAGGCTTGTTATGGCTGCGGAGGCCAATCCGGGACAGGCAGGTTCGACCGCAGTGGCTGCAGGGGGAGGTATGGCCAGGGTTCTGAGTTGCGGCATCCAGTTGTCCAGTAGCAAGCTCGCCGAACAGGGTGATCTTTGGTAGGCGATGATCCTCCATCCTGGAGACATGCCTCGCCCAGCGGAGCTGTGTCCGCAGCAGCAAAGCCTCGATGCTCACAGTTTCAGCCTGTTCAAGGACCTCGACGTTGGTGACATAGTCACTCCAGTGAATGCCCAGGATGGGCTGGATGGTGTCTATTGTCCCTGGGTCAGGTGTAAACCGATGCTCGAACTCTTGAGTCAGGACGCGCAGTTCTTCACGTTGAGTCTGGGTCAGATTCTGACCGAACTGGATATCTTCTACATCCTCTTTGTGTCGGAGTTCATTAAGGTCAAACAGGTTCTCGTCGTCTAGTCTTTCGTCATCAGCAAGACGCACCGATGTGGCCATTTGTGTTTTGTCTTGACGACCTCTCGCAATATACTTCTTCAGCAAATTACTTACTTACTTACTTACGCCTGTCACCCCTACCCGGGTATAGGCCGTCGACGAGAGACCTCCAGCAACTCCTGTCCTGTGCTTCTCCTTCGATTCTACTCCAGGTGGTTCCCAGTCTCTTGATGTCTGCTTGGAGGTCTCGACGCCAGGAGTTTCTCGGCCTACCTCTTTTCCTCTTTCCCTGGGGGTTCCATGACAATGCCTGCCTAGTGATACTGGAAGCTGGCTTTCTCAGACTGTGACCGATCCATCCCCATCTTCTTCGCCCAATTTCATTCTCTGCTGTTATCTGCTCTGTTCTCTCCCAGAGTCTGACGTTGCTGATCTTCTCTGGCCAGTGGATTTTCAAAATTCTTCTAAGGCAACTGTTCATGAAGGTCTGTACTCTGTTGACTGTGGTTTTTGTCAATCTCCATGTCTCTGCTCCATATAGGAGAACTGCTTTTACATTGGAGTTGAAAATCCGGACTTTGGTGTGTTGTGACAGCTCTCTGGAACTCCACACTTTTTTCAACTGGAGAAAGGCTGCTCTGGCTTTACCGATTCGTGCTCTGACATCTGCATCAGTGCCGCCTTTTTTGTCTATGATGCTCCCGAGATAGGTGAAGGACTCCACCTCCTCTAACGGGGTGCCAGCAAGCAAGACTGGTTCTTCCCTGGTTGCGTTCAGCCTCATTGTCTTTGTTTTCTGTTTGTGAATGGTGAGGCCCACTTGGGACGAGATGTCAGCAAGCCTCGTGGTCGTGTCCTGCATTTGTTGATGAGTGTGGGACAGTAATGCCAAGTCGTCTGCAAAATCGAGGTCGTCAAGCTGTGTCCACAGTGTCCACTGTATTCCACTTCGTCTGTGCTCTGTGGTCATCTTCATGACCCAGTCTATGGCCAGTAGGAAGAGGAACGGAGACAGCAGACACCCCTGCCTGACACCAGTTCTGACCTGGAGCTCTCTGGTAAACTGCCCTTCGTGGATCACGCGACATGTCATGCCATCATAGCTGCTCTTGATCAGGCGGACGAGCTTTGTGGGTACACCGTAGTGTCATAGGAGTTTCCACAGAGTCTCTTGGTCCACGCTGTCAAATGCTTTCTCATAATCCACAAAGTTGACGTACAGCGGGGAGCTCCACTCCAGAGACTGTTCCACGATGATGCGGAGAGTGGCGATCTGGTCTGTACATGATCGGTTCTTCCTGAATCCTGCTTGCTGGTCTCTCAGCTGGGGGTCAACGGAGCTCTTCATTCTCTCTAGGATGATCCTGTTGAAGACCTTTCCTGGTACTGACAGCAAGGTGATTCCTCTGTAGTTGGAACACTTGCTGAGGTCGCCTTTCTTGGGAAGCTTGATTAGGTACCCCTCCTTCCAGTCAGCTGGCATCACCTCCTCTTCCCAGATCTTTCCAAACAGTGGGTACAGCATCTCAACTGTTGTCTCTAGGTCTGCTTTCAGAGACTCCGCTGGGATGTTCAGCAAATTAGCATGGTAAGTTTTCATCTTGTTGTTGACCTTGACTCTGTAGTCGTTGATGCCAACCACCGTGTCGACAACGTATGGTCCCTTCCACTGCATCAGAAGTTTGTTGTTGTCGGTAGGAAGAAGAACCAATACTTGGTCACCTGGCTGGAATCGTCGAGGTTTTGCCTTACGATCATAGTAATGCTTCCCCTTGTTCTGCGCCTTCCCTAGTTCTTCTCGAGCCATCCTGAGGGTATCTTCGAGCTTCTCTCTCAGGTCGAAGACGTACTGGTAGCTGTTTTTCACCTCAGGTGCGTCGATATCCTTGGTCCACAACTCTTTGAGGATGTGCATGGGTCCCCTCACAGTCCTACCGTACAGTAATTCAAAAGGGGAAAACCCTGTCGAATCCTGGGGAACTTCACGATATGCGAAGAGCAAGGCATTGATATATCTATGCCACAATCTTGGCTGCTCAGCGCACAGTTTCTTCAACATAGCCTTCAAAGTTCCATTTAACTTTTCAACCAGCCCATTACACATGGGGTGATAAGGGGTGGTAGTAAGGTGTCGGATGCTCAATAGCCGGTTGACTTCCTCCATGCAGTCACTCAGGATCTCTTCAGGAATTCCTTAATGGCTGAACATGTCGACGAGCGCCTCTGCTACTGTTGGAGTGTCGATCTTTTTCAATGGTAGGGCTTCAGGATAACGTGTAGCGTAGTCCACCAAGGTCAAAATGTATCGATGACCATCTTCACTCGGAGGAGATATTGGCCCCACAAGGTCAACAGCTACCCGCTTGAAAGGCATATCGATCAATGGCATTTTCTCAAGAGGAACCTTGGGCACCTTTCCCTTAGAGATTGTCTTCTGGCATATGTCGCACGATCTGCAGAATCGGGTGACGTCGCCTCCCATATCAGGCCAGTAGAAGACGGCTCGGATTCTATCGAGCGTCTTGTTGATTCCCAAATGTCCTCCCAATATGGAATCATGTGCCAATTTCATCACCTGCATTCTCAAAGGTTCAGGAACTACTACCTGACGCACAGGTTTATCTCCATTGCTGTCGAATATCCGATACAGGATATCTTTTCTGGTCTCAAAGGTTATCTCTTTTCCGTTACGGGCTTGGTCTGACCCCGGAACTTGTCAAGCATGGTGTCGGCTCTCTGTAGCTCCACCAGCCTTTCTTTATTCACCACTGCTGCTTCCGTGTTGTCCGCCACTTTTAGAGGGATGGTCTGGTGACTCTTCTTTGCTTGACTTCTCGTGGTAACAGAACATATTTCAGGTCTCCACTCTGGATCTGGATCGTCTGCGTTTCTGGCACCATCAATGTTTCCGATGATGAGGTCGTAGACTGGCGTCTTCACGCACAACGCCTTCACCTCTCCTGTCAAGTATGGGGTGTCGACACTGACTTTGGCAAGGGGGATAATCCTTACAGTTCCATCAGCCAAAATGAGGGTGGTCCACTCCTGTAGCTTCTGGTCTTCAGCTACTAGGTCCTCTCTCACAATGATGCAGCTACAACCAGTGTCTCTCAACACTCTCACTGGTGTGTCGCCGACGAATCCTGACACCACCGGCATGTTCGGCACTTCATTCTCAGGCAGCGCGATGTTTGAGACTGGTAAAAATGTAGCCCCATCTCCTACTGGGATGCGTCCATTCTTTCTGAAAGATTCGATCAGCTCTGGTGTAACTCGCTTTTCTCTGGATTCAAAGTCATTGGATGACGTCACATCATTGGCCAATACAGCGGCAGCTCTGTGTTGAGACGTGGTACTGCTTCTGCCTGCTATCCCACGATCTTGGTTGGATCTTCTGATGTTGTCGCCTCGGGGAACATCTTTAGAAGGACACCGTATCGCTTTGTGACCTTTCTTTCCACAGAGAAAACATGTCAGGTTCTCCACCGGCTTGTATCTCGGGGTGTCTCTGACATTGTGGATTTCCTCTGCTGGTGCAGACACACGCTGTGGCTTACTGGACCCGAACTTCATGTTGTGAGCGTCAAGGTATCTTTGAGCGAAGTCGGCCAGGGCCTTTAGTGACTGGTCTTTTTGCTCTCTGAGGTGGGCGGCCAGGTCCTTAGAACATGCGCTGAAAACTTGTTCTTTGATGATGAGGTCGCACAGGTCTTGGTACTCTCTGTTTAGGCCAGCCAGCTCTATCCATTTCTCCAGGTAGCTTCTGATTCTCTCAATGAATAGGCCGGGTGTTTCTCCTTCTTCAGGCTTGCAGTTCCGAAATCGTCGCCTGTAACCCTCTTCAGTGAAGTCGTACTGTCTCAACAGGGCGGCTTTCAACTGTGTATAATCTTCGGCTTCTTCTCTTGGTAAGCGAGTGTAAAATTCAAGCGCTTTGCCAGTTAGATGTGCGCTCAGTTTAATAGCCCAAGTCTCTTGTTTCCAATTGTTGCTATTTGCTAAGCGCTCAAATCGCTCCAGATAAGCGTCCATCTTATCTAAATTTTCAATGGAAGGTGGAAGTTTTGGCGCACGGGCTGTTTGTTCTCTGCTCGCTAATGCTGTTGCTTCATTAGTTCTCTGGCTCTGTGCCTCTATCTCCATCTGCTTCAGATGAATTTCGTGTTGTCGCTGCCTCTCCGCCTCCTCTGCTTGAATTTCGAGTTTCCTAATTTCACGCTCTTTGGCTCTTTCTTCTCTTTCCAATCTCTCTTTTTCTTCTTTCTCTCGTCTCTTTTCTTCTTTCTCCTCTCTCTCCAGTCTCTCCTTTTCTTCTCTCTCTCTCGTCTCTTTTCTTCTTTCTCCTCTCTCTCCAGTCTCTCCTTTTCTTCTCTCTCTCGTCTCTTTTCTTCTTTCTCCTCTCTTCCAGTTTCTCCTTTTCTTCTCTCTCTAGTGTCTCCTTCTCTCTCTCTTTTACAAACTCGAGGAGTTGAGCTCCTTCGAGTCCACATTCCTTTCCAATTTTCAGGAATGTCTCCATCTCCGATGTCGCCATCTCTGCTTTTCACTGCTGGCTGTTTTCTCCTGCTACCCTTTCCACTGAACCAACTGAAGAGGTCTCGTCGGGGTCGCCAAAATGTTACGTGGTGGAATTGTAGTCGAAGTATGATAAACACACCAGACACACACATGTAGGGTTCTTTAAAATAAACCTCGTTCAGCTGCAATCCGTCACACGTGGCTTAAGGATGTAGACAATACTGGAGTAACAGTTCCAACAATATTTAATTCAGTGATGCGATATCCACACAGTGCAATTCCAAATGCACAAATACTGATACAAAGTCTCTTCTGCAATGTCCACACTACGACACAAAGTTTCTCATACACAGCGTCTCTCCCAATAAACTACGTGTCTCTACAACTGACAAAGCAAGACAATGTACCAACGGGCTTTCCCAGCGCCCCCCTTATATATACTACGAAATTCCAGAATCGTCTACGGAAATCATACAACGCAACCAATCGGAACGAAACACGCAGCCGAAGCTCATTAAAATAAACTTTCCAGAAAAACTATAACAGGCTACAAAAACTCGGCTAATCACTTCAGCTCTAAATTCTAGCGTATAATTAAGTCACATAAAAGTATGGTATCCCTGTCACCACGTACTATGATAGCTCTAGAAAGTACGAGAACATTCCCACAACAAAATAAAGGCTGCTCAATTCACGCGCACAGGAAAACAAAAAGTAGCGAAATGTCGCGAAGTGTAGCCAATTATCCGACGTGACACGTACGAGGCCACCAGACAGTGCGACCCCTCCAGAATGCTCCGGACTAAACACAACAAAACGAAATCGGCTCTACTCACGAACAACAGAAAATCTTACTAAAAAGGCACGTGAATCGTAACCGTGATAGCTCAAATAAACATTGGATCGTTACCTACGATCAACACACGCACGCTCTCACAGGATAACGCAACCACAATCGTAACACCCCCCCAGCCCCCCCCCCCCCCCCCACCCCCCTTTTCCCAACCTCGCTCTCTCCTTCCCACAGGTGCACCCCTGTTTGACATCATCCCCCCTTGCGGCCAATTAATGGCTGGCCAGAGTTCCGGACCGGAACTTGGGCAAGGATTGGTCAGAACAGCGCGCACCGCTCCAGCTCTGCATCCACCCACACGATCTCACTATCACACCTCAATCTCACGCTCAACTCCACACTACTTCCTCACGCTGATACACTGAACCAACACTTTCCTGTCAGTTGGGCTAAATAACGGAGGCATTTTATTCCCGTGACTCTCACTTGTCAAACATGTAAGACAACATCTAACCCAACCAGTAGTTTTACTGGTGGTTTCCTGCCCAAACCTCACGGGAAAAACGCCAGTTTTTTCACCCAACTGAGAGAAAAGTTGAGGGTTCAAGGTGTCGGTATTTTCTGAAAAAGAATTACACTTGTAGAAATCTTGAATATTTTGAGGTATTTGGTCCAAGTATGATAGGTATGCAGTGCTTTTCCAGTCCCCCAAACACTTCACCACCTCGCCAGGCACTCCACAAGACAGGGCCCAGGTAGCCCCGTCACGCCGCAAGCTATGGCTTGTATAAACCCCTTTAGCAGCGAAGGTCAGTTCTCGCAACCGTTTGTTGAACTCTGATCCCCACATGGGGAAGGCCGGTGCCTTAGGTGGCGCTGGGCCTAGCACTCTAAACATACTGATCACTGGCGTCACTGGGCACAGAGGGTGACGCAACATGACCAGCAGCGCAATCACTAGAGTTTTTTCGCGTTTCTGAATTGTCTTACTCCACCTAATCAGTATCTTGACATTACTGTTGTCACTCACAACAAAGCAGTCTCTAGTGAGTTGCTTTCCAGGATCGAAGCCTGCACCATCTTGGAAAAGATTGGATCACTGAAGCGAGTCTGAAGAACATAACCACTATCGCAGCCCAGAAGACACAGTCCCTGGAGCTGCACAAATAAAGTTTTCGTTTAATCTGAAGAAGTTGCAGGGTCATCGGCATCTTGCAGTTATAGGGGCAGCCTTTTGTTCGCTCAATTCCCTGCAATGTGCTTTTCATCATCAACGAGTCTTAGTATGGGTGCGGCGGTTCCCCACATTCTAAATGCAAAAGGCGAACAATGTTGAGGTATTGTGCCACGTGTCTCAGCCTAGACTCGGCACCTAGATAGCACAAAGCAAGAGCTGGCTGTGACATATGACTCAGAAGGTGGGTGTCAGGCGGTCGGCCCCGGTGTCAATTCGTTAATAATTGTCCTAGCATGGCCAGCCATCCTTCATGCAGGAGGGAAATAGTATCGGCAAACACATTCACACTGCCAGCCATGTACATCGCTGACACACTGCAGTTCATTCTCGCACGCTCTCATGCCATCTTCTTCAACAGACTATTGACATAGCTGTCTTTTAGCGCCCTTTGTTAATGATAGCTTTTGTCACCGTGCTGTCCGTATGAAAGACCACCTGTTTCCCTCCCCATAAGGGGGCCCACCGGCTGACTGCCTGCCCCACCGAGCACACCTCTTTATAATTAATAGCCCAGTACGGCACCGGCCTCCACATGGTGTGGGTGGGTAGTCTCCTCAGTCATGGACTGAGTGGGCTGGCGAAGGGGTGCCATCTTTGTCCAGGATTAGGACTTGATGTCAGCAGATATGTTGTTTAGTCTTTTTCACTGGTCCGGTTTTTAAGGAGATGTGCTAACCCAGGTCGTACCATGTTGGATTGGTCCTTAAAAATACTCATTCGTTTTTGGTCCTTTGGATCCCAAGTGTTTGCCATGCTTGGAGACCTGTGTCAGGGGAGAAGAGGATCCTGGTGATTTTGGTTCCCTTTGGGTTGCGGCTCACTGGTGCCAACACTCCATTTTGGCCTTGACTTCTACTTAAACGGGAGGCTAGGAGTACCGGCCTAGTCAATCGGCTCTTGTCACGTTGAGCCCTATCCCACTGTTGACATACAGGTTGATGTACGGAGCACCATGCTATAGCCTCTGCTGCTGATTAGGTGCTTTACGCCAGTATTCCCCTGCATTCAACAGTGTGATAGAAGGCGGTGGCTCAGACGGTTCAATCGGGCTTAACCCCTTGAGTTTATCTTTCGGGCAGTCTCCATTGTGCATCGACTGGAGACCTGCCAACAGATGCGCTTTCCCTTGTTGGGCTCGGTGGCGGGCGGGGACCCCCAAGGGATGAATATCTCTACTATTATAATATGGAAACCACAACAAACAAAAAAAATGGGACAAAAGCAGCACATAGCCACCGATATTGTACCTGACAGTGACTCGGACTGTGAGGAAGCGACACCTCGGGCGTCGGCCGTCTGGCCTCGCTTCCTCATTGTCCATAGCAAGGTGAAAGAGAAGCCTGTTTCCAAGTTGCATCCTTTTCTCCTGTATGGAGCAGAGACTTGGAGGTTGACAAAAACCACAGTCAATAGAGTACAGATCTTCATAAACAGTTGCCTTAGAAGAATCTTGAAAATCCACTGGCTAGAGAAGATCAGCCCTCGCGCTGGGACCATACGGCGTTGAGGCGCGTCCCCTGGGTGGTGGATAGGGGGTCCCTCGTGAGAGGGGTGCACCGAATGAAATAAGGTGCCGTGAACCAACATGGTCTAAGGGAAGGTGACCCCGACAGAAAACCCCTGGTCCTCCTAGTAAGGAGGTTGGGCGTGGGGGTAGCTTCCCCACCCTGCAAAAAAGGAAATAGCTACAAAAACGCCGACGAAAAGACTAACAATAATTCCTTTCCTGGAGGAGGAAGGTTCTTCTACTAGAAGACTTATGACGTCCTGTGGTGAAAGCCGGAAGTCTTCGGAAGCCACAGGACCGAGCCGCCTCTCTCTATCCAGGGATACAACCATGGGCACATGGAACGTCAAGACCATGTACCAGAGCGGCAAGGCTGCCCAGATAGCAGCGGAAATGCAAAAGTACAACCTTTCCCTGCTAGGCATCAGTGAAGCCAGATGGACGCAGTCTGGCCAGAAAAGGCTGTTAAGTGGGGAGATGGTTCTGTATTCAGGTCATGAAGAGGAGAATGCCCCCCATACAGAAGGAGTAGCAGAGAGCGCTGATGGGCTGGGAACCTCTTGGGCCAAGAATTATAACAGCAGCCTTTAGAACCAAGAAAAAGCTCAAGCTGAACGTCATCCAGTGTTATGCGCCCACCAATGACAGTGACGAGGAAGAGAAACAAGAGTTCTACGACCGACTCCAGAGTGCCGTGGACAAATGTGCGGAGCGAGACATCACCATCGTCATGGGCGATTTTAATGCCAAAATAGGGGAGGACAACACCGGATACGAAGAGGTGATGGGGAGACAGGGACTAGGCTCGGAGATGAGTGAGAACGGGGAGAGGTTTGTAGACTTTTGTGCTCTAAACCGACTTGTCATTGGAGGCAGCATCTTCCCACACAGAAGAATACACAAAGCAACTTGGGTCTCACCTGACCATACAACAGAGAACCAAATAGACCATATCTGCATTAGCAAGAAATTTAGAAGATCCCTTCAAGATGTTCGAGTGAGGAGGGGAGCAGATGTCGCCTCAGACCACCATCTGCTTACCTTAAGAATGAAGCTCAAGCTAAAGAAAAGCCGCACAGAGACAACAAGAAGACAGCGCTATAATGTAGGCCTCCTGAGAGAAACTGGAGTTAGAGAAGAGTTCAAACTGGTGCTGTCCAACCGGTTTCAAGCGCTACAGGAGCTAGTAAATGAAGAGGAGGCGGTCACCACAGAGCAGCAGTGGAAGGCAGTTAGAGAGGCGCTGAAATCAACCTGCAAAGACACTGTAGGGTTCAGGAAACACCACCACAAGGACTGGCTGTCGGCACAGACCTTGAAGAAGATAGAAGCGAGGAAGCAGAAGAAAGCAGCGGTCAACAACAGTCGCACGAGAGCAGCCAAAGTAAGGGCACAGGGGGAATACTGGGAAGCCAACCGCGAGGTGAAGAGGAGTATCAGGGCAGACAAGAGGGCCTACACAGACAGCCTGGCAGCAGAGGCAGAAAAGGCAGCAGGCAGCGGCAACATGAAACAGCTCTACGACATTACCAGAAGATTGTCGGGTAAGTATGGCCATACAGAAAGACCAGTAAAAGACAAAGAAGGCAAGCCTATTGCAGACAGAGCAGACCAACTCGACAGATGGGCCGAGTATTTTGAAGAGTTACTGAACAGACCTAGCCCACCCGACCCCCCCGACATCCAGCCGGCAGAGACCGACCTACCCATCAGCTGTGACAGACCCAGCCGGGAAGAGATCAGAAAAGCAGTGGCATTTTTGAAGAATGGCAAAGCAGCAGGGCCAGATGGCATCCCAGCGGAGTCTCTG